>JAOTQY010000031.1:5480091-5499962 GCA_026413445.1 Dolichallabes microphthalmus
GCCTGGAGCCTATCCCAGGAGACTTCGGGCACTAGGCAGGGTACACCCTGGACAGGGTGCCAATCCATCGCAGTAATGAAATATTAATAAATATCAAAACTTTACAGAAATTCTAAATATATGGGAAAAACAGTACACAGTCATCTTCAACATGAATAAATAGACTTTCCCCATTAAGTCAAATATATTTTTGAGGAGAGGACAATATATCTTTCTGAAAGTGTACATTTTAACTTCATTATGCAATTAACTTGAGTTTAATTTGTCCGTGTCTAGGTGGAAGAATTTTGCAATTTGCTCTTCAAAAACGTAGTTAATTTATACAAAGTGCTGGAGCTTGACCAACATGCATTTCTAACAGCTTGATAAAGTTAATTTCGAAGTTAAAATAGAAAATCTCCATTTTTTAATTTTATTTACAGTGTGAACCACAAAGACAGGTGTTTAAGATCAGAAGCAGAAATGGTTGCAGGCAGTTACAAACTGCACATTCAGGCAAGTTGAGAGAGAGAGAGAGAGAGAGAGACCATTTTACTTTGTCTATGGCTTAAAGGCTGCTGAGAGCTAATAAGCCCAGTACATTCGATACTTAAGTAAATATGAATGCAAGTACTTTTCTAGTTTTTTTTTTCCAAGGGAAAAAAGATAATGGAGGACTTCTACTTTTACCTGTTTTTCATCTATATATTTACCATTATTACTGTAATTTTCCTGTCTTACAATGGCTACTTAAAGAATGATAATGCACCATGTTACAAACGCCTCACTATAATGTCTTGGTCTCTAGCTGGTTCCATGAACATGAATTCAGTGTACTTCAATGGTGTCCCCAGTCACCAGATTTCAATCCAATACAGTAAAGTTCCTTTGGGGTTTGGTAGAATAAGAGATTCTCAGCATGAATGTCCATCTGACAAGTCTGTGATGCAGTGTTCTCAACCTGAACGAAAATCTCAAAGGACTGTTTCTAGCACTTTGTAGAATCCATGCCATGAAAAAAATGAGACTGTTCTGAGAGCACAGTGGGGCTTTGCCATGAATCAGTATGGTGCTTCTTATAAGGTGTCTGATGAGTGTATATAGAGATGGACTAATTTGCAGTTTGATATTTTGCCTGAGAATTCCCACCAAGATAGGTTAAGATGTTTCTGTTTTTTATTTTTCAATTTAATTTTATTCAGTTCAGTTTATTTATATGGTGCTTTTAACAATGGTTATTGTCACAAAGCAGCTTTACAGCATAAATACAGAAGTTAGTTTAAAAAGCGTGAAGAAATATGTATAAATCATAATGATCAGATTGTCCCTGATGAGCAAGCAGAAGTCGATGGTGGCAAGGAAAAACTCCCTAACTGACAAGAGGAAGAAATCTATAGAGGAACCAGGCTCAATAGGGAACCCATCCTCATTTGGGTGAAATCAGTTAGCAGGAATTAATTTGCAGTCATACTGATTGTTAAGTTCAGTTAAACAGAAGATGTTGAGGTTAATATGAAGTCCACTTTCGTTATTGGAGACTATTGGAAAGGAATTTTCACTCCTAGTCCTAAGCCTTTAGTCCTAATCCTATATTATAAATGTTTTTTTTTTTTGCTATATATTTTTTTTATAACATATAGTAAATAAAAAGTAAATGTTACATGAATTATGTTAACACTGTATTTACAACATATTCAATTCAGACTTTATTAAATTTCACAGAGTTTGAAGCTTATCACACCACGCACTGTTGCTGCCTCACAGATTTAGGGTCCCTTCTGTCCCAGAGGGGTTTCCTTTTGTTTCTCTAGTGTCTTCACACCTCATAAAAACATGACAGGTTGACTAGTCTAAAATATGTGACAATAGGTTTATGAATGTGTTTGATTGGACTAATATCACATGACATACAGGGCATATTCCAAACTAGTGTTCCTGGAAAAGCTTTATGGGGCATTTTTCATGATACCAAGTCAACACCTTGAACTTTTTGTTATGTTCCTCAAACCATTCCTGAACTTGTTACAGTGGTGCATTATCCTGCTGAAGGAAGCCACTGTCATTAGAGAAGACTGTTGCCATGGTCTGCAAGGTTAGTGGTACACATCAAAGTAACATCCGTATGAATACCAGGGCCGAAAGTTTCCCAGCAGAACATGGCCCACTGCATCACATTGCCTGTGCTGATTTGACTTCATTCCATAGACCAGAGGTGGCCAACCCCAGTCCTTCAGAGTCAAGGCCCTTGATTTTTTCCAATTATCCCTGAACTTGTCCCTATTCCCATTCCTGATTAACTGAATCAGCTGTGTTCAGTCAATCAGAAACTGGAAGAGTTAGCTGTAATTTTACTTTGTGTTCCTCCACTCCACCCCATTGGAGTTGGAAGATACTTTACCCCAGACGGTATCTTCCAACATCTAACTGGCTGAACACACTCGATCCAGGTAATCAGCAGTGAGTAGTGGAGGGATAATTGGAAAGACATGCAGGGATGCGGCTCTAGAGGAACAGGTTTGGCCATCCCCGCCACAGAGTAACCCAGTCAATTAGCCATAACAAATTGGCCAACTAAAAGAACCTGGCTTATTTGTAATATATCCAACTTCTGAAAAGTGCTACTGTAATGAGATAAACACCATTGTTTTACTTCACATGCCAGTGGTTTTAATATTATAGATTCTTCTTCTTCTTATTATTATTATTATTATTAGTAGTAGTAGTAGTAGTAATAGTAGTAGTAGTATGGTAGAAGAATTTTAATTAATCACGATTCTGTGTCCCTGGCATCATGGCATGAAAAAAGTAAAAAATATTACTATTTATAGAACCCTTAAAGAATTGGTGGTGAGAAAAAGTACAAACTTTAATTATTCTGATTCTTTTCCACTAGATGACAGCACTGTACACCTGTAGCCAACACTGTATGCCATTTCTGCAGTTAATCAAGGTGAAACTGCTGATATTTCACTAGTATGACTTGAAATTAGTTTCATTTATTATCGTTTGTAGTTTGCAGACTGATAAGTTTAAATGAAAGCCCAGTTAGTACAAAGCACAACATCAAAAAAAAAAAAAAAAAAAGGGTGCTTTCTGCTCTCACCTCACCTTAAAAGTCTCATCTGCTAAGTTCAGTCAATAGGGGTCAATGGTAACCATGGCTTCCACAAACCCTTTTGTACACTATACTGTAGATGTCCATATCTCAGGGAATCTAAAGGTTGCTTCTCAGTGTCCATGATATTTCCTTTTTGCATGGTTGAAAATGGTCTCCAGTGATTTAGACATACAGTATGATGATATATAGTATATGACATAGTAAGAAAGGCTTTATATTCATGTTCACATTAAAAATATCATGAATAAATACGTTTCAGTGATGCACACATATAGACACACAAAGATTAACTTTTTTCCTTATATTTTATTGAATCTTCTCTACTATTTTTTTTTCTCAGTCCACATTTTCATATTAATCACTACTATGTTAGACCAGGTTCCCATTTACTGCAATAGCAGTCAACTACTTAAGAGCTCAAACCCAGACCCTCCCTTCAACTCTCCTCTACTGCAGCTTTCCCAGGAAACTGCACGCCTATGATCATAAAATAAGTTGATTTCTGGATTTTTTTTTAGATGTCACTGGGGCACAACTTTCTGTGCCGATAACTGACACATGGATTTCTAAGTATATGAGAGGAATGCACAACATTTTTGAATGTTGTATTTTCACTGATTGCATCAGCCACACTTTCCCCATTACATTAATTAGTAGTCATACAGTCATATTGCTCTGAGCTATATATTAAGTATCCACACAGCTTATATAGGTAACATTATTAAGAGAGATAAAGAGTTGGCGCTGTGGTTGGAGCTCTCATTAGAAACACATTTCTAACTCTATCTGTACATCAAACACAGTTTTCTTTTTTTTTTTGTAATACTAAAAAACAAAGAAACATTAATTATTATAAGAAGAGACTGGTCTCATCTCATTGGCAAACGAACACCATGAAAAAAAAAAAAATAACATCTTTAAAAAAAAAGGCCACAATGCTAAATAGTATGTCACCTTCCAGTGGTGTTTGTTGGTGAAAAGGAACAGTTCAGAAACAACTGAAATAAGTGCATACACAGGATAATGGCAAAATATCTGAAAAGGTTGTGTGCTGGGAGAGAAAGAAAGAGAGAGAGGGGAAGAGAGAGAGAGAGAGAGAGAGAGAGAGAGCATTAGGAAAGAGGTGGAGAAATGAAAGGGCACATGTAGACAGAATGTTAACTCTTTAAATGTAGTAAACATTTAAAAGAGCAAGTAAAAGGGGAAAGCAAATATGGTTTGTGTTATTGTAGGTGCATTTGGTGAGAATACAAAGTACTTGAGGAAGTGTGCAGGACAGAAGGCACAGTGGCTTGGTGTGTAATCTTAAACAACCACCACGTCAGGGGCTACCAAACTCATAAGGTGCTCTACACACAAAACAACACATGCACATTTAGTAAGGCCAGCAGTAACAATCAGTACCCATCTATATCAGTCAGTGGCACGAGAAGCAGGAATAAGGTACAACTCATTCAATCACACTGTCTGATTTTGGGTTAACAGTGTCAGAGAATGCTTTAAACATTTAAAAGTACAAGTCGGGAGTCAGTCCCTTATAGATCAAGTCAGTCAAACTGACAACATCCTTTTTGTAATAATTAATAAATAAGTTATCAAATACATTATGGTACCAACACTTTAGTGCTGAAAACTAGATTTTTGATTGCATGCCTGATTAGATCAATAGCCGATATTTTGATTTCATCAGCATTTTTTGATTGATTGATTGATTGATTGGTTGGTTGATTGGTTGGTTGATTGATTGATTGATTGATTGGTTGGTTGATTGGTTGACCACTTCATAGTATGATTAGGAACGAAGATTTGAATCTGCAGCAATACTTCAAAAGAAATTGACTCAATATAAACAATAACTAATAAATAAAATAAAAATAAGTTTGGTCTATATTCAAAGGCAAACGAAAAATCTACTTTGGGAAAACAAATAACGTTGCACAGTGTTTTTAAGACTTTCCAAACCAGTACTCTACCACAACCATTATTATTACTGATATTGATATCACTTTTTTTTCTTTAAGAACTCTTTTAAAAATAAAATAAAAGGAACATTTAAAAAAAACTTTTTTTCTCTTTTTATCTTTATAAAAGCTACACATTTCTATTGGGATGTCTATGAAGGTGTTAGTGATTATATTAATGTTTCTTATTGTTTCTTAAAAAAAAAAAACTATTGATCTTAAAGATGCCATAGTTATTATTACTTTTTATGTTGTTGTTGTTTTTGCCCTGATGCTTAGGGACACGTGTTTTTTCTTGACTCTCTCTTAGGCTATTTACAGGTGAGAGAGAAAAGATAAAGTAGGAATGACTATCCGAGACTCAGGCTCTTTGAGTTGAACTCAATGTTGACTAAATGTTTCACTCCATATATGAAAACCAGACCTAAATCCTTCTTAAAGTCTCGTCAGTGATCACAATACAGTTTCATCAAAAAATAAGAAAAATAAAATAAAAATCATAGTGGTATTTCTGATGTAAACACTGCAATTTGTTCTTTCTCAGCTGGCCATATGTTCTCGTGTTTCAAGTCAAACGTTCTTCTCCCTGGCGCAACAGACGGGTCACGGAAATTGTCGCCACAATGTTCCAGGACTTAACTTTAGAGTTCTTAAACATAAACTGGAATATACATTATATATGAAATATAATTTCATGTGTTGTATGATTCCTCTAAAAATAAACAGAGCACCAGGCACTGAGACAGAATATGACGTAGAAGGAACCTTGCTCACTAGAAGACTGCCAGACCTAGCTGACGGTACTGTATATACGGGAAAAAAAATATTATTCGATCTGTTGTGTACTGTTAAAATTGGTCAGCTCAGTACCATTTAGTCATCACAGCATACTGTGCATGCAGACTGGTAAGTGTATGGTAAAAAATTGTCATCCATTTGATTACTGGTATAAGTGTTGCCCAAATGTAAAATCCAGTCATATGCATATTATAGACTACATCTGGCTTCCATGTTAAGCCATCAAAAATATCTCATTATTATACAGTTTAATGTTGTTGTTTTTTTGCTTTCCCAATTCTAATAACTACCATTTACAGATGGTTTTGACATGACAATGTATTAGCACGGTAAAAATGAGATATACCTTGGTAATTACTTTAAATGATAAAAAATAGAGGAAACATAAAATAAAAACAGCAGTCAAGAAGGCCTCGGGACTCCTGAAGGCTAAGACTAGCATAGAATACTGGATATATGTCTGTGTGCAAGTCAGTGACTATGCATGAAACTAGGACATGATGTCCTTGTGTTGAAAAGAACATGATCAACCTCATTTTACTTTGCTGTGTCTAATTTTGCCAATAGATCCTTGATTCTAGATCTGTGTTCCTCTGGGGCACTTTAAATCACATAGTTCTTCACAAGCTTTTCCCCATCCTCGGGCAACTCTTCCTGCATCATGTTTGATAGATCCTTTGTTATATCCTGTTGATGGGAGTTATCTTCAAGGTTGCTGTTTGTTTCCAGGTCATCCTCTATTTCTTTTGTCTCATAATCATCTGTGTTCTCCAGTTTTCCATCTCCTAGTTTAAGCCCTTGTTTTGTGTGTTCCATATCTAGGTCTCCATCTTCCAAGCTGACCCCATTTTCAAACCTTGACCTGTATTTGATCCAGTCATCCATGGCCATCATTTCATCCCCTTCGCTAAGAAACTTCCACAGCGTCAAGGGGTCACGGTTCATTCCATACAGGGTCAGTCTGGGAGAGTGATTGCCACTTGTTACGGAGCTCCCCCTTTTGCGGCGAGACTTGCTGGTGTGGTTGACTTGAAGATGCATGGCCATCAGCTCAGAAGAAGAGGTGCGAAATGGACAAAACACACACTGATTTAGAGTATCACAATCTCCTTTTGTACCCCCTGATGGACTGTCAGAGCTGCTTTCTGCTCCTCCAACCTGTTCCACTGCACCTATACTAGACACAGGGCGGCGAGAGAGGTCAAGTGGTCCACTTTCTTGGGAAGCACTAGAGTTCATGCTGCCTTGATATCCATTAGCTGAAATCATACGACTTGTAACAAGTGGCTTACGCCTGGAAATTTTGGGCATTTTTGGAGGAGGTGTCTCACCTCTCCACCTCTCTTCTAGTCCTCCTGGGTATAGTTCCTGCATCATCCCAGACAAAACACGATACTGACTCTCCAAATTTCGTTCTTTTTGAGCTTCTCTGGACTTCAGATGTCGCTCTTTCTGTTCTGTGGATCCAGAGCCCAAGGACTGGCTGTGTCTGAATGTGGGGAATGAGCCCTGGTTTGCAGTCAGGTTTCGATGCTGTTTTTCCCGAGGAGAGCCAGTTAGCGAGGGAGGGAGGCTTGAAGACGAGGAGCTAGAAGAGTGTGACATTGCATTTCTCTCACGATGGTGCCGTTGTAGGTGGTATTTAAGAGACCCAGACTGGGTGCCAGCATAGTCACAGTGGGGGCATTTATATGGTCTCTCACCTAAAAGAGAGCATGCATCATAATAATAATTATTCAATTTGTAGTCTTACTCATAAACAGCAGGTGGCACTCTTTGTCATTTTTGACAGTCTGAATTTCCTATAAAATAAACAAAATATTAACATTTAAGTGATTGCTGTAGTGGAGGTACCTCAAAGGAGAGAATGAAAAAACTGTTATTTACTGCATGCATTTATTATTTAATTTCTTGCAGCAGCCTCACCTGTGTGCACACGTAGGTGTACTTTAAGATGATGGGAAGAGCGGAAAGATTTACCACAGTAGGGGCAATCCTTCATTCCTGTACCTCGCACCCGCTCTCTTGAGGGTCCAAATGATGTTCCTCCTAGACTATTGTCCCCTGGGTGAAAATAAAAAGATTTCATTTTATAGATTCAACCACAAAAATAAAACCAGACTTTATGAACTATGTTTTGGACTTAGAACCTTTTCTTTTATTAATACTATAAGAAGTGGCAAAAAAAAAAAAAAAATACTGAAATAATCAGAAAACATTTGCACACTCATTAATCTTCGGTATTTGGTTAGAAACAGCATAAACATACAGACATTAGCAGATTATGCAAAACTCAAAACACAAATAAAGCATTTCATTAATGTAAAAAAAAAGGGTTTTAAAAGATTTGTATTTTTACCTGAGAGGTGTGCTATAGAAGAATGGAAACCTCCAGAAGCCCCCACCCCTGATTGGAGCTGTTGAGAATCTTGTTTGCCTTCTTTTCTTTGTGCTCGTCCTTCTCCTGCTTGGAGTCTTGCAGTTTTTTGTACACCAACTTCCTCTTTTCTAACAGACCCATGTACACTTTGAAACTTTCGTGGTCTCTGAGAATGAACTCGAGCATGAGCCACGACTTGCTGAAGAGTCTGGAAAAGCTTGCCACAATCGGGACACTCCCAAGGTGCTCTGGAAGCTTCAAGGTCCTCTTTTAAGCCAAGGCCACCTAAGTAGGCATGCATCTGCTCGGTGTCCCCAACAACAGCTCCTTGTGAGGAAGGGTATTGGTGTTGCACCTGGGATCTCTGCTGCTGCTGGCTCTGCTGCACTGCCGCCAGTCTATGAGCAACCAGATCCCACATAGCTGCCTGCTCTCGTCCATCCAACACCTCCGATCCTCCTCTCTCTCCTCCATTACCTATCTCTGCTACCTGTGCTACTGCCTGAAGGCGTTCCATGCAACTAGCGCCACTGCTGTCATTTGGCAATCTGAGGTAGCCCCATACTGAAGATCGGTTTGATCCTTCACTGAATTCTGACCTCTCTATTCGATTCCC
Source organism: Dolichallabes microphthalmus (assembly GCA_026413445.1). NCBI lineage: Eukaryota > Metazoa > Chordata > Actinopteri > Siluriformes > Clariidae > Dolichallabes > Dolichallabes microphthalmus. Next base: position 5,488,944 of record JAOTQY010000031.1, read on the forward strand.
TGTCTTTGCACTTCCACCTGCCATACTGTGTGCCAGGAGCACATTAGAATAGAGAGCACCTAAAGCATGGTTCCCAGCAGGACCTTTGGAATTTTCAGACCCTGAAGGTCCCAGATCTCCTAGACCAGCCTTCAGGCCCAGTTTGTTGAGGTGCACTTTCATATGGTTCTTGAGAAACCAGGGCTCCTTAAAACCACGACCACACACCTGACACTTGTGGTCAAGGGAAGCCTTGTGTTTGCGCATATGACCTTTCAGGAACCAGGACTGGGTAAAACGCTGACCACAAGTCTCACAGCGGAAGGCTGGAACAGCTGGTGCTTGTGACGAAGGTGTTTGTGGTTGCAGTGTGATTGGTCGGGAAGGGAAGACAGGGTGTGGCACAGGCTCTTCAGGTGGGTGGCTTTCCTGTAGATGAATAGCTAGGCGTTCCTCCTTATTGGCTGAGAAGGGACACAGTGTGCACTTGTATGGGTTATGGAGGATCCGCACGTGACGAGCTAGCTCAGAGGCTGTGCGAAATTTGCCCTTACATGCATGGCAGCGGAAGGCAAGAGCTGCCATAGGAGGGATGGGGTCTTCCACAAGGGTAGACTCCAATGGAGAAAAGGTTAAAGAGGCTGGTGCTTCTTCTGTAAGAGGTGGTGTCAGCGGTGTGGCATCATCTATTTCAAACTGAGGGCTATTGACTGAAGAATCCTCTGTCTCTTCTCTCTGGTTTTGCTGAAATAACTTGTATATTGAACTCGGATTCATCTTCCTGCGTTTTTGCATAACAGTATCATTCAAGTAATTTTTCTCGGGTCTGACTTGTGCAGTTTTATACATTGCAGTGGGCTGGCGGTCCCTGTCCAAACTATGAGCCCGGGCATGAAGGGAGAGAATGCTCTGAAAACGGAACCTCTTTCCACAAACATGGCAAGGGAACCTGAGGGAAGGGCCGCTGGTAGAACCTCCTTGGAAAGCCAGACCTTCATTGCTGAAAAGCTGCAGGTCTAGTTCATCATTGGTGGCAATATCCCCAGATGAAAGAACCTGCTCCAGTGCACCAAACCCAGGCAGTGGTGCAGATGGAGTGGCTGGAGGACTGCTCTCTGAAGAGGGAGTACACAACTGATCTTCTTCTGGAAACAGTGTAGCAACCGTAGTGGGAGAGGGTGGACCTGACAGTTCCTCATCTTCCTCTTCATCTTGCTGGTTGGCATCAGCAAAAGGTGACAGTTGGATGTATGGGTTAGTTAGCGGACTAGATTGGGCAGAGTGAGGGCTTTGGGGTAAGGTGTGTGGGCTGTCATCTAGTGAGGGCATTGACGGAGGGGACAGGGGAACCTCTGAGGAGAGGGCAATCATACATTCTCTTGGAGAATCCATACTCTGTGCCAGACAGAGAGTGACAGAGGTCAGAAGTATGAAAAAGGTGGCATGCGCACATGTATAATTTTTACCATGCTTCCCTTATATAAAAGAGTGGGTACTCACTAGTGGTGTGTGTATTCCATCATTTGCTTCATTAAATGAGGGAGGAGCCACATTCAAAATTGTCTCTGACACCACCTGCAAAACAGAAACAAGGGTGTATGCATATGCACTTGAATTTGTTTTCATTTCTTCTGATTATGATATATTTTGGTTAATATTCTATGTAATAATGTGAACTGTTGCCGGATTAAATGTACAACTACTGTATGTATGTATGTATACTATGTAAAAGCTAAGGGTATAGCAGGATACAAACTATCCTAAACATGATGGGCGTGAGATGTTTTGATTTCCCCACACACCCTTCCTGCACACGCACACACACATATAAAGTTGCTGTTTAAATAAGAAGGAAATTATAATCTGTTATCCATTCCACCAACCCAGACAGAGGACATTGTGTAACATCACAATCACACATGAAAAGACACCTTCCTTGACATGCATATGTACATTTTCATATTAGGACAAGAAATATGCTCTGTATGAGGACATGCCCAGACATAAAATACATTTTTTTTAAAAATGGTGAAAGAAAATTGAGCTCATTGGAAACTGTGGCCAAAAAAATGTAAATAAATAAATAAATGTAAAAAAAATCTGCTGAATAGAGGAACATGTGTGGGTGCATCTGTGTTTCTGTATGTGTGAGTCACAGTTTGTGACAGTTTGTGCTTTTCTGTGTTGATGACAGTATGTTTCTATTTTTTGCACAGAGAGAGAGAGCATGTGAATATAGGTAATTGTGTGAATTAGGTTGGTTTGCGTGTGTACGAGATAAACGTGGCCAGTTGACATTACAGTTCAGCCATGTCTCCGTCACTACGATATCAGTAGCACTTTCTTCTGCCCTTCTTCTCTCGTTTTTTTAATACACCATTATTGTTAATTCTTTTCTTTCCATCTTTTCACCTCGACAGACTCCCATCCCCCTCTCCTTTTCTCTCTCTTTCACTCCTCCTCCCTCTATTACTCACTAATTTTCTTTCATTCTCTCTCTCTCTTGCATCGCTGACAGTTGGCACTATGCCAGGGAATGCTGCTATCAGCTGGTAGATTGGGGCCTCATAACATGGCGAAGGGAGAAGAGAAAGAAGGGAGCGAGACAGACGGAGAAAGGGAGAAAGGGGGGGTCGGAGGAGAGACTCACATCTGAATAAGCCATATTTGAGTGGTAATTTTCTCATGAAAAAAGGGGCACGAAGCATTCCCAGCCCTAGAGTAGAGGATGCTGAACCTCTTTGGTCTGACGGTATTATTTTCTTACGAATATTGTTTGTGCCAGTTCATTGTTCCGCCATGACAGATTATGTTTGTGTCAGTCCAGGCCTGTCATTCTAATAAAGGTTTTTTTTTTTTTTCCTGAATTTGGATAGAAGGAGTGATAAGGTGCTAGACAGAGGGGGGAGGGGAAAGATGAAGGGAGGCAAGTGATAAAGCAGCATGCACAAATAATACACACATATACACACACACACACACACACACACACACACACACACACACACACACACACACACACACACACATTTGCAATATGGCAGCAAGTCACCAGATGATTCATGCATGCTAAACACCCTTGTCCAAATGGCCACATGGTACACTACACTAGTTTTTTTGTCAACTCCTACTTAAAAAGACTAAAACTTAAAAACTAAATTATGACAGTATGTTGGACCTGCCCACTTTAGGTTTAAATTTGAAGACAGATACAGGCAATAAGCATATGCTTTGTTTTGATCTTGAGAGTCAAACGTAATCACCAAATCCAGACCTCAGTCTTGCAAATAGATATCTTACCTGACACTGCTATTCATACAAATCACAGCTTATTATATGCAACTAAATATTCTTTTCAAAAGAACAGACCAAAATAGTTACTTGTATAACAACCGTAATGCCTATGATAACAAATACAATAGCAGCAACTGAACGATAATAATATGGGCGATTTATGTACAGTACCTCAGCTTGTTGTTAACCTCCTTAATTCGTATATTTAGAAAAAAGACAGAATTATACTGTAGGGGGAAAAAAACACATTAATATTCCTGAAACCACTGGTTATAATTTTAGAAGTCGCTGAGCTTGAAACTTTGAGTTAGGTATCTCATTAGTTAATAATAATTTTAAAACTACATACTGTATGTGAATGATCGCTGTCATGCGAGCTGTCATATTTAATGACTTTAACTATAAGTGTAGATTCAAAAACAGGAATGTTAATATACGTAGAAATGGCTTCGTTCCTAGCTTATTAGATCATACATTTACTGGATCTGCTGTTCTAAATTTGTATAATCTGTAACCATGTAATGTATCTAAAGGATGAACAAGTGGCTATTCATGCAGTGTGTAACAGATGCCCTTGAGAAAATTCATGTGAAAAGGGTGTGTGTGCTCGTGTGTCTTTGTGGGTGTGTTGATGTGCTTTCGAGTGTCTATGTCTCTGCCTGTACTAAAATCTTTGGGTATGGATTATATCCCGTTCATTTAATTGGCTGTGTGTGTATGCACGTGACTTAAACTTGGTCACAGAACAAGCTTAAACATAAAAACAGTTAAATTCCTTCTTTTCTTTTTATCTTGGCCTGAAGACAAGTCTTTGCTTACCCCTTGCCCTCGTTTTTCCTATGCATTGCATATTGTACACATAGCAATGACTTTGAAATAAATACATCAGTTTCCTTTTCTCTCCCACTCAAGTTTCTTCACCTCAGCCCGTCCGTCTCTCTCGCAAGTGCCTATGTGCCTACTTTCAATTCTCCTGCTGCTTAGTTTGCTGGTTGCCGGTTTAATTTCATCTAACAACAAGCATTAAAAGAGCACTCACAATGGGTCTCATTTATCAACTTTTATACAAGGCCTCAATGTCAGCTTTAAAGAAGCTGATGATGCCATTATAGATATGCACTCTAATCTCTGATTTCTTTCAAAATCCAGTTATGCAAGAGTATTTTTTTATTCATTCTATTTCTAACTCCTACTGTAGTTTGGAAAAGATCTGCCACCTGTTGCTACTTACTCTAACATAGCCTTGTGTTTTGCATTGAGTAGACAAGTAGATACTAACTACGACATGTTTATAAGCTTGTGAGAGTGAATCTGTGTTAATGGCTTTTTGTCACATCTACTTCACGACAGGTTTCTATTTTCCCTGATGTAACCCACCATATCCAGCTCCTTAGTTAATTACTAAGTCCTCACATTTGTTGAATTGGGTGGGTTGAAATGGGTAATAATAAGCAACTACTGGGCGTTAATTTGCGCTTCACAAATACAGCACGAACCCAAGTCTCACTTTTGCTTCAGCTTTCACCTGGATACTGTAGATTTGTATCTAAGCATCTCTAATGTAATCAAAAAGACTTATATTCTCATCCCAGGTTGCTTACACTACCCATAAAAAATAGTAATCTTTTCAACATAGTACTGTTTCACTTTACTCTTTTCCAGATGTTTACTGTAATGATCCAAAATTGCATTGTCTGGTGAGAAATCAAGATGACGATTGGTTTCCTTTCAATTCTTGTTATTGTCAATGATGTTCCCAATATAATCTAACATAGAGCTTGTCTTCTTCTGGTTTGCTTTGTCACCTGCTTTGTCACCATGTGAATCAGTGTTCAAATAAAACTGATGCTAGTACTAAACCTCCTGAGCTCCATGGGACAATAGTTGGTTCCACACTACTTCTCCTCAGGCTTACAGAATAATACACTGCCTGGCAAAAAAAAATTATAATAAATCATTGACCTTTGATTGCCGTGCACAATGTGGTGGCAAATTCATGTGTGAACATGATTCTTCATGCTCCCTGAAACACACTTTCACAATTTGAATCTTTGAACAGGTTACTAAGTAGAATCAGTCAAACACGGTTGGGATTTTTTTTTTTAGACCAACGAAACAACCCCAGGTTATAACACCACTTCCAGAGAACAGGCTTGAACAGTTAGCACTATGCATGATGGCACTTTAGTTCTTACCCTGTTGTGCCCATCATTCTGGTAAAGGGTCCATCTGGACACAGATCACATGACCTTTATCCATTGCTCCAAAGTCCAATCTTTATGATCACTAAAAAGTGTTTTTTGCTTGATTAGTTTCACTAACAAGTGTTTTTTTTAATGGCCATTTAGTCATACTCCCAAATGAATTCCATTCATGAAGTTGAAGGTTCAGCACAGTCCTTACGGATTTTAGTAATGTTTAATGTGTAATGAGTACAATAATAATAATAATAATAATAATAATAATAATAACATCCTTAATTGTTTTCAGTACTTGAAGCAGGCCAATAATTTGACCCTTCTGAAGTGGCCAGACATTTTTTTTTTCAAATCAAGATATTGTGTCAGGGACATGGAAAGTGGAAGGTAATGCAATTGAATGAACTAAGAGCAATAAAAAAAATAAATAAAAGGCAGTGATTTGTGCTTGCTGGGATCAAATCAACAAAATCTGTGTTGGCTGATTAAATACACACAGGGCAAGCTATATGAACCCTTACATTGACCCTCACATTTTAATTCTTTATCTGTTGTTAACTAAATATAGCATTTGCTCATTTACCACTCTGACAAAACAACTCAGCTCAAACTGGCAGCCTGTGGCATTTTTGCAATATGTACAAAGCTCATACACAGACCCAGGAGGTAAGTGAGAGAGGTAAGGCTTCCTCTGTGGGGGAGTACGAACAGATCTACCTCCAGCTGAGTGTTAATTGCCCAATTAAACCAATCAGAACTTTCATTAGTAAAGTCGACTTTATAGTTCCATCAGCTACAACCCTGGAATGCATCTGACTACTGTTAAAAAATATGTTCAAATTAAACGGCAGTCACATTTCCATTCAAGGTTGACAAGTCCTTCCTTACCTATTCACATACAGTATCAGGCTCATTTTTAAATGTGTAAAAGAATATTTTTGGCTATTTCAAGTTTCATCCCATAAAACCTATTTAACTGAAGCTGACATCATTTACAGACTTACTTTCCTTTTGTACCGTTACTATTTATATGGACCTTAAATACTTTTAAGACAGATTATATGCACCTTTCCAGTTCCTGAAAGAAAGATATTAAAGGTAAAAAATGTACCAAAGAGGTGAGGATGCGAACTCAGCAACAAAGTACATTTCAGCACATTTTTTAAGAAGTGTGCTTTTGAGTCACTCAGGTTAGGTTTTGGCTTAGTGACCAGTCCAACAGTTTAATGAGCATAATATTTAAATAAGTAATATTAACTTATATAGTTATGGGTTCTGATTTCAAGCAAGTATAAAAGGGCTATCAACCCCCAGGCTATTCTTCATAGATCCACTTTTGAGAATTACTGACTTACAGTTTTGGGGGGGAAAACAGTAAACAACGCCATCAAGGGTCTATATATTTTTTTCTATGTTTGCTTTCTGTTTTGATTTCACCCAGAAACAATGATATCATTTCCTGTAAAAAATATTTAACCATTAATATATATATATATCTGTGTGTGTGGTTATACGGAAGTCCTTCCAGTGTGTGTTAATGGGGGATACTTCATTCACCTGGACTGGGTTTTTGAATATGTTTGAAAATTAGCATTGATTTTATAACATATACATTTTTACCACTACCAGTATATGAGAATGATGTCAAGAAAATGTAGAACTACAGCCAGAAAGAATTTGATCATGTGTACATGTGCTATTTCTTTGCCTGTGTGACCCATTTGTTTAAAAATATTTTTGCTCAATCAAGTTCGTATAGTTGGTTAAAACGAAATAGAATTCAGTTCATCATATTGCCTTCTGTAGGTTGTGCTAAAAAAAAAATGTCACTCTATACTGCACAATCCTGAGCCCTATATATGTTTGTTTAAAAAACATCAAAACAAAAGATAGATAAAATGCTCTGGGTTTTAAGAGCTACAATGTCAAAACTGAGCGTTATTAGCTTGGTGGTTTAAAGATGCAATACATACCTCATGTCTAGCTAAATATATGCACTAGACCCAGATTCATCACAGCAATAAGAAATGTACAGTGTGAATCCATCAATCCAGCTATTCAACTAGAGGCCAATGGTGATTACCATTGGTTTTATTCCTATTTTACGACATTAACAGTAACACGCACATTCACACAATTATGGGAAATTTAGGAACACCAGTTTGCCTAATCTGCATGTGGGAGGAAACTGGAGTATGTGGAGGAAACCCACGAAGCATGGAGAGAACATGCAAACTCCATGCACAGAGACTCTGAGATGGGACTTGAACCCAGAACCTGGAGGTGCAATATATGCACCCCCCCCCCCCTTTTTTTTTTTTTTTTACAGTTTCTTTTGATGCCTCCTCTAGGAATCTTTCCGGACAAAGATTTTGGAAGCATCAGCTGTTCATGAAAGAAGCTTTATTTGAATCCTAAGTGCCTCGCAGTCCTACATTTTCAAGCTTATTTGTCACCTCAGTTTTAAAAGGTTAGCTGGAAGTCTCGAGGGGAAAAATAATACCTCCCTCATGACTGCCTAGACTAGTTAATAAGAGAGAGAGAGAGAGAGAGAGAAGAAAATAACAGAACTAGAGTTTAGAGGGAAACCTGGAAAGGCGGCTTTTGGGTTCCGTATCCTACTTTAAGGATACGGAGGGCGACATTTGATGACACGTCCGCTCGCTTATCTCGAGAGGAATTTCCAGCACGGCCTTTGGGCGTCAATAACGCGCAACCATTTTCAGTGGCTTTCTCGCCCTTCCCTCTCGCGGCCATCTCATTTTTAAGGAGGGAAAGAGAAAGAGAGAGAGAGAGATCATTAATAAAATAAATAATGGCTTGCGAACAAACGAGTGCGCGCAATCACCGGGTTTTACCAAATCACAGCATAATGGTGCGTATAGGGTTTGACGCTTTGGTTTTTGATGCTCGTTGCATGTGAGTGTTTATTTTCGTCTCCCCCCCCCCCCCCCCATTTTTTCTTTCGACAAAAGATAATGGGAGGGGAGGGGGGTAAAGGGGACACGCGAGTGCGAAGAAGGAGCAGCTGAAAAGTGCCATCACGGGTTTCATCTTAAATTCAGCTGCCAATATCGGCTCCACAGCATAATACCCCCTGCGTCTCGCAGACCAACAGGCACTTTTAAAACTTTTCTTAGATTTCAGCATCGGTCGTTGTATGCATCGGTGTTATTGTTGCCTGAAATAGCACGCATTTCGAAACAGCACTTACACGGCTACTTATTTAGCACAGCGCAGCGGGGGCATGCAGCAAGCCGGAGCTCGTAGCCTTGTGCAAGCTACTATAAAGAGGTGAGAATAGCCTTGGACAAGTGGTCCTGCTGGAACTGCTCGGGCTGTCAGAACAGCTTGCGCTCAAGTTTAAAAAAAAAAAAAAAAAAAAACATCAACAGTTATTATATGCCTTAATATGGGGAGTCATGCAGGTCAAATAGGATGAATGATCATCAGCGACCTCGGTGCACTTCCCAGACACACAAACTGATGCATCATTAATTAAGGCTATCTGATGCATGTTTGTAAAAATGACAACTTGTTTAACCGGGGAAGTTGAAGTACAGGCTTTGACTTAGGAAAAGTTTGTTTTTTGCTTATTTTTTATCCATCATTCTATCCAGACATTAAGTTCGCAACACAAAGTTCCTCTTTGGGACGTTCAAATAACAAATATATCGTACAATTGCAATGCTTTGCTCGCTCGATGTATTGCGAATTGAATGGTTTTTATTTGTTAAAACCTTAAATGATCATTTGTAACCCGAGCCCTCGTGCAAAGCTTAACTACTACCCTAGACCAAAGGACGAAAGCCAAAGCCAAGCGCACCCCCATTTCTGGTGGCACATACATGACACTCTGAATTGTTGCCTTGTGCGGTTACATGCGTGTTACCCTGTAGGGATGCGCGAGCCGACGTTCACCCCGAGACGCCACATTTTAAACGTTTTCTAAAAAACAGAAAGAAAAAAAAAACAACTGAACACACGTGAAGTGAAGCTTATGTAGCACGAGATCTGAGAGAGGTGTTTTTCTCCAAAAGCGCCAAAAAAGGGGAAAAAAAGTCGTCGTGGGTTATTTGTTGTTTATGAAGCCTACAGCAATCCGGGAGAAGAAGAAGAAGAAGAAAAAAAATAATCACATGCGATCACACACGTTCACAAACACATGATTATATATAAGCATTTACAAGTGCGCGCGGGGTGTAAATTAGCGAATAGTTTTAAATTTATAAGATATTTTTTTGTGATGAAAGTGAGACTCAATGTACTTACGGGAGAGGCGGCGAGGAGATTAATGACAAGACACGTCATGATTACGTTTCGCTTGAATTAAATACATTACGAGTTGGGGGGGAAATGGAAATCGAGGTAGTTGTATACAAGCTTACGCTGTTCTTCCCCCTCCCTCTCTTACTCTCTTCTCCTCCCCTCCTCTCTCTCTTTCACTCTCACTCTCTCTCTCTCTTTTGCATTTTTTAAAGATCCATTTATTGTGTCGTCGTGAGTGACTGAGTGAGTGTGTGAGTGAAGATGAAGTAGAGAAGTGGCCGAATGTTGCAAACGCAATTACTGTACAAATGGATGGGTTTCCATTTTAAACGTGCCCATGTTCGTGTGCACACCAGCCCATGATCGTGGCACTGAGGTCGTGCACATTATTATATTAATCTCGATAACTAACTTTGAACATTGCAATCTTCTCCGAACATCACTGTAAAGTAGGCACCACTTGATATAATGTGATGTGATATATGATATGATGCAGTTTTTTTCCCCATCAATTGCTCAAAAAAAAAAAAAAAAAAAAAGCATGGCAAGTTATTTAGTCCACATGGAGTTTGGGACAGAAAAGTTTTTTTCTTTGAAGATTCCCCTCGGGCAGGAGGTTTGAGTGTCGTATCACGTGATTGTGCGCAGGTGCAGAAGCTTCTCTGTCCGGTCCGCTCCAACCTGTGCCCACTTCTTTAAGCCTGGCAAGGATTTACTCTTGAAGCATGCATTTAAAAAGACATAGAGAGACTTTATGGTTATAGTAGGGGTACAACGAAATTAGTTTGGTACCTCTCAGAGACAATGAAGAGAATGTAAAAATAAACAAAACATACTAGAGATAGAGCACTAAAATATAAATGTTGCAATATACACAACAGAACATGTGTGCAGGAAACAATTATTGTCATAAATAAGGAATTACTACATAATAATAATAATAATAATAATACAGTAAAGTGTTCAGTGCATTAGCAGTAACCTTTATTCATTATATTATACTATTAAATATCATTAAAATATTCAAGCAAAAGTATGAAACTTTTGTATGAAACAAAGTATGAAATTGAAAGGCACTCATTTCAGACATTTGATGTTTTTCATCATTTTTTTTTTAAATAATGCATGTGTCAATTTGGATGTCAAAGATGTCAAAGTTATAGGCTACAAATTCAAGACTGAAGACATACTTTTATAGTTGTGCTTTAATGCATTTCTTTTGATGAGCTTTAAAAAAATAAGCACTAAATCTAATCATGTCAGTGGTTCAAAGCAATCT
>JAOTQY010000031.1:5506002-5518677 GCA_026413445.1 Dolichallabes microphthalmus
ATATATAAAGTACACTGTATACACAGTAAGTGTTAAAATTTGAACATTCTTTGGTTAAAATGGGAGACATCAAGCAAGTAAGAAAGAAAATAAAAATACACAGTAACTTATGGTATAATATTGAAGTTGTTCTTGGCAAGCAGCAAATCAGTTGGAGGCAGCAGTGCATGAAAGCCTGAAACACAATCCCCTGCTACACGCTCCAGTACCTGGTGATTAGTTGCATACTGCGAAAGACAGAGCCAAGATGGCCCTGTGAAATGTAGCATGGCTTACAAAACTTCAGTATACCATATCATGCTGTAATGTTGCTGCGTCATCCCCCAGTCTCTGTTGCACATTTTGTCCAGTTGAATTTCTAACTGCCATTGAAGAGTTGAGACTCTGTTTAGAAGGAAGAGAAACATTTATGTCATATTCTGTATGTGCTTATCTCTTATAACTATAACTTTCAAATTTTGAATTTAAAAAAGTTCGTGAAGAAAAGGACTAACATTTGTGGTTGAGATGATATTCAAACGGAGGTTGATGGTGATGAATTCTAAAATAAAAACAAAACAAATAATTTATTGGTTGCAATTTCTTGACATGTTCGTGAAAATGCCTAATTCTTCTAACAGAATAGAAAGAAGTACATATGCCTGCTGATATCTGCAGACACCTGTATGTACACCTGCTCATGCAATTATCCAATCAGTAAATTATGAAGAAGAACTGTAGTGCATAAAATCAAGCAGAAACATGTCAAGAGCTTAAAGTCACATCAGTACAGGGTGATGTTTCTCTCAGTCTCAAATATCTTTTACAGTTGCATTGTGCACTTTTTTTATGCATAGTAGTCTCTTTAGGGGCTGCATGGTGGCTTAGTGGTTAGCACTGTCGCCTTGCACCTCCAGGTCCTGGATTCGATCCCCGTGTCGGGTCTGTGTGCATGGAGTTTGCATGTTCTCCCCACGTGCTTGGTGGGTTTCCTCCCACAGTACAAAGAAATGCAGATTAGGCTAATTGGCGTTAATGTTGGCCGGTGGTCCTACAATGGTCATACACCATTGTGTTCACCATTGGCCTCCACTGTCCCAAGTTGGACTGCAGAGGTTCCTAGATGTATGGATGGAGTGTCTTTAGGCAGTGGTAACTCATTTGTAATTGTTTTTCTCCTGTCTCACCACAATTGTATTGGTGAGCAGAAAAGCATTTCAGAAAGTACATCTTCGACCCTGAGGTGGCTGGGTTAGGAAATTACATGTAAGCCATCACATCAGGTTCCACTCGTCTCAGCCAAGAACAATTATCTGAGGCTTAAGTGAGTGTCGTCTCAACAACACTGGACTAATGTAGATTAGAATAAATGTTACCCAGTCAACATTTCTACTGATACATCCAAAGAGTACGGTCCAAATTTGGCATGAATCCACGGACCCCATGCTTTGTTGAGACACACAATACCCAATAAAACCCATCAAGCATTGTTTGTATGACCCAACATGAGCAGCTGAATATTACCGCTGGCTTTATGTCTGCTATTTTCCTATTCTATAGTGTCTACTTCCAGGATGATATTGCATCATGTCACAAAGCACAAGCCATGTCAAAGTGGATTCATGAACATGAAAATGAGCTGATTGTACTTAAGAGGTCTTACCTCTTGTCTTGGGGTTACAGGAAAGTTGCAGCATGAAGATGCATCCGACAAATTTGCAAAAGTTATGTCACACAGTCATTTCCACATAGACCAGTGTCTCAAAGAAGTGCTTTCAGCACCGTTTGAAACTGTGTCCTACCCAGTATAATTATGTGTACCTAATCAACTGGCCAGTGAGGGTATCTTTTAGCAGTCTTTTAAAAGTATATATTACAGGATTTAATGCACGTGTACCACGTGTGTGGTTCTTACTTGTGTGAGGCCAGTTTGTGCCGAGTCTTCCTTTGGTTCCCTAGAAATGGAGGGAGAACTTCCTTCTTTCTGACTTCCAACTGAGGAAGAGTCCGAACAGCTACTCTGAACTGAGAGAGAGAAAGGCAAGGTAACATCTGCATATGCTGCAGGAATCCAACATATGCAATGATTTCTTTTGAACAGTTGATATTGAGATATATCTGCTTTTTATGCTCTGTAAAGCTTCATAACGGCTCTGATCTGAGGTTCTGTTTGTTAATTGGTGATTTCTGAGGCTGGCAACTCTAAATGAACTTCTCCTCTGCAGCAGAGGTAACGTTTTGGTCTTGCTTTCCTGGGAAGGTCTTCATGAGAGCCAGTTTTATCATGGTGTTTTATGATTTTTGCAAATGCACTTGACAATGCTGTTCTTGCAGGAACTATTTCTGACCTTCGTGTCTTAAAAGAACAACTGACTGTTGTAAATAATATCTGATCTATCACTTACTGTTGCTATTGATACAGCATTCCATCCATTTCTAATTCTTTCTTTATCTGTCCTAAAATTGCAAATGTACCTCTATTTTACAGTTTTATTTACACAAACTCTAACACAACATTTTAGAGTAAAACTACTTATACTCTTGTTTTGGCATAAGGGTATGCAAAATTAAAGGTGTGAATGTGCAAGAATGTGCATAATCATGGGTGTATATTATACCCCTGTCATTAAGGCTGAAACTTGAGTCTAGTTCGGATGTCTGAGCTCCTGACACATCCAGCAACAATTTGCTGGACACTCCCATGCACAGAGATTCCTTTAGACACAATTCTGTGAAAACAAGGAAAAATACTTATTTACACTTTGATCAAGAATGTCAGATTCTCCCTGATGCTAAACCTCCCCTTAATGCATTCTGAACTTCTGCTTTTAATTCTATGTTTGATCTATATCTTTTTTCATACCTATTCTTTTTATATAGTACCTATATTTATTTTATTTTATTCTATTTTATTTTTATATTTATTTTTTAGTGGCATTCATTGGGGGACAGCGAAGAAAGAATTTCATTGTACGGGGTGGTGGGGGGGGGGCATGCTTCATTACTGTGCACAAGACAATAACATTTGAAACTTGAAAGTTGCGTCCCATGCTTTGTCAGAAAAAGTGTCACTTTTTTAGATCACAGATGGCCCACATTGGACAGTGTTGCTGCTTAACCTAAATCATTCCCAGCTATACAGCATGACCAGCTTTGCTCTGCTTGACTCCTGACCATAGGCATAATTTAAGGGGTCCATAAATATAATGGATGGGCTGTGATACTCCCAATAAGCAAAACTGGCCAGTACCAAATGTCATATCATAATGATGAATTAAAATTACTGTTATAAAACATGATATAATGGTTTGATTTTTTGATTCAATGTCATTGGAAAACAACAACAACAACAACAACAAAAAACTGTCCTCAGAAACCCCTTACATGGGTGCAGATCATGGGTGCAACAACCCCATTGTTGAACCCAAGGTTATGCCCTTGTTCCTGACAGTGGAATCGTTCTAAATCACAATCAAAAAAGTTTACTTGGCATATCTTCCTCAATTGAAATCTAAATCTACAACTGGATTACTGTAAAGCTTTCTGTAAAGCTTTGCCCCATTCACAAATCCTAAAAAAGGTTCTGTTAACCATGGCAAGCTGTCTTACCCCCTAATCTATACACTCTGAAACAGATCAGGATCTTTTCATTTCCCCCCATTTTTGAAAATGGTGGACAAGTTGCAGTTTCCTCAAAAGAGACTACATGTAGAGTTTTTATAATTAAAGTGCCTTATATTGATCTCTTAATTACACATAAAACTGGGTCATTAATGACATCCCATAATGATTTAAGTATGTCTTAATTACGGAAAGTGTATGCAATTTATGAAATTAAAATGCACGTGGTGAATAAATAAATATAACTAAATTCATCAAGTAAAGCATCAATATCATAATGATGAAAAAAAAATAAACATTTGTATGTTTGCTCAACACCACATTTTAAAAGCATTGTCTGGCCTTTTTGAGGTCATGAAGCACAAACATTCCACGCATACTTGAATGTTAATAAATGTATACATTCATTAATAAGGCTGAACATTTTTGTACTATTTTCAAAAACAAATAAGTGACATATTAACAGTAATACTCACAGTAAACTCATTTAAAGAAGTATATCAAATATTCCCTCAAACCGACCTGTGTTATGGATGGCATGCGTCCACAAGAGCTGGGCAATGTCATGCGTCCAGGCTTCCTTGTCCTCTGAAGATGCGGCCTGGAGAGTGAGACAGGTTTTGGTGCGAGACGTTTGTCTCACCCAAACCTCAAATCTCAGACCCTCCTCTCCAACACTTTGGGTTAAACCCATCTCTCCTGTCTGAAGTACAGAGACAATGATAAGTGTGTACAAAAGGTCAATCCTCTTGACTACAGTATGTCAGAATCGCAGCTATGATTATATTCAGCATAACAGCACTGTGTCTTGAGTGACACAGCTTAATTAAATGATTTTTAAACCATAGATTTTGGACCACATGTGTAGTATACAAAATAATTTATGCCACTCTTTGTGTGTGTGTGTGTGTGTGTGTGTGTGTGTGTGTGTGTGTACCTTAATGCTGTTTTTAAATGTGTAAACACTACAGCCTTGGCTAGGGATTTTGTGTTTGGCAATAATAATGTAATGCTGGTAGAGGAACACAGTCCTGATGCCCGTCTTCTTTCTCCGTCCCCCTGGACAAACATATAGCTCTCCCTGACGCACCAAATCCCCACGATCTGCCACAGGTACCTGGGACACATATACCTATATTTAGACATTTCCAGTAAATGAATTAAAAACGTTTAAACTTTATAACACCCCACTGTTCCGGGAAATTATTTAAAACAGATCTAGGGATAATGCAGGATTATCCTTGGGTACACATAAAAATGTTATCAGTAACAATGGCTACATGTTAAACATTTAATACCCTTTTCACCAGAATCCATGGAGATCTATTGGATTAGTTAAAGTTAGAGCTGCATACACACTACCACCATTCATTCATTACATTCTTTTGTGTAATCATGGTGTAAATCTTTTTTACACCAAACACACAATTTTTTTTTTGTGTGTTTTGTAACATGGGATGGTTGGCATTGAGAGAGACGAAATGAGAGGCTGGTGAAGGAACAAGTGTTTATCTATCGCCATCATTGTTATCGGTAGTAGGATGGAATGACCTATGTCAATACGAGCGGTCATTCATTGCTAAGTATCCCAGCCGTGTAACCCACATGCACACCCACTGAAACACATACAGTACACTACAGGCAATTTGAAAATGCCAGCCAGTCAGCATGTCTGAACCCAGAGGTAAACCACAAAGCACAAGGAGAACTTGAAGAAACAGACCAGAGGTGAGATTCAAACCACCAACAATGAAAGAACAATGCAACAGTACTAACCACTAAACCACAGTGCTGCCTAAATGCATATAGCTGATGGAAAGCAGTAAATAGATCGTTTCGCTGATGTTCCACAACATTTAACATAATTGTCCAAGGACACAATGTATGACAGGTTCTTCTTTGTAATCGCTGGCAAATTACTCTGGTATAAATGGAATTAAAAAAATATATATATATATTTTTTTAAAACTGTCCGATAAGCTGCATTTGAAAAATAACAAACTTCATGGGATTTTGTTTTATGCCTTATTTGATTTGTAATAATAAAAAAAAGTTTTTGGAATTGACGACTTTGCTTCTAAGCTGTTAGAGTACTCCTGTGATACTGGAAACCCTTTCAAGTGAAAATCTCACCGGGCAGCCAGTGATGAGGTCACTGATCCTCAGGTCCTCCCCATGGCGTTGTACATGTCTAATAATGGAGAGGGCAGAATCAGGTCCAGGGTTTACTCCTCCCAGTTCCTCAAGGATCTCACAGTAATGTTGTAGCCTTTGAATTGGAGCAGCAAGGCACTGAGGGAAGGAGATAGTCGAAAGCAGAGGAGAGCTGGACAGCTTTGCCTAGAATGAAGAAAAAGTCGTCGAAGACTTGAAGATTGCTCTTTAGCAGGAAGTTGAGTAACCTAATGGTATAGCATATGCAAAATTTGTGTTTTTATAACAAATATTCTTAGGAATTAACAGACAGAGTTATCTTTAAATAATTATGCTCCAGTTCTATAACATATTGTGCATGAGAATAGTCATGGATGAACAAAAAAGTACCACCTAGTGGGTACAAATGGTAATGCTACAGCAAATGTCAAAATGGAGCTAGTGACAGTCCACCCCATTGGACCCATTACTAGGCACATGGAGGCATCTTAGCTCCCTATTACACATTTAAGAAAAACCAAGAGTAATTATTTAAACCAGTTAATTTCAGGAGCTCACCTTGAAGAAGTCGGCAGCTTGGCTGACCAGCAGGGAGTCCTGCTCTGGCTTCATACGGATGTAGTGGGAGTACTGAAGTAATTGGTCCCGCTGGGTATTAATGTATTCCAGTTACAATGTTTGTGTAAGGGAGACATGTTTCAATTAAACTTCAATTAAAAAGATTTGTATAAATGCTAGATATATTGTACATTACTCATAGTGAAATAATTGTGCAAGTACCACTTTATTTTATGCCATGGACATATGTAACGACAGAAATTTCACACATACAGTAAGAATATGACACAGTTGTCATCATTAGGACAATTGAGTATCACCATCATGGCCTAGATAGAACTGTAATATAAAAAAAATCAGTGCATTGCTAGATCTGGCACTTCCTTTAACCGAGCTCAATTGACCCATGCCCTAGCTAGGCACTCATAATAATGGAGATGCACTGCACAATCAAAAGGGGACGCACTGACATGCAGAGAGTACATGAAAATAAAAGACACAACAACTCACATATTTGCTGAAGCAGTCAGTTTGCTGTAACGTTTGAGAGAGAGCACCCTCAATCGCAGGAAGGAGTAACTGTGAATGAAAATTGGCAAGGCTGCTCCAGTTGGAAAAGATTGAGTCAGCCTTTCCTCTCAGGCAGAGTGGTGTATCAGGACTATCCAGCAGAGGGAAGTAAGTCTCCTCAACAGCCTTGAGCAGAGCTACATACTGCCTTTCCGAATTGACCAACCTGCACCACTGCAGATACAACTTGCTAAGAAAGTGACAGAAAATAACAGTCTGTTAAAGTACTACTTATATTAACAAATGTCCTCAGATACAATGGAAAATTGTAACTTCACACTACAAGTGACTATGCTCTGTGAAGCTGTAGATGCAGCGCTATCTCTATCTGAAACGATGTTCTATTAAAATACCCTACAGACCTGCAAACCCTGAATAGGATTAGACTTTGGAGTAGACTTGGACAGCAACCCTTCCCTTTCCTGCCTCCCATCACTAAACTGTCCTAGTACTGAAAGTTTCTCCTGTAAATCAATATGGGAATTTGTTCATTTCTAACCATGGATGCTGCTCAGGAAGTTTTTCATTTCAAGACTAGACTACTGCACCTCACTCTTGGCAGCTCCAATCTTGAGTGCCATTCGATCTGTTGAAATTATTCCCAATGCAACTGCACAACTTTTTTCCAACCTCCGGACGTTCTCCACACAAGTCCCATTGCTATGTTTCATCCTGTTATTGCTCATATCACCTTTAAAACACTGATGCTTGGTTACAGTACAAAGACGAAACCAGATCTCTGCCTTTGTTAAAGTACTTATCATATCCTGCTCTATACCATGCTCGCTATGATCTTCAAGCATGGCCGTATTGGACCCATGACCCCTTAAGATACAATAACATTTTCCTGCAAAACGTTTCAAGGTTGGCTGGTACAATATAGGTTCTACAACACAATTATGTGAGATCACATGCTTGCGTAAGTAATGAACAGAAAACCAGTTGGAATCCAGTCATTGGTATAGGATGATGAGAACACATGCAGGAAAATATTCGGAATCAATGGGATATTTATTGTAAAGTAGCAAGCAGACCATGAAGTTCCAAAGTCTACACACAGATAATTGTTTTCCTTAAAACTACATGCAGTCTCTGAAACACATGCATACCTCTGTGCAGTAGTGCCAGGCCTCTCCCCTGCTGTCTCTCGATCAGTTCGGCCAAGTAGCACATGCTGCCTGGAGAACCCTGTATGATCTGCCACCTCCTTACTGCTGACCTCCACACCCCGGATCAGGACACCCCCTCCTGCTATACCTCCTCCAACTTTCTCATCCTTCCATCCTGGTACAGCCGTTGCAATCCCTGCCGTGAGAATAGGCTCAGCAATGGCTTTCCTTCCCAGCCAGGACAGAGGAGATGAGCGACTGCTCACGCCAAGTGGAGCCTCTGCCGGCTTTGGTGCAGCTGCAGCTGAACGACGGGGTGCAAGCAAGGCTTGGAGGTCAAAACTTGGATGACGTCTTCGGGGTGGTTTTGGAGGAAGGGGAGCTTCAGTGGGCTAAATTGGAATGGAAAACTTATTTTCCATGGACAAAAGGACAATTATACAATTCACACACAGCCCCAAAACTCCTCAGGGATATTGTGGGCTTTATTAAACACTGAAAGATGCAAATATACGGAAAAAGTCCCCTCTCTGTCCTAGCAACATGTCCTTCTCATCTTTCGTATGGTCCTGTTTAGATTCCAAGGTCTGCCTGACACTCTGGTCTGTGCTCTCTCTCTCGCTTTTCTTTAGTTTGTTTATGCCTTCTGTTATACCTCACAAGTGCAGTTAAGCTCTAGTCTGACTCCATGTCAAATTGCCTAATTAGACCGAAGGTCGAGTTATTCCCTGAGCTCCTGCTATTCACGAATCCCTACTTGGACTCCAATGCCTGATTAGATCCATCCTGCATTGAGAAACTCAATGAGGCTGTAGAACCTGGCTCTCAGACCATAACTGCTCTCCCAATTAGTGTTCTCACCAACTAGAGGACAATTTTCGTCTTCGTCTCAAAATTCTGAGCCCATGTTTCTTCTTTGGTGATATCTGTTTCTTTCTGTTCATGTTGTTTGGATTGATAGTGATTATAGTTCTATTTTTTTTTCTCTTTTCTAGCGCAAATTCTTGTCTTTGTATATGTTAAATTAAATAAAAACAGTTCTTGGGAGTGGATTCATAGCTAGAACCTATTCATGCACTATCACAAACACAAAGCCTTTCATTCTCCAGTGATGCATTTTCTTAAGAGTGTCAGAACAACACTCAGAAACATGTAAAAATTTCCACTCACACTTTTCTTGCTTGGGTTTAGCAAGTTTTGCAGGAACTTCCCTCCCCCTGCAGTCCCTGTAGCTCCCTCCTTCTTCTTCTCTTCCCCTATTTTCAGTGTAGAGCAGTTCTGTGGACGGAACAGTGAGGCCAGTGAACCCCAGGACTGCAGCCCTCCTTCCCCTCCTCCTCCACCCCATTCTCCCTCTCCTTCTCCCTCTAACTCCCACAAACTAGAGGTACTGGAAGCGGGTGTTTTTGGTGATGTTTGTGCCATGGCCACACTGGGATCCGGACCCTGAGTGGTGGGCATGCCACGTTCAGCCTGAAGCATGCGGGTCTTGAAGTTTGCTAGTGTGCGTTGGTAACGCTCCAGGGTCTGGGCCCACAGGTCCAACAAAGCGCCGCCACCAAGCTCAAGAGCCAGAGCTCGTGCATCTTGGAAACGGGATGGAGGGATGGGTGGGAGAGAGGACAGAGGAGAGGATGGTTGGGATTGCGGAGAGGAGGAAGAGACCACATCGCACCACTGGGAGGCCTGTAGATGAAGAAGGCATTCGTATTAACTACATAATGGTGTGCGGGTAGCAGTGTATTGTTATGTGGTGTAGGTTTATTTGGTACCTCAGTAAGAGTTGACAGGAGTCTCTGGGTGTTGTCCAGTTGGGTCCAGCAGTCAGAAAGGCAGTGAGACATTCCTCTCACTTTCTCTCTGATCAATGGAAGTCGCTTAACGACTGCTGTCAGTCCTCCCCATACCAACTCAGACCAATTCTCGACCTCGCCCAGCACCACTAGTGTCTCACTGTGAAGTTCCTGCACACACACAATGTCGTCAGTGACTTCAGTGAGTTTCTCAAACATCAATGAATGACATACACACACTCACCATGGCCGATGACCTGAAACTTTTAAACTTCTGCTGTTTGAGTGAGAGCCGGCTTAGTGACAGAGGAGGATCCCTGTATTCCTCCAGTTGCTCCTGCACATGATCTATTTCTTTCTCGCACTAAGGATGAGAGATTTGTTATCTACACATGATCTATAAACTGGTGGATAGAAATCAATTCCACAATTTTGGAAATATTTAGAGCACCTTATCCAGTTTGTCCACTAGAATTGCCAGTCTACTGAGTGCTTCCAACTCATGACTTCTCTGGTTTGAAACACGCACCAATCGATGCAGTGAATCATCAACGCTGTCATAGAGTCTGGAGGTTTCGGCTAAGGCAGCTCTTAAAATATGAAACATCAGCATTAGAGTCAAAACACTAATTTGTTGTGGTGCATATGATTCAGTAGAAATACAGATGGAAAACCTCGAATGAGTCACATAATATTTTCATTCACTTAAGTGAGTCTCTATGGCTACCTGCAGTCTGGTGACCTGTGTGCCAATCTGGACGTTCCATTAGCTAGTCCAGCAAGCCAAGCCCCACCCCGTCTTTGTAGCTCTGTCAACCGTTGGTCAGACAGAACTCCAATCATCAGCTGCTTGTGTTTTTCAACACTTAGTGGTACAGACTGCAGTGGAAACAAAACAAGAAATGTCTCACTAGACAGATCACGCAATAGCTGCAGCAACCCAAACTCACCTGCGTATCTTAGTAGGAACATCAGAAAAATTAAAAGCACAGCATGTCAGAGCCAAAACAACCCTATATGTTTAGATTCCAAGTAAAACCATAACATGTTTCATGATGTCTTGCATAGCAAGTTCCATAGCTTAGCATAGCATAGTTGCATAGTTCCTATCCAATGCTAGCATGAGAATCATTCGACTCTGCTCCGTCCAGCCTTCTCTCTGAAAACAGTGATAAAGCAATTCCTGATCTAAAAAATTTTGTTGATTAGTTTTTTCTTTGCCTTTCGTTCCATTAAAACTCTTTCTTTTGTTAACCGTCTTTTCCGTTTACACTGTCTCAGCCAAAAGTCGAATCAGTAGGTTGATAGCCTGAAAGTTACAGTACCCATAGCAACATTTTAAGCATTTAAACATTATTACAATGTATATTGTAATAATGTATACAATGTATAATGTATACATTAATTTAAATGTATATTTTAAGAAGATGTCTTTTAGATATGTTTTAAGCAAGCTTAGGAAGTATGCTTCAGTGAATATACTTTGTAGTACATTTACACCCACTTAAACAAATGTATATTTAACATAATACCTATATTTTGTGTTTATTTACATTGCATGCATTACATATACGTTTTTTGTCATGTAAGCTGTAGTGCATTATTACTTAACTGTACTAATAAAAAGATTTTATTAAAGAATTTATGTATTGCAGTTTCAATTGAACTTTGGGATACTTTAAAGATAAAAAAAGAATAATATACATATTTTTTAATTAAAAATATAATATTCAAAGTTAGATTTCTTACTGATAAGAAAAAACTGTAAAATCAGTTAATTATCTGCATTACTTACTTATCATCCAACAGATATTCCCTTCTAGCTCCTTATTAGCATCTTTATATCAGGCTGATTATCAGCTTCTCAATATTAACAGACTCAAATTAGTCCAAGGGGAAGAAAAACGGATAAATAACTAATTAATTTTTAATGTTATAGCAAAAGAGTAATAAAAAAATAAAACACTGTGTAGATAATGGTAGTTCTGAATAGTGTGCCAATTAACACTAATCAGTTACACTTGCACACCTAACCATTAATGCAATTATCTAATCAGCCATCAATGGATCATTTGGATAGGACCAGCATCTTCGGATAAAGTTTCTCATGCGCAATAGATTCAGAATGATTGAAAATATATTTCAGCTTACAGAATACCTACAGTAATTGAAATTACCAGTCTGTCCAATTATTGTAAGAAAAAAAACATCTTAGAATGCACAACACAGAGAAACATGAGGCAGATAGACTATAACCAGACACCACTTCTACATTAATATTCCTGTGATTAGGAAATACATTTATAAAGTGTTGTATAGCACACAGGACAGATCAATAAGCTTAAATGTGCTTTTTCACATTCATCTAGCCTTGTTTGTCCACTTTTGGACATAAGACCTTGGCCCAATGTTTTATGAACTGATTCATAGATAACAATAAAAATAGACTGTGGTAATGTTAACATTTATTTTTATCCTTTCGTCATAATGACACTCCCCTAATCGAGATTTAGGTCAAGACATATCTATGAAATACATACTACCTTAATACAGTCAGGCAGTGGTTCTGTGCCCATAGATTTTAGTGCATCCTCCAACAGAGAGAGGACATTCTCACAGCGTTCAGTCAGCTGTTCCAGGCTCTACAGTACATACAATCAGAACAAACCAAGAGCATTTTATTAGGGTGTTGCTGCTGTTAGATAAAATATATCATGAGTTAAGATATATGTACAAGGAACTTTCAAGTCAAACACAGACGCTTGATTCTGTAGAATAATAGAACACAGTCATGAGAGATAAAAACTACCTTTTTTCTACAAACCGGATTCCAAAAAAGTTGGGACACTAAACAAATTGTGAATAAAAACTGAATGCAATGATGTGGAGAT
>JAOTQY010000031.1:5559294-5570347 GCA_026413445.1 Dolichallabes microphthalmus
CTCCTTTTATACTTCCTGGTTCGTGACCGCATTACTTCCGGGTCCTAGTGCCGGCCACGGACCGAGTGTGCATGACAGGTTTAAGGACCATCCTTGTGTTTGTTGGCCCGCAAACTCGCCCGACCTTTATGTTGCATAGTTTCACAGGCAGGTGGTTGCATTTTCTTCTGGTTTGTGTGACATTGTTAACCCTTTATATGGCACTTGTTAAAATCCTTGGAAATTCTAAATATAATTGGTTCTTCATTGTTCTTCATCCAATTAACGGTTAACAACAATAAAACAAGTCTGCACATTCCCAAAGTGAATTACAAGGTTTATTCTTGACTCTTAGATGCTTCCTAAATAGAAAAACATATATTGTAATAAAAGCCATCAGTTAGCCAGTTCAGGAAAAAGAGTATAAACAGACAAAATATAAAGGTAGGCAGCTATGTTATTTCTTTTCACACTGTTACAGAAAACAAAAAGAACAATATCCATAGCTGCATAAATGTTGTTGTCTTTCAGTTGCTCCCATCAAGGGGACTCAGCGAACCATTCGATCTGTACTTGGCACAGGTTTTTATATCGGATGCACTTCCTGATGCAACCCTCGCATTTTATCCAGAATTGGAACCAGCACTGCATAGCGGCATAAATAATATTTGGTTATAATAAGGAAATTGTTTTATACCCTGCCTAATGTTTTGAATGCCTTTTTACAAGCTCCCAGAGACCATGTGATTAGTCTACCTAAAAGCGAAAGTAAATATTAGGGAGAATTCCATAGATTAAATAAGATTTCTTTTTAAAAAGTTCATTTTACAGTTGTTTCCAAACTGATTTGGATGCTTTCTTTCCTTACTAATGTCTTCATTACCTATGCTAGAAGTGTGATATCAAATAATTATTGATAGATTATACATTAGAACTATGCCTAGAATTAATCAAGAAGGTTGTGGTTCATTTGGTTCCTATTCTGAAGGTTTGATAATAAGTTTTATTTTTATATTGAGTTCTTATTTTTATAGTTAGAAATGTTATAATTGTCTATTTGTGTTGTTGCAAATATATGATTTAGAGCAAAGATTTACTATTTTTTTGTTCTTTTGATTATATTAACTTTTCCATTACATGTTCCCATGTGACTACACGTGATTAGCCTACCTAAAAACGAAAGTAAACAATAGGGGGAATACCATTGCACCCTTCATAAGATTCATACAGTACCACAGTTTAGACTGTTGCCAAATTATTTTGGATGCTTTCTTACACAGCAAATTTCTTCATTACCTGTGATGTAAGTATAATGAGGTTATGTCAAATAACATGAATTAAAAAGAGCTTGATTAAACAGGGTTCATGTAGAGATTTAACTTATGTATCTTAAACAGTTTTGTTGGTAATTTATCACAGGATGAATCTTAGTGTGCTGGCTGAAGATAAGGAAGATACTTTAAGACACAAAAACAAGTTTTCTTTAGCAAATATTACTACCATTTAAATTCACATAGCAAATGCAACACAAGTAATCAATAATATAATTAATATTTTGTTTTAACATGATGTACAGTTTTTACTGCCACCAAAGAATCTTTCAGTTTCAGTGTAGCATTTTGCCTGCAAGGAACAGATAAGACAAAAAGGTGTGTTCAATTTTCTACCACTCGTCTTTGAGGACACACATATAACTATAAAATATGTTACACTATGAAATTTTCATTATGCATTAAATTTAATACTGTGAATATATGCTGCGTAGTTTCACAGACATATGCTTGCACTTTTTCTAGTCTGAGTGAAATTATTAACCTTTTACATGGCACTCTTACTTACTTAAATGCCCCATTACAGGCTCCCAGAAACCACGTGATTAGTCAACCTAAAACGAAAGTAAATATTAGGGAGAATTCTATCGCACTCTTTATAAGAAGGTTCATGTTACAGTTGTTTCCAAATTACTTAGGATGCTTTCTTACCTAACTAATGTCTTCATTGCCTGTGATGTAAGTGTGATAAGTTTTTAAAAGATTTTTATTTCTTATAAATATGTTTTTTCTTTAATGAATGATACTGATTTTTCTTGATTAAGTTATCAAGTGTGGTCCTTCACCCAATTAGGCGTTAATTCTAATATGAAGCAAGTCTGCATATGTTAACACATGCATCATAAAAAAAGACAGTGTGTTAAACATTTCAGATAAAAATCTAAATATATAAATAACATTTAAGAGCAATATCCATAGCTGCACAAAGAATATTTGATTATAATTCAAATATTATTAGTCTGTGTGCATAAAGTGTGCATGTTCGCCTTGTAAAAGTAAATATGCCTGGGAATTCCATGAAACCCTTTAACAGATGATCACAAGTCTGATATGTAGGCCTATTCTTACAAAAAAGACCTAAAGTAAATAGGAGCTGGTAAATTACACATGTATCATGGATGGTTTTGTAGGTAATTTGTCACAAGATTAGTCTTGATATTACTAAAATTTACTTTATACATTTATTTGGGTCAAAGGTCAAAACAAGATTTTGACAGTACACTCCGACGACGAAATGAGGCATATTTTTTTTTTTTGTATTCTGCATTAGTCAAAATTAACAGAAACTTGTGCGCAACTTATGCTCACACCAAAATATTCATTTGATTAAAACTATTTACCTTTACTGTCTACCTTAGGGTGATTTTTTATTTATTTTTTACTTTTGTTTTTAAAAGCATTTTAAAGTAGCTTTTAAAATTTTTTTTTTTACATGTGCTAACACTTGATGTAATGTTGTAAAAGCATCTTTGTGCATTACTTAAAGTGCCCATATTATGCGTTTTTAAATATGATCTTTCATGCAGTGTGTCATACAGTATAGCTGTATGTGAAAAACTATCTGCACTATTTGTGACGCTGACAGTGCACGATAAATTAAGTTTTTGTCTATTAAAAAAAACACATTAAACAAGTCGTAAGCAAATCTAATTTTTCTCTGTTACGGATCCACGTCAGTACGTAACATATTTGCATAATGTCCGCCCATGTTCTACGTCGCGAACAACTTGCCTGCCATCTTACAATTAATGTTATCAAACATTGTTAATGTGACCAAGCATTCATGCCGGGTTAAACACTTTATAATATAAAAAAACAATAAAAACGAGAGCACTGTTTTTAACTGTTTATTCTCCACCATTCACCAAAACTGAACTTAACACTAGCGAAGTGCACATGCCCCTTGCCCTTCTATGGCAAGCCCCGAGAGGAAAAATGCATCACACACACATATGCACATCACGAGCGCCCGTGCATCTAACATTAACATATGACACGTACAGTACCACTGAGAAACGTTCCTGCTCCAGTCGTGCTAGCGAAACAGTTTCTTGTCGATGTGCCACTTCAACCGTTTCATCGTTAGACTCCGGCTCGAATTGATACGGTAAAAGCGACGCCATCTTTTCTATGTATTGACGGGTCCCCAGAGCTGTCGTTCAGTTATGGTAATGGGGGTTTCGTTTTCCGACACGCTGTAGTGGTAGACCAATCATAAAGGGCCACGCCATCTGACCAATCACATTAGTGAGGGCTCACGGAAAGGAGGGGTTTAGGCAGACTGAATCTTCGAACTGCTTCACACGAGTCGTTTACGAATCATTTAGAAATGGGGTAAATTAAATCTATTTT
The DNA here is from genome assembly GCA_026413445.1 of Dolichallabes microphthalmus. Classification (NCBI taxonomy): domain Eukaryota; kingdom Metazoa; phylum Chordata; class Actinopteri; order Siluriformes; family Clariidae; genus Dolichallabes; species Dolichallabes microphthalmus. The sequence continues at coordinate 5,562,957 of JAOTQY010000031.1, forward strand.
TGGAGAAAACTAAAGTGTTTTTTGACCTACATGTAAACCTGTTTTAAGAAACTCATTAAGCAATATTAGCAACCTTTAAAATGGCATAATAGGGGCACTTTAATATCTCCATTAAAGATCCCAACATCAGCTAATTCAATGTTATGTTTTTAACCACAGGAAGAGCAAATGGACTTCTGAAAAGCACTGTGTTTTAAAGTGTACTTTGATCTCTAAAACACAAGGTCATGGCAACAAGCCAATTGTTTTCAAGATTGCTTCACTTGATAAAATATGGACAATGGAAACAGAATGACGTTGTGGACTTGTTTACTGCCCTTGTAAAGCAACACAGCGTCACAGCAGTGAAAACTGATTTCTATACATGGATAGCAAAAATACTTTACCAAGTGGAAATTCACAAGATCAACATGTTAGATTTATTACCCAGCATTGAGCCAAGCCAATGTATGGATAACCTTGAAGGTAAAATTTTGGACTTCATTAAAGAAACAAAAGAGAAAAGCCTTGAAAACATCCTTAAAGAAATTGAAGCAGAAGGAAACATTGATCTAAATATTTTGTGTGAAGTCAAAGACATTGTGTTGTCTGTGTCTTCATCACTATCACATACTGGTTCGACAAACCTCCAGGGAAAAAAAAGAGACATTATATAAACTCTGCAAAGCAGTACTAAAAGCTAAAAGATGGAAACCAAGGTTGACCCAGATGGTGAGCTGGTGCATCATGGTACTTTCTGGTTCTAGACAGTTAATCCAGGTTGGCACAGGAGAAGGAAAGTCATGTATTGTGGCCATGGTTGCTGCGTATCATGCCTTGATTGGAGAAAGCGTAGACATCATCTCCAGTTCCCCTGTGCTAGCAGTGCGGGATGCTGAGGAGTGGCATTCATTTTATAAAAACCTGGGAATCACTGTTAATTGCAATGCAAATAAAAAATGTGCTGAAGACCTGAGTAAGTGTTATGATTGTCAAGTGGTCTACGGCACAACTAAGGAATTTGCAGGAGACTGGTTAAGACACAGGTTCCAAAGAGAAAATGTGAGACATGAAAGAAAGTTTCAGTGTGTCATAGTAGATGAGGTGGACTCGCTCATGTTGGACAAAGGTCTTGAAGTTGTCTATTTAAATAGTGAGATGCCTGCCATGGAACCTCTAAATGTAATCTTGGCTAAGATTTGGTTTGTTGTGAACCAGGATGAAAATCTGGATGTAGAGAAGACACTTCATCTCATTCATTCCTCGCTAATGGCAGAGGATTCAGATCTACTTCCATCAAATAAATATTTTGAGATCTTGGATACATCAGTGCTGCAGCACAATGATTTCCAAATTCCAGGATTTATAGATCATATAAATGGGAGGCTAAAAACATGGATTGAAAATGCATTTCTTGCAAAAACAATGACTTTAGGTCATGAATACATTCTGCATGAGAATGGTGTAATTCCAGTCGATTACAGCTCTACAGGAGTCGTGCAAAATGATATGAAATGGGGAGATGGACTTCAGCAATTTCTTGAAATGAAACACCAAGCCAGGCTATCAAATATGTGCATGATAACAAATTTTAAGTCCAATGTAAAGTTATTCAGGAGTTACAAACAAATTTATGGGCTCACAGGAACGTTGGGGAACCAAAACGAACTTAACTTGTTGCAGAAACTATACCCTGGCATTAAAACTTGCAAAATTCCACCATTCAAACGCAGAAAACTTTATGAGAAGGATGGCATTGTAATTAACGATGAAGATGAGTGGGTACAAACAATTTGTAAGGTTGTTAATAAGAATGTAAACCCAACTGTCTACCGAGGATCAAGAGCAGTCTTGGTCATATGTGAAACTATTCAAAGAGCACAAATTGTCCATCATGCACTCTCAAGAATCATTTCGACAGACAAGTTGAAACTGTACACAAATAACAATGTGGACAATTCTCAGATTACAGGTAAAGAGATCACTGCAAGTTGTGTCATTGTCGCAACAAATCTGGCTGGTCGTGGGACAGACCTCAAAGTCTGCAATGAAGTAAATAATTCAGGGGGTTTGTTTGTAGTTCAGACTTTCCTGCCCCTAAATATCCGTGTAGAGCTGCAAGCCTTTGGTCGAACTGCACGAGAAGGAAACCCTGGATCTGCCCAGCTCATTATGTGCTCCACTCACTTCTCTGAATCAATCAAACTGGTGGTGGCACTAAAGTCACCTCTCTCCGGGCTACTTACCATTCTGAGGCGTCTAACAGTCACTGTAGCTGTGTTAGAGTTTGTCGAGAATAAGTTTGAGGACACCCTAAAAATTTGTCTATTAGAACCCAATGAAAAAAACTGTGAGGTAATGAAGGATGAACTCAGTAACTTACTAAACATTGAAATGCCAAGTGGCTTAACTAATCTGGAAATTGAAAAACAGGCTAGAGATTTAATTGTGGAAACAAGACTGTCAAAGATACTTGATGAGGACCTACCAAAAATTGAAAAAAAGGAGGAGCTGTTCTCTGAATACCTTAATATCCTGGACACCATTTACACACAGGGTGGCAACCATGAAGATATTGTTACTTCGCTTCATGAATGCTGGGGTATGTGGCTTCTGATGAAGTTCAATGAAAATGAGTCAACAGAAACATTAAGAAACCAGTTAAAGAAAGCCTTGGAAAGTGCAAAGACAAAGCTATATTCTAATCAGTCTCCTTCCTCTATGATATACCATTATGTTAGAGCTGGCAACACACTCCATCAGAAAGGATCCCTGGCAGATAGCATTGAGATGTACACAAGAGCCATTAAAAACAATCCCTGTGGGCCAGCCATTGCTTTGTACAATCGTGCATTGTCCATTCTGTCTAAAGGAAGTAGTGGACATATCGTTCAGGCATTGGCTGACCTTAAGAAGGCTGACGAGGCAGTGGACTCCTACATGAGAAAGTTGACACTGACTTTAAATTTTGTGGAAAGCTCCAGCAAAGACCGCAACATGACCTCTGACACCTTGCTTAACAGGCAGATTAAAGACAAACACCTGGCACAGTATTTCCTAAAAACATATATTCAGGAAGCAATAATTGTTTTGCAGACAGCTGAAAGTCGAGGTTGTGATGTGCGAATAAAAAAATCTCCTGTGTTACTGATCATTGTTCTTTTAAATAAATATGCATCTTTCAATCTGTTCAACGAGATAAACAATCTCTACTCACTGGGACTGAACACCCTCTTCTCTTTAGAAACTGTAGAAATCTCTTTTTTTAAACGTTTTTTAAATAAATTTAGCTAAGCTGTGGAAAAACTTTGAGAAATTAAATATTTAGTAGAAAAGGACTGGTGAACTGTACTGAATGATATGCTCTCACCAAGTATTGTCTTGTAAACATACCAACACATTTATTCGATATATTCTTTCTAATCATTTTTGTAATAATGTTGATTCAGACGTTGGTGAAGTACTTAATAGTGCTCCTTTTTCAAAGAAATATTGCATAAGAGTGTTGCAAGTGTTGCTGATCCAGCTTAAGATTCACCACAACCCTGTCCAGCATATGGCAGGTACAGTACAGAGGCTTGATAATAAAATTTGTCTTTTCTTCATACTGTATAAAGAAAACCATGCACTTAAGTCATTGTCTATTGTAATATTGCATTTGTTTGTTGTAATTTTTTCAGTCACTTTCACATAACATGTTAAAACTCAATCTTATTTTATTACTTTTACTAGTTCTTAGAACCATAGCAACTTTACATGCTACCATTTCTAGCTGTGTTTTTGTTTTATGTATGTACTGTTTTAGTGGTATACTGTATTATGTGGGTTGTTTTATTACTATTTTTATCTTAAGTCATTTTGAGAACTTTGTAACTTGTAATTGAAATATCAACATTTAGATTACTGTCAGCTCTTTTAACACCATCATGCTTGCATTTTGGATCAACTGTAAATGTCTTTAATAGGTTGATGTCAGTGGAACTTTAGATGTTTGTTCTTTTGCACCATTATTATTATCATCAGGTAAAGGTTTCCCTGGCAATACTGCAACACTGATGTGTTTTCTGATATTTACATACAACAAAAGTTCAAATCAATAAGTCTTCAAGTGAAATTAACTGTTTATCTGTCTTTGACATGGTGGGTCCAAACAATTTTACTGTATACACTCATAATAAATTGTCTTAGAAAAACCCATCCTTGCGAGAGTTATTCCACATCATTTCCATTCTGCTGGAAAAAATTAACTGAACTTGGACAAAACTTGGTGTGGAACCGGAATTCTCCACCTTACATAGCAAACTAGCTTGCCATTTTTGATATTTGGAATTTAACCCTGAAAGAAAACTGAGGCTAAAATTTTAACCAGAATAAGTGGAAACATAAAAAGAAACATGGGAGTCTATTCTCCTTTCCTTTGTGTGAATAGCTTTGACTTGGCTTAAACACTTGACATGCCATCGTTAAAAACAAAAACAAAGTGACAGTAGAGAATTACAGCCATGTTTAATAGTAAAAGCAATTCCACACACAATGTGAACAACACAGGATTGGGAAGGAACAGCTGGGTGATAACAAGAAAACTATTTGTTAGAAAGACACATCAGAAAAAGATCTAATTTGATAGGGAACATAAAGCTTGGACTTTGAAGCAATGGAAAAAGTCATCTGGTCTGATGAGTCCAGACTGACCCTATTCTAGAGTGATGGGTGCATCAGGGCAAGAAGAAAAGTGCATAAAGCAATGCGCCAGTCATACATAGTGGCCACTGTAGAAGCCTCTGGGGACAGTGTTAACATCTGGGATTCCTTCACTTGGTCAGGTTTAGACTATTTAGTAAAAGTAGTAATATTAAAATCTAGTATTTGAACAATATTGAGCAAAGCTTATAAAGGCGATTAAAATACTTAATTTATTATATATTATATTATATATTTAAATAGCAAATTCAGACATTCACCTTTAAATAACAAGACAAATTACCCCAGCATGCTGTACCTCCTTTTTATTAACATTTTGGTGGTGGTGGTGTTTATTTATTTATTTTTTTTATAACATGTCACATAGAATTAGCCACACAAGAAAGTTGCATTGTATACTTTATACACACACATCTTTGTTAATAAATGTTAATTCCCCCTTTTTCACAACCTAATGCTAAAAAAAAAAAAAAAAAAGGTTACACAAGAGCTACCACACTGATACTTATGCCATTAGAACAGTGAGACAGTAACCTAGTACAACAGGAAACACGGGGAGGACTGAACATTAAAAAGGGTATGACTGAAAGAAAAAAAAAAAGTAAAATTTAAATAAAATATAAAGTGGAAGAGCAATTATACAGCTCTAGCCCAAACATTGACGCTTCCATTCTTTTCCCTTTTTAACACCCCCAAGCAAAATTTCCCTTTAATCTTTTTGTTAAAAAAAAAAAATATAAAATAATAAAAAAAAAAATAATAATAATATAGCAATGCAAAGGAACTTGCTCTGTATCAAACACCTGTACCTGTATTTCTTTAATAGCAATAGGCAGTACAATACCATATGCCATCTATGTCCATTTCAGCAACTAATGTTCTTCTGCTCCAACTTTTAACACTAACCTCAACAAAAACTCAGTTCTTGTGTTTCAATACTGTTTTTGATGTTCCCTCACAATGTAGAAATGTGACCCCAGCACTTGAAGCACAAGGGGAACAGTTGATTTATTTTTATTTTCAATTTAAACATATTGATATTTACATACAACAACTTTTTTTTTGCTTTAACTCCGTCATGTGGAATTCCACGTTTCCCTTAACCTAATTAAAATAAAACCCCACTCTGAAGCAGTAAATTCCTTTATTTTGAGGTATTTGGTATGTGGTGCTAATATGATGGTTGGTGGTATATTTTGGATATTACTGTAAGAAGTGGGTCACATGAGGGAACTTTTCAATAGCTATGGCGTTTTGTAACAGATGTAGATCAGTTTCTTCTTTTTTCAACATTTAAATATCTAAATTAACCTCAAGATGGGAATTCCCTCAATTTATATGTTAAGGAACTAATGAATTTGGCAAGAATATCCAACAGTATTGGAACCAAGGCCTGCGTTTTAGTGCGATTTTCTTTTTCCCCTGCCCTAGAAAAGTACACAAATGTAGCCTGTCAAATACACACAAACTCTCAACAGGATTCTAAATGATGTCAACAGAGAATTGTCAAAAAATTTGGTGTTTTAGGGAAGTGCTGTGCTGATTATCATGGCTTCTGCAACACAGATAGATACAAATCAGACCTTTTCCATTTGTATCTGTTTGTGATTGGACTCGCTTGAGAAAGACACAGCTAGTTGTGTTTGTTAAAATGAGTTTGGTTACGTTAGACAGTTCCTCCAAAATCACTTGAGCCTTTAGTAAGAGCAAGTGTAATGAAAGGTTTTGGCAGTATATCCCGTTGTTAACGATCGACGTCCAATTTGACACTGAATAACTAATTTGTGTGTTGGATTAGAAATGTGTAAGCTTACATTAGTCTAATTAAGTATAAAAAGACATATGACTAAGGATTTGCTTGAAAACTTTAGATATATTGAATATCAGCTTAGTGTTATTTGTTATGTATTAATAGTAACAGTCTGGTGGCAGTGGATTCGCTGGAAGATCATCATCATCATCGTCATCACAATAAGTATCGTTAGAGGGAGATATTATTAATTAATGAGACTAATAGCCTAGCTCTAGAGACTAAGCCAAACACAAAGAAAAAAAGAAATGGTGATAACGCCTATGTCAAATGATTTGCAACATTTTATTTGAGAAGCTGCACCTTTGTCCTAATTGCTGGAATTTATGGCTACATCCTAGTCATAAATTAGTTTTAGTTAGTTTTTAATTTGTCATTGTAAGATAAATAACTCCAAATATCCAAATTTCTGGATAGTCACTATTTTCCAAATGTTCCATTATTAGCCTTTATTCTTCAAAGTTGCATACAGTTAAATCTGATCATAAAAAAAATAAGCGCGCACACACACACACACAAAAAGTCAACATTAGCTTCCTTATCCACCATTGTATGAAACTCACGCCTGATTAAACTGTGTGTAAATCGGTTTTACATTTTTACAATCCTAAAAAATGCTTGCTTTGAATTTAAATAAAGAATATTAATGCTGGTATTATCAATAATATAAGTAAATTTTGCAATATTGCAACATAGCAAATGTTTATTTGGAAACTTTGTACTAAAGTACGGGTAATGGAGCTTGGTTGTAATTCTGTAACTCAAGCTATAATTCAATGAAAAATGTAAATCAAATCGGTTAGTTAATTAGTTCTTCATTTGAGTAACAGTATTGTATATGTGTGCAAAAAAAACAAAAACATTAAACTGGGTGTGTAATCTTTGGAACACAAACACTGTC
>JAOTQY010000031.1:5572808-5584258 GCA_026413445.1 Dolichallabes microphthalmus
CTGTCTAATTCAAAGGCCCGGATATCGCATTTTTGAGGATTTTTTTTTTAACAACTGAATACTAGACTTAAAAATCTAATTTAAAAAAATTAATTAATTAGGCTCAGACAGTTTAAATTTTCATTAAATCTGCTTTATATTTGACTTATGAAATGTGAAATCTAAGCTATAAACAGATTCGTATAACTAGCAACAGATGAGATTAATAAATAAATGCATTAACACCATTGAAGATATTTTGCATTTAAATCATTACTTATGAGACTTTTTTATTATTGTGATTTGTTCCTGTGTCATTGCATGTATTCACATCTGCACCTGATTTGATGCAACTTTGCTGAATAAGTGCATTTATGGTTTCTCTGGGTCATACACGAGTATTAACACTGACAAAAGCCTGTGAAAATAGAATGACAGCATTTAAATGACTTAGTATTTTAGGTGTACTTCTAAACTAAATGTGTGCTGATGTATGTACTGTAGATGTAACATCAACTTTACTAGTTTGAATGAACCAAACACATCCATACTAAAATAAAATTCATTTTGCTGGTGTGTTTAAAAAAAAATATATATATATATATATAGCAAAGGCTTAAAACTTTTTTTTTTTATCTGTTGCACTTTTGTCATTGTATAGTTTAACAATTCCATAATCCATATACTCCATCATCACAAACAAAATGTAACAATTCTACCATGCAGTTTGGAGCAGACAAACATACTAACGTCTCAATCTTTCTTTTCCCATTTCCCACCTTGTTTTCATTTTTCAAATAAGTCAAATGGAAGACATGAGCTGGCTGCCACTGAAAGGCATTGATGTTTATCCAACACCTGTTGCCATGGCCCTGTACGAGAGTCACACGATTATTACAAATAAATTCATTAAAAAAAAAGAAGAAAAGAAACCCACTCCAAACACATCAAATAGTATACCAAAAAACCTCACATGATGAGTATTGCTACTCTATTGTTTTTTTCTCTATTTTTAACAAGAAATTAGATGAACTGATTTTAATTACATTATTGTCATTATTCATGTACTGTATTTAATTATAATTAATATCAATATTAGAAGTATTACTATCGGTTATCACCAACATCCTGGGTGTCTCTACAGGCCCCTACCTGCACCGCAGATGTTAAGTTGACAGAGAGATGGAGAGATGGATATTTTTTTCTCCTTCTCTGACCATGTCACTTGTTTCTGGCTCACTTCCCTTAAGAAGCTCTCATGTTCACCAAGCACGGGATGAGCGAATTATACATGAATGAGATTTACTGTAGTTTGGTAAGAGAAGTATCTCTCTCCTTACTGTATGTGTCGCTTTCTTTCTAGCTTTACACTTTGATCAGTGGATATGACTATCATGAACCTCTCAATAGTAGTGGCTGTCCACTTATCCATCTATCCATCAATCCATCTATCCACTCACTCGCTCTCTTGTTGTATATCGCTTGCTCTTCAGCAGGACACCTCCATTGTGTTGGAGGGGCTAGGGGGTAGGTTTCCACCAACGGAGCCCTGGGAAAGAGTGCGTGAGCGTGATCGTGAGCCTTCCAGGGAGTACGATGAAGACAGGGATGTGGTGCGGGAGCGGGACAGACGGGTCATGCAGGACGATGCCACTGATGGAGGGAAGAGAGGGAGAGGATGCACATTAGATAAAGAGGTTGTGGCCATCTAGGTCTTGTGTAATCATATTACAGTTGGGTGTAAAAGTTTGCACTCAGAATGTTCTACCCATCCACTCTTACGGTTCGACCTATACTGATCTAGCAGAAAACTCCACTGATCCCACCCAGATCTCGTGCAGAGTCCGACCGATCCCACCCAGGTCTCGTCCGACCAATCTTACCCACTATATATTCTAGTGACTTTAAATTAGTTTAATTGTTAACTAAAATATAAACAGACAAGAAGCAAGGCACTACTTGAGTTACTGTTACCACCGAAAGGGTTAATGTTCCCATAACAGCATATACTGAATTGTTTTGTTCCTCTTATTCTGTAGCAGTTTTATAATTTAGTAAAGAATACAAAAATGTACCCATCTGTAAATGCAGTTTATATTTCATAAAAGAAGACCACTTAGTTCTTCTCCTCACTTACATTAAGGTACCAAGGTCTTTTCCCTATATTCACTATACCAGTATGTACAGGCTTTTCTATGCTTCCACTTTACCATGAAGATGGTCCTGCCCTCGACTGATGCGCACAGCAGTTCTTTGAGGACTTGTGACTCCAATAGTTCAAGAATGGAATTTCCTATAGTCTACCTGAGCCTCTAATAACGAACTGGACTCCATGTCAACTTAATAGAACAGATGTTGTCTTTAACTTCTAGCTGCCTAATACCCCTATCTCACCTATGCGGTATCACGCGGTGGCCGTAAATACGGTTCATTATGATTCACCGTGAGTTTTTGGTGTTGTGAGTACGTTTCCATCTTTCCGCGCGAAAAATTAAACATGTTAATTTTTTGCCGACTTCGCGGAACGTCAGCGGAACGTTGGCGGGCAATCCATGGTGCCCGACACCGCATCTCACGTGAGTCAAACCGCACAGGTGAGATAGGGGTATAACAGTTTGAATGCATAAGAATCCCTGCTATCCGTTTCACCCAAATGATGATGGGTTCCCTGTTGAGTCTGGTTCCTGTCATGGTTTCTTCTTATTGCCATATTAGGGAGTTTTTCCTTGCCACCGTCGCCCTCTGCTTGCTCATCAGAGACGATCTGATCATAGTAAGTTTTGTCGATGTAGGAATGATATTAAATTAGAATACATAAAGAAACATTTGGTTTGTATAACAGCTACAAGATTAATTCAACACCTCCTGACCAACCATTACAGACAAATCTCGTTGTTGTGACTGTAAACTACTCACTGTATCCCATCCCCTGGATGAAGTATTTGAATGCTTCAGTCAGCTTGCTGGGCTGCAGAGAGAAAATGAAGAATAATGTAGCAAAACCATTTGCATTACTATACTCTTGTGGATTCAATAGATTCGTTTTATGGATCATGCTCAATAAAATTATTATTTTTTAAATGTATTACTTGAGTGAGTTGCGGCATCCCTCCAGCATCGGCCATCTACGGAGAGCACAGACAGAATATTAAATAAATATTATAAAACACAATGAGTGAAATGGATTAGTTGATCGATTGTTTAATAGTATTTAACAAAGAAATGATATACAAAACTAATGGCACCTTCAGGAATGAAGTTGTAGTTGGGTCCAGTTTGCTGTTGCATTCCACCTGATGAACAAAAATCTTTATGAATCTAGATCCAATGTAGAGTAATTTAATGGGATCAGAGGAATCATTCTAATGCAGGATCTCCATCATGTTTACATTGTTTATCCGATGCACTCCAATGGATTTTAATTTAAATGGCTCATTAAGCCTGCTTTCGTACTCTGTGATTTTATTTGTGTCAATATGAAAGTGACTAGTCAAATAATAGATTGCTATTGCTATTGATACATAGTAAAAAGATGACACAAAGATTAGTTTGGCTTCACTGTACTGTAGCTCTAGAAGCAGAAAAGCAAGACAAGATGAGCTGTTTGTGAATGGACTGTATGCAACTACTGTCATTTATCCTGCAGATTAGGCTAATTGGTGTTCCCAAATTGCCCGTAGTGTGTACACTGCCTCGTGGGATAGGCTCCAAGCCCCCCGCGACAATAAGTGAATGAGTGAGTGTAAAGTAAAAAGAGAGCTGTTCTAATTCTTTGTAGCATTCCATTAGTATACTAATGATGCTGAATACTGAGTGGTTAGAACAAACAAGAGGGGAAATGAGGCTGCTGCTGAGGTAGTTACTTAAATAACCAAATTTTTTTATTTTATCTTTAGGCAGCCTGTCTCAGTAAAACATGATGCTCCCATTTCCTTAATTTAATCTACATCATTTAATTTAATATGAAGAGATGAGGAGGGCTCAAGATGTTTGTACAGTACTGTGCATCAACGTTAAATAGAGGTAATATAGTACATGACAAACTCTTGCCTGAATTGCATTAATTAAATCAAAAGATAAGAAGATATTGTACATGTTTTGCACAGATGTTGACTGACTGGTTAGATTGATTGTCCATTATTTTCCTCAACCACGTCACAAAATCTTATCTGTGGTGACCACGTATAAAGTAAAGAGAAATAAGGTTTTAAAAAAAGAAGGAGAGCATTGATATGTACAATTTGTATGTATTTGTAAAGTAAGAGTAGCTTGAAGATGTAAAAGGTCCTCTTAATTACTGTATATGAGGACTTACTGCAGCTTCCTCATATGGTGCCTGGTCCCCTACCACCAGCAGGACAGGACATCTATTAAGAAAATAATAATAATAAAATAGTTTTATTTTTGCCAAACCATATGAATAATAATATTACGTTACTTTTTTTTTTTTACTCACTTGAAAGCGTTGGTACGGTCAATGTTCAGATCCCTGCGACTGAAAGGCAAATAAGGAGTAAGACAAATAGGGAGACAGAGACTGAAATAGAAAAAAGACAAAGAGTGAGAATGTACTTGTTGTAGCTTTTCCAGAAGAGGTCGAAGTTCGTCAGGTTAGAAGCTGTTGAGATCCTCTCTCTGTGTGCCCGAACAAGCTCGGTGTTGGATGAATTCTCCTCCTGCGCTTGTGCACACAACAACATTTAACAATTCTAGATTTAGATAGATTACTACATTAAAAAACACACAACACCAACCACACACACCTGACTGAAGAGGTGACCAAGGATCTGCTCGGCAAGTGAGGAAGTCAGTGAACTAAGCTGGAATAAAAGAGAGTGAGACACAAAAAGAAAAGTGAGCAGAAAGCTAACAAAAAAAAAGGAGTGGATTTTATTGTAAAGACTGTATGGGTGAATTGAAAACGAACCTTTTGGGCAGCCCAATCCATCCAGCCACGAGCATCCAGGTCAATATTTACCAGAACGAGACCTTCCACAGAGTCAGGATTTTTAAGCTGAGAGAGAAGGAGAAATGATCAAATATACTAAACATAATGCATATGTAATAACACCATCAGGACACTATGGCTCTTATCTGATCTTATCTCAATCTTATCTTAATTATTTTTACTTTTATCTTATCTTTATCTTATCTATCTTTCCATCCATCCAAGTTGGGGAGAATCTATCCGGTTATGTATCCTGATTTTTTCTGAGAGCCAATTCATGCCTCACCACACTGACTTTTTCATTTATATGTTTGCATTTGAGGTGGTAAAATGTTGCTGTTCCTCTGTAATCCTACAGGTGATGCACTTTAAATTATTTACATAGCAGAGCATCCTGTGGTAGGAGTGAATTATTTGCAAAATTTTATTAGAATTGTAATAAAATCTGAAAACCTTGGAACCTTGGATTGCAAGCATAATTCGAAGAACCATTGGCTCAGGTGTGATGCACGTGACGCTTGTGATCACAAGTCAATTTTTATTTAATTTTTTTACATTTTTGATTGTCTTGCGGAACACTCCCAAACCGGGTTACTCATAAACCTAGGTTCCACTGTATATTAAATTATAATACTTTCAGAATCACAATACAAATCAAATCAGCACCTAGATATCGTGATAATGTATTGTATTGGGAGTTCTCAGGTGATTCACATATATATTATCTATCTATACAGCTATTCAACTATTTAAAAAATGTTAATACTGTATATAATCAGGAAGGTTAAACATATAGACATAAAATAATGGTTGTTACCATCATGATTTTACATTACTGTTTATCTCTAATTAAAGGTCTTAGCCTGTTTTAAACACGCCAAGATGCAAAAACCTCACTAGACGTACACAAGTAAAAAGGAAAATACGGAGAATGAGGCTTACTGCGAACTTTGCAAGGACATAGGAGCCTGCTCCAACTCCAACTCCAATCACAGAACGGAAACTACGCCGGTGGACACAAAGACAATACTAGTAAGCAATACTCAATATGGTATTTAATGCAGCAGGTCCCAGTGGACAGAAATGTAAATGGTGTTATAAAACATGTAGGGTAGTTTCTAGACTTTCAGGTTTTGTAATAATAAAAGTGCAAAGCAGGTAAAACTTTTCTAGTGGAGCTCATTAGACTGGCCATACATTGCAAAAAAAATGGGAGGTTAGCTTTAGACCTTAAACATACCCTAGGCAGCAACAGTAATATGAAATATTAAGTAAATTAACTGCTGATATTTACACTTGTATCCTTTATAGCAATTTGTAATTACAAAGCTGGAGTAGGTGGCCATGGAGTAGGTGGATCCAAATATCGAGCTTGTTTCTATATTTATAATGTCTGATCATCACTACACATTCTGCACCTTGGCTGGGAAATTAGACACACCCCAGCCTAACTACTGAGGCCAACCTCTTTCTGCTTTGAAAAAAAGAAAAAAGAAAAAAATATATTTATAGTTGTAACAGAAACCCATGTGACAGGATGAGAAGTCGTGTGAACTACACTTGAAATTTGTTCCTAGAAAGCAAAGAGTTACAAATTGCGACCTCAGATGCCTTCTGGGTAAATACTGTTGTTCGGTTCTTATCGGATCAATCCCTCCACCCTTTAAGCAATGAAAATATAATGTACGACTGGAATACCAACCCCCAAAAAAGAGACACTGCAAAGCAAATAGCTGCTTTGCCATGACTTGGAGGGCTTTAGGGATAGTGTAAAAAGGAAATAAATGGAATTCTTCAGCATGTTTAGCTCATTATGGTCATGATGGCTGATTTTTTTTTTTTACTTTTGTTACAGAATTTCATCGCTGACTGATCGACTTACTTGAAGAACTGTATGATTGACGGGATCATTTCTGCAAGCTGGTCCATGGAGACATAATGATACCTAAGAAGAAGAAAAATATACACAATCACTTATATGCTGGTAGTAGGGGAAGGTTACAGTAATGAAATCTTAAACAGGCCTAAGTTTTGCTATGCCAGGATGTCACAATGAATCTCTCCTGAACCTTGCACAGACATGCATGTTGGGACTACAAGAGTAATCATTTTTCCTGGCCCACTGATAACTGCATTTAATCTACTCAGGTGGACCACCTAGTGATTCAGGACAAATTATTGATTCTGGAATTGAGTGTGCGCGCATCACGGAAGCTCGTGCCAACAGAACATACCGTTCAGTGGCTGATAAATGACATGCCAAGCAGTTTCCAATAAAAGGATTTATGATAGTAGAGTTCACTCAGCCACTCACTGAAACTCCCACAACTCACCTTCTGTCTCAAGCCCACTGACAATATAGCAATCTGTGAAAATCCTATCCTCTCATGTTGTGCTTGAAAACGAGTGCTTGTGAAATGACACGACAGTTTGTGTTGTTGAACGGTCGGTGTGCTAATAATAACTGTAAATAGTTTTCAAACATAGCTCTCCACTTAAAGATAGTAGAATTTTAGTCAGAATTTTAGTTTTAAAGCTGACTACCCTATAGTAATATTTGTGTTGATGTTTATGTGCGACTTATTTCTTAGCATTAAGATATGTTAATGTTTCCTACTTCGATACTTTCTGATAGTGTTTTTTTTAACATGAATTTGTTAAATCTCACATGCTGCTCTCTTTTTCTTTATATCCTTCCCATAAGCTTTTGTTTAATGGCGATTGGCATCCGGTAAGTTGCATTACTGTCACCTTTAGGTCTCAGTCTCAATCATCTTCCTGCGTTTTAAAGCCGATTTTCCAGCCTGGCTTTTCTTAATTACTTCCTTTCCTGATCTCGTCTTGTCTTGCTCTGTATCTCGACCGATTTGTCTACGTTTATCTGGCACTTTCACACATTCTACATTCTATTTTCTAAATGTTCTCACTTACAGTAGCAAAACATCCATTAAATGTTTCCTTCCCCGATCCATGACTTAAGATTTTTTTAAATTATTTTTTTATCACAATTCTTCCTATGGCTCATCAGAACCTATTTATTTCCCCAGGACAATTTGAATCGCTTTAATGTAGTAGACCTCAGGACATTGATTTGTGCTTACAGTATGTACACATTTTCTTTAAATAAACTAGAGAACTTTTTATTGACATTTCTTGGGTCAGATCAAGCGATTCCTTCATCGTGAGGTTTTTAACCAAAGCTCGTATTGTATAGAATTGCATTGCTATAAACTATTTTTAAAGAAGAAAAAGACTGTGTTCCATAGAGGCTAGGTTTCTCAGTAGGGCAAATTTGACTATTTATGGATTCTTTTGTTCTGGACTGTTATTGACCAGTGTGATTTTCTTTTTCAGTGTGAACTAGAAACCCCAATCTTGGTGCAGAAAAGATCAATCAATTCGGAGTTAGAAAGGACAGCTTAGCTAACATAATAATACAGCTGCGCTGTTATGGTCAGCACACAGTTCATAGCTTCTACTCAATATACACTGATTGTGCAAGTGAATGGGCGTGGCATTGGAAAATGAAGAAATATTTTGGAGCATTGGAATTATTATTATTATTTTTATTTTAGAACAAGGAATAGAATATGTTCAAACAAAGGGTGCAACTTTTCCAACCAACAGGCTGTGGACTTTCAGTACCATCCAATACGAGTCCGGATGAAAAGCAACATTTTGTGCCGAGCTGCATGGATTTAAGTTGCACGGATTGGTCAGAGCAGGTGGGAGTGATATTGTGCACACTTAACCATTCAAGCGATATAATATTTTCAAAGTTCCAGCAAAATCATCGTTGACTGTAGATTTGGCTTCATTTAATCAGGCAGATTTTTAAGACTAGTATACCTTTATTTACCAGTGCCATGATGTTCTTGTGAATGTATTAATCGACTAATCAATGCAGCCCCTACTGCACACCCACACCCACTCTACCCAGTAGGATAGGGTGCAGCTCCCTCCTCTTGTCCTGGGGCATCTATGTGAACCACCGTGAAGCTCTTCACAATTTCCTGCATCTCCTCAAACTTGAAGAGAGGAGAGAAGCAACTCTTACCTACGGGAAAAAAAAGATCAAAATAAACTGATGGTCCAATTTCATAAAATGTTCCGCAGTTTTCTACCTCTGTTTCGTGTGCATTCTGTGAAAGCCATTCTCTTTTGTAAGGCATGTTCATGTCAAACAGGGGCTTTTGATTGTGCATAATAACAGAAGATGGTTATATGAGTATCTTTATTACGCTATATAATTCCCTGCTACAATAATGCACATGTACCATCAAACACAAAATTTTCTCTGTACACTGGAGCAATGATCAGAATGCCTGCTTCTCATCTGAAACGCATCTACTGCAATATTTATAGGATGCTGTTTGGTGCAAAACTCCATCTTTCCCCTCTCCAAAGATCTTTTTTTGGCAACATGATTACTCCTATTTTATATAAGACACTGATAGGTAGACTTAGGTCATGGGTAGATGCAAGTGGGATTTCAGCATATAAGCCTTGATTTGCATTGCTTTAACATGTCTAGTAAAAAAACAAATGTGTCAAAAGATACCAAATAATCACGATGATGGTCATCATTTGTTTAACACACAAGTCCATAATTAAGAGGCTGACATTCCAAGTAAATTATTTAGCCTTGCTGTCCCTCATATACTGTAAGTATGTATGTTTGAGAGAAGAAATAGAAAGAGAGAAAGAGAGTGTGAGAGAGAGAGGCATGAACTCACTGTCCATTCCCACATCATGAAAGGTCAGTATCGCTGGACGCCGAGTACTTCCTGTGCCATACAGCGTCACATGAATCAAACCATGTGGGGTGTCTATATTGTACTCCTAAACCATACACACAACTCCATATTAAAGATGTGCATTTCATGGTTATTGTGGATTATAATTTACCGTTTAACATTCCGATAAATACTTAAGAGCTTTATATCTGCTTCTTACCTGACCCCGGTCCAGTAATATTCGGGCTGCAATCTCAGCCTCCTACACAAAAACACACGTTTTTATCAACACTATAAAGCTGTAACACAATCTGGAACATCTATAATTGTATAACCAATGTTATCCATTTCATCATAAACACTATTTCAGTATTTTTTTTTTTATGATTAGTTTGAAAGCAATGTATTGAAATAAAAAAAAAATTAATAAATAAATGTCCAGCTCTCTAAATTTCACTAATAGAATAGAATAGAATAGAATGGGAAGATCCATTAGCCATAAAAGGTCATACACATGCATTCTGAATGTGAAATGTGTTCAGGGAATTGATTTGAAACCTATACTTTGGTGTCCATAAGTATTTAAACATTCTGTTCGCATCATCCGTTTTCTTATCTCACAAGAGTGGATAATTAAAGCAAAATTTTCCAACAATTCAATTGAGTTGAATATTATTCAACTCAAATCTAACAGCTCTATATTTGGAGCAGTTTTCTGCTGATTTGCTGCCTTCAGCTAAACATTTTACATAATGTAATTGAATAAACAAATTAACAAAACTGAAGAGCATTAAGAGTTGCTGAACTCCAGACAGTATTTTTCACCTGGGGATTAGTTCTGGTACATTATTGATCTGCTTCATTAATTAAAACAGTGTTTCTCCCTTTTGATCTTTTTTGTTTTATTATTTTATGCTAATTAAAACCACTCATGGCCCGTAAAGTGAAAAGTCATCCGCTTTCACTTTTTAAATCGAACTGATCATTATTTTATCCTTTCTCCCATGAGAGAGAGAAACATTAGCGTCTAAGTAAGATGTCAGAATTTAAGGTTAATTACAGGAGGAAAAAAACAGCCTTATGTGTATACAAGTCCAGCACAATTAATTGCACAGAAATCGCAATATGAACCCATGGATTTATCTAGTGCAAAAACGTATGAATTAGTGACTGTAATAAATTGCTAGTTTTATATAATAAACATGGCCTACAGACTCAGTGTCTCATGTTAAAACTTTTCAATCAAAAGCTTCATTCATCAGTGCACTGTTAGTTTTAGTGCACTGTGTAATTTTTAGACTGTGTGAGGTGTGTGTGGTTTTGGAAAGAATAATTTGCCGCTTTTTGAATATTAATATAAATAATTACATGAATCATTTTCAAGCTTCATGCTGAATGAGAAAGCACTGAAGACACAAGAAAATGACACACCGTCACATGTTATGTAGGAAAGGTAATGGTTACTGTGTTGAAGGATTTCAGAAACTAAAAAACACATGAAACAGGAAATACAAGTTGCCTTCATGCAACTACTTCTAGTGTCATGATTTGCTTTTAGTCTATACAAATAAGTTTGAATACTAAATGGGGAGGGGGGGAAAGTGAGGTAAAAAAAAAAAAAAAGTATATTCTTTTGTGTGGCAATTCGTGTACGCCCAAGATGACCCCAAAATCAATTTAAATTTTTTTTTCTTTATTTGTTGTACTGGTTTGTTGGTCTTTCGGCTGTTCCCGACAAGGGGTCGCCACAGCGGAATATCCAGTCCGCACAACAACTTGGCACAGGT
>JAOTQY010000031.1:5592667-5608190 GCA_026413445.1 Dolichallabes microphthalmus
CAAAGACGATGTATCATTTAACAGCTCAAACAGGCGATCTATAGACGATCAAAATACGACTATAAAAAAACGAACGCAATGTTCACCAGATGATACGATCTTTAGCAGACGTCTCCGCGACGTACCTCTGCTATCTGGGTACAGATAAAAAAAATATAAATAGATGTATAAACCTACAAATCATTCTCATACTTTTATTCAGTTGATCACGAGTATCCACATAAAATATCTGTTTATTACCATTTATTATAGAAATTTAGAAATTGTATTATAATCAATAAATAAATAATAGCCTACAAAAACCTTACTAAAACAAAACCATATCTGATGTTATAGAAGTCTAAGGATAAATATTTGTGGTAATCTACATTAACTTCTCATTACTCCTTTGAAACATTTATATTTTGAATCTTAGACCATAATCCTTGTTGCTGTAATAGCCTAAACAAATCTTAATATTGCTATTTTACTAATACTGTACATCTCTTCTTCTACTATTAAAGAAACTGCTCTTCATCCTCTAATGAGTTACTTTGAGATAGCTAGCTGCACAAGTGAATCTTATTACAAAAGCAGTTTTCATTATTAGCTAGCTAGCTAGTTGGTTCTTTTGGGATAAACATTTATAGCAAACTGGCTAGCTTAAGCTTTCAAAATTTAAAGGAAATTTCATTTTCAACTTTTACCAAATAGAGCACTATAGCCTTACAGTATATATTGGAAAGGCAAGTTCCTGACATCCAAGTATATTTCTTTACAGTAAGCTAGCAAATGGTATGCTAACACCCACACAAAATAGCTAGTATAACTGGTATGTTCCTTATTGCTAACTGACATGGTATTTCTATAAAATATTTTGTCTCAATCCAAAAACTTCTATATCGATATACCAGATGGCATACATTGCTACCAGTTTGACCAGCTTGGTCTGTGTTTTGGCAGTTGGTAGTTTGTCAGTCTATTGCTTTTATAGTTTCTAAGAACTTTAATGATGAGCCTGGCTTCTACCTAACCAATTTTATCCTTGCTGTCTCACTATCTCTATGGCGTTCTCATGCATGGGTTCCATTCTTTGGGTTTCCAAAAGAGTTTTTGTAAGGTACCCTCTGGTAGACTGGCATCTCATCCAGGGTATATTCCTACCTCACAAGCACTGTAGGAATAGGCTTTGGATCCACCTCAGCCCTAAAACAGATACTGTAGAACCTTCAGTGAAGATGAATGAATGAGTAATAATATTGGTAGGTACAGCATAACCCAAAGTTTGTCCGTTCATTCATTCATTCATTTTTCCGCTCATCCCATAGAGCAGGGGTGTCAAACTGGATCCAGAAAGGCGTGTCATCTGCTTGGTTGGAATGAAAGCCTGTACCCACATGGCCCGTTCTGGATCCTGTTTGATACCCCTGACGTATAGGGTTGCAGATGTCCTGGAACCTATCCGAGGAGACTTTGGGCACAAGCCAGGGTATACCCTGTATAGGGTGCCAATCCATCACAGGGCATGAACGCGCACACACTCTTCTACAGTCATTTGGGAATGCCATTTAGCCTACTCTGTATGTGATGTCTTTGGACTGTGGGAGAAAACCAAAAGAAACCCATCTGGAAGAAACCCACCAAGCAGGGGGGAGAACATGCAAACTCCACCCAAAGACCTGAGGCCACAGTGCTAACCACAATGCCACCATGCTGCATTTAAGCCCAAGTTTTTGATAATTAATTTGTTTATACTAGAAAAATGTTTCTCTAAATAGTGCATTCAGTTTCCGATTAAATGTTGGTCATCTTGAATTTAGAGCTCCCCATCGTGAGAACTGGATACCTGAGATTCTGGTAACATGCCCTATGTGTATGTTTTGAACCTTCTTGGTGGGAAACTGAATTGTAATTCATCTTTGATTTTAACATAACCAGTGGAGTTGGGTTAATTAACTAGCTGGGTTAATTATTGTTTCGTTTGCTACAAAATGTCTGAAATTATGTATAATTTGTGGCAGATAGTACAGCCAACCAGACCCTAACTTCTAGCTAATAGAGAATGTTCTGAACGTAAACTGCTCGAGAAAGCACAGTGTCAGTCTTCATAGATTCTGCAAGATATTCTATATTTAGACAATCCCCTGATGAGTGATCATCAAATCACTGTGTAATTTGTAAGCTTGTAGCATGATGTCATGGTTTAAACCAGAGCTATATTTAAAACAGTTTGAATTAAAAAAAAAAAAAGAAAAAAAAAGGAGAGGGGTATGAATGTAGATGTGATGCAAGCTGGAGAGGATGAACGCTAGGCTTTTAAATTAAAGCCCTTCCTAGGTTAAAACATAGTGTGCAAGAACAGAGAGCCACTAAAATGTGCAGAACAGGGCGTACTCTGGGTGGGGGAAATTAAAGATGGGAGTTCTACCATGTCATCATCTACTCACCACAAAAATTAATGAATAAATAAATATTCAACTATCTTTAGTTTTGATTACAGCACACAATGTGGTCCATGTGTGAAAATGATGTCCCATGCTCTCAAGAGCACTTTTTCACAATTTGAGTCCTGGAATATGACCATGCCATCAGAGAAGAATGTGATAATCTGGACATTCGTTACATTCAGGTCGTCAGCGGACTTCATTTTATTGCCACATAACATTGCTGCCCTAGACCTGACCAACCCCAGATCATAACACTTCCTCCAAAGGCTTGTACAGTGGGCACTATGCATGACGGGTGATTCGCTTCACATCCTGATGCACCTATCGCTCTGAAAGAGTCAATCTGTACTCATCAAACCACATGACCTTTTTCCATTGCTCCAAAGTTCAATCCTTATGCCCTCGAACAACAAACCAAAGTCATTTTTACGCTTAGTCGCACTAACAAGTGGTTTTGTTTTGGCCACACAGCTTTTTAGACCAAATCCTAGAAGTTCTCATGACATTGCGTGTATGGAGATGTTCTTACCTTTAATATTAAACAAAGCTGTGGTTTTTACTGTTTATTTTTATTTATACCATGCATCTTTCAGTGTTTAAATGATCTCCATTCCTGATTGTTTTTCCAACCACATTTCTTCCACAAAGTTGAGAGGTCCAGCACTATCCTTTGATGAAACCATGCTTTGATAATTGTTGTAGGGTTCCTAACCCACTTTCAGTAATTTAAAATATAATTATTTGCTTTCTTTGCTCTATGCAGCACAATAATTTGACCCTTCTCAAATGCCGACTTTTTTTTTTGGCCAGGCAGTGTAATCTACAGCCCATCCTAAACTGGAGTGGTGGTGTCGGAGAAGGGCAAAGACTAAAACGTGCTGGACAAATGTTACTTCAGGCCATAATCATGGAACCCTGGTTCCATGGGAAACTCTTTTTCTGTCAGCTGAACATTTGACCATTCATAAACAAGAATACCCTAGGGATTAGTATTAGCATTTAGTAATTAATATTTGGTATTATTTGACCAAGTCATCGAAGAGCTCATGTGATTACGTCAGACCGGATTGCTCAGGTGACTGAAGCTGGTATCTCATAACCTGTATGGCATGTAGTGCATTTACACACCGCCTCGAGATCCATTAGGCATTAAACCTTTCGAACAAACATTCTCAAGATCTGACAAATGCTCCACAAAACATCTTTTTTTAATTGAAATTTATTTCAGAACAAAAAGAAAAGTAAAATGAAACAGCAACAAACACTTGTCTCAGAAGAAGCTCAGTCCTCCACTTAATATCACTAGACTCACAACAAACCAAGACCAAAAAGAAAAAAAAATTAAAAGTTTACAGTATACTGTACAAGCTAAACTTTTCTTTTGTTGCTGACAGATGATTTGAGACCTCAGACCTACTCACCCCATAAAATCAGTTTAGAATCAAAAAGTTTGAACTGAAACTGTGAGTGCCACTGCCACTAACTGGTTAGAAATGGAAGTGCAACAATCGAGAAGGAAATATTAAAGCCTGCTGATGGAAGGACGAACATAAAATCACTGATACTTGTATTGGGAAAAAATGCTGAATGGCGGAAATTCACTGCAGTCGTGTTCTGAAGAGGATCGGATTTTACCCTATTTGTGTATTTCTTCACTCGTTGAAGATTGGTGGATTGGTGGATTTAATAAAATGCATGCATGCTGTGTGTGGCAAAAACGTAGACACCCACATATTTCAGCGCAAAATCTGTGCGTTTGCATAAGAACGAGTGCTTTAAGAGTGGTCTCCGTTAGTGCTGTCCCCGTCGTCCTCTCCTTCCTCCTGTTCTCCTTCATCCTCCTCTTCGTCCTCCTCCCTTCCCTGACTCTTGATCTTAAAAAAAAAAAAAAAAAAAGTATAAAAATTTTAACTCAAATGAAATTCTTCTAAACCAATTTCTTTTCTCATCTCTCCTCTACACACCTCTTCTTCCTCTAAATCACCCTCCTCGTAGTCGTTGATTTCCACGTTCTCTCGGTCCTTTTTGACGCTGGGATGCTGGGGGGATGTCTCATCAGCTTTAATGCTCTTGACCTCTAAAGACAAGAAAATGACACGGACGTTTCAATATTTTCAATTTGTTATTAATTTTTGCCATTCTGTTCTGGACGTTTGTTCACGATCATTGTTCAGGTAGAAGACCTACTGTAATTGTGTCAATTTTCTACTCTCCATTATCTTGAGGTTTTTCTAAATAATCCTCCTTCCTGATGATGCCATCTATTTTCTGAAGTGGGACAGTGCTTTTTGCAGCAAACCCATCACCCTGAACACCTCACCACCCCCAAACTCAACCACCAATCATAATGCTGCTAAACCCATGCCTTACAGTTGGGATGGTGCTCTTTGGATTTAAAGGTTCACCCTAATCCATTAATTCATAGCACTGATCATTAACGGACAAAGCACAGTCCTGGTTCCGATTTAAATTTGTTCGTGTTATAATATAGAAGATATTTGCGCCAAAGAAGCTACTTCTTTACTTTACGCAACATAGTGACAAGTGACCAATCTTGCTTCCCGGAAACGTCTAGCTAACTTCAGCCTTTTTGGAGAGATGATTTTGTAATCTAAAAATGGATGTTGTCTTGATTCAACCAATAATCATTTAAAATCCCAATTATTCATATTTATTTAGGAGTATTGATACTAAAATTGGTCTAAGCTTCTAAAAGCACATGACCTGTACAATCGTTGCTTAAATCTGTAGGGTCCGTAACCAGGTCAAATTCAAAAAGTTTCGGAGACTACATAAAGGTGCCTGAAGTCATATTTAGCAAACGTCTTTCTTTTTATCCAATCTAAATATAACCCTAGTTAAGAATTAAGAGGTTCATGTGCAGTAATGTATTTGACACAAACAAAGGCTTAACTATAGATGTGTACTAAAACAAAAAGCATGGAGCATTGTGTATTATGAAAAATGGTGTTATATGGTCCTATCTGAAAATCCACTTTTACACCCAGGTTAGAGACTATTTAGCACTGATTTAAGGCCAATCAGTTGAATTTTTGGAATCTAAAAGCTTTCATCATCCTGATGATCATCTGTATACTTAGACGGTCATGTCAAACTGTCTTAATGCTCTAGTATTTTACTACTTCTTCAACAACTTAACATGTTAGCTCCTCCAAAGTGTATCTGTTAATTCCCGTCTCAAAATACTCAACTTCACTCCACCTTGGTTCGGTGTGTATAAAAATAAACTACTGCCGAGTCCACGCCCGAGCAGAGCAGAGTGAATTTGTGAACAACCCAGTATCTGCATGGTTGTAAAACTTTATATTTGGCACCTGCTAAAGGCGTGTCACCTGATTTCTTGCTGTGTTCTCTTTCCATCCTATCCAGGCTCTCCAGCAGGTAGTCCACTTTGTGTTTGATTTGAGTCAGCTCCTTCTTGATGGTTTGCAAGTCATCAGCTCTCACTTGGCACACACACACAAAAAACAAAACATTCATACAGACACAAAACATGTTAAATAGAAAACTCAGGAGTATATATTTACAGTATGATGATGATGCATGTGATGAAGTACTAACTGGTGCGGGAGGTTCTCTGGCTGCTCTTGGTGGAGAAGCTGCTCTTGGCGCGGCGACTGGCACTCACGCTGACCCGCGGCCGCTTTGAGGGGATGACCGCACGGGAGAGTGGTGGAGGGGGAGGTGGCACCCTTGAGGGGTACGTGTACACTCTAACAACACAACCACACACTATGGATTAACTTAAATCTCACCCTACATACATTTAGAAAGCAAGCCATTTGCATTCCATGAAACATTGCACTTTGACTTGGACAACCAGCATGATGTCCATTAAATAAAATCGATAGTGCACAGGGAACAGTTCACACAGAAGATAAGATAGAGAAACAGACAATAAACTGTATGTCGGTGTTTATTTTGTGTCCCCATGATGGGGTAATGTTCCAGTTCATTCGGAAGGTGTTCATGTTTTTCCGCAGCCACGTTTTTTACGGAGATCACTTTGTGCACAGGTGCATTGTCATGCTGGAACAGGATTGGACCTCATAGTTCCAGAAAGGGGAAATTGTAATGCTAAACAGACAGTTGTGTGCTTTTGTCTCCTATGTTCCCTCTCCCTTCCCACCTTTTAGCAAACACTGGTTTATCTCCGGACGGACATCTAAACAACTTCCACTTTTTGTTCTCTCACATTTCACCAGGGCACAATATAATGGCTTATGTTCTTTGAAGTAACAGATGCTGGATTTACCACCAGGCGTTCGGCCAAATTCTAATATTTTCCTCTTAATGAACAGAGAACTTTGACAGCCAATGTGTTTGGTGTTTGTGGATCTCCTGACATCGGTAAGCTTATCGAAGCAGAGAAAACAGACTGAGCGACTTGTTCATACGTCTTCAAATTTTAGAACTTTACACAACCTTTACTGAATAGTAGTGGGTGTGGTGGAACAGGGGAAACACTAAAATCCAAACAGCAGGAGGTCTTCCAGAACCAGGGTTGGGAAAACACTGATGTCTACGAATATATTTTTTCACTTTTTAGCTAAACTGCAGACACTAAACAAACAGAAAGCATAAAAAAAATCCTGCTACTTATGTACATATTATTCCAAAGATGAGCACATTTCAGATAGAGTACTCGACAAGTTCTCACCTGTCATAATAATCTCTCTGGAAATCATAGTCCGGGTCAAATGAAGTGCTGCAGAAGAGGAACGGAAAAAAGGAAAGGGTTAAAAAAATTGTATATCATTATTAATAAAAAAAAATAAAATAAATAAAAAACTGAAAGGAAGCAAACCTGTACATGTCTCCAGCCGAGCGCTTGATCGTCTTTGATCTGTGAGGCTTTGGTTCACCAGCCAGGTTAATGTCTGTGAAGAATGAGATCATTATGTTCACATATTCAAATGTCTTTTAGAAATTGAAACTATTTTTTTCAAATCCATAATATGTACAGGAAAATGAAATGGAACCCGTAAAAGCCTGAATGCTGTATAATGAACAGTGATGGCGATGCCTGCCAACAGTAATGGTCCGGGAGCTGCAGAAGTGGCTTCTTTCCTTTATCTTGCTGCTACTCACAGGGTTGGCAAAGTGGTTTGTAATCAAATCCATTACTGCAACTAACAACCTTGTGCATTGTGGTGTGGCCAAAATTTTTTCCGCTTTACAGTATACATGATTGATCCATCTTTATAAACGAGAACTAATTCCTGGGATGAGGACAGGACAATCTTTATGATTACATTAATCGTCCTTCAGTCCAAGATGGCCAACACTACTCCTACGTAGCTAAATTTGAATCCATTTGTTTCGGATTGTAGCTCTGAGGAACTGTCCAAGCCTACTTTGTTTTCTTCTCAGAAAATAAAAGGGGTGTTAAAGGCAAACCAGATGCGGGCCGTCCTTACCCAGGACTTGTCCGACGACCATACGTCCATCCTCGCCGGCCACTGCAGCACGTGCATTGCGCTCATTCACATACTGGACGAAGGCATAGCCCTTGTGCACTGAGCAGCCCACGATCTTGCCATACTTGCTGAAGATGGCCTCCACGTCGGCCTTGGTCACCAGCATGGTGTTCAGGTTGCCGATGAAGACGCGCGAGTTGAGAGAGCGCTGGTCCGTCTTGTTGGTCACGTTACTCGCCATCAGGCTGCTCGTAGTTGGCGAGAGACTGTATAGGAGTGGTGGCGGGGGAGGGGGGGGGTTTGGGTTTGGACAAGGAAGGGGACACGGAGGGTACGGAGAAGAGAGAATAAATTCCAGAATGACTATTTGGGGTGGATAAAACTAGGCTAGCAAAAGTGCTTTAAAAAAAAAAAAAAAGAAGCAATTGCACCGCGTCCACTCACTGGTACTGTAGAGCTACCATGAGCTTGAGGATGAAAAAATTTGGTTATAAAGGACATATTTACAGATATTAAAGAACCTACCTGGTATGAGCACGCTAACAGGAACACAGTTTTAATACAGGTGAAAACAGGCATGAGCAAGAACTAATAAAAGACAACAGTTGTTCTCCTGGCTTTTGCACATGCTTCAGGCAAAATAAGCAGCCAAGGGATTCTGGTGACTCCAACCTTTTATTCAGTTTGCATTATATACATGTATTCTCGCTTTCTAAACTATATTAAATCTATACAATTGTGTTTTTTTCAGCTTCCAAGGCTCAGGCAGTTATAATATATTTCCTACATCAGATAGTACCATCTGATCAGTTCTAGTAGGGAAAAAAAAAAACATTGTAAGTATAATGTACTAATGTAGCATCTTTTCTCTCTTGCTTTATGCGCTGTGGAATCCTGGAAATTCTGACAGGAGAAAACATTTTACATATAACACCAACACAGATGGGAAAAGCCCTGGTTTAAAGCAATAAGAGCCTACAGATTTTCTTTTTACATAATTTTCATGAGTGATTTGTGAAAAAAACTGCAAGAATGATGTCATGTCAAGGCCCATCACAGTAACCCTAACTTAGGTTTACCTTCTCATCAATAAATGCTTTCCGTTCCTCAAATGGTGATTGATGTGTTACACTACGGATCTTTATACATTTTCTTTTAAAGAAAGAAAAAAAAAAAAAACACGAGTACTGTAAATGTACAAGTAAATGTACCATGTGCACAATATACAGTCATTGCCAAAAATATCGCCACCCTTGCAATTCTGTCAGAAAATAGAACACTTCTTTCAGAAAATTGTTCCTATTGAAAACACACAAAACACAGAAGAAAAGTCAAACTTGATAAAAATTCACACAGAACTCAAAAATGGACTGGACAAAATTGTCACCTTGTCAAAATTGCAAGAAATTATTGCTTTTCAAGCAAGTGATGCTGATGTAATTTGTATTTACACATGCCTGTGGCAAGTAACAGGTGTGGGCAATGGAGAAAATGGAGAAAAGTTGACTCAACCTTTGTGTTGTGCGTCACACTGAGCATGAAGAAAAAAGTTGTCTGTGGATTGTGGAAAAACATGGACAATCTCAAGACTACAAGTCCATCTCCAGAGCTCTAAATGTTCCTGTGTCCACTGTGCACAATATCAAGACGTTTACAGCACATGGCACCATAGCTAACCTCTCTGGACGTGGCCGCAAGGGCAAAATTCATGAAAATTACAACTTTGGCGCACAAAAATGCAATGGTGGATAAAAAAAAGCCCAGATTAACTTCCAAGCAAATTCAAGCTGATCTGCAGACGCAGGGTACAACAGTGTCAGCTCGGACTATCCATCGCCATCTAAATGAAAAGGGACGCTATGGTGGACACTACTGGTGTCAGTAGGACAGGAGGACACTACTGCTAAAACAAAGGCATAAAAAAAAGCAAAGCTGGAGTTTGCCAAAACCACAATCCTTCTGGGAGAACATACTGTGGACAGATGAGAAAAGTAGAGCTTTTCGGTAAAGGACATCAAGGCACTGTTTACAGAAAAACAAATGAGCCCTTAAAAGAGAAGAACACAATCCCTACAGTCAAACATGGTGGAGGTTCAAAATGTTTTGGGGTTTCTTGGTCGCTTCTGGCACTGAAAACCTTGACTTGTGAACGGTACAATGAACTGTATCATGAAATCTGATGATTACCAAAGACTTTTGGGGCACAACGTAGTGGCCAGTGACAGAAAGGTGAGTCTCCACGAGAGATCATGGGTCTTCCAATGGACAATAACCCAAAACACACTTCAAAAAGCACTCAAATGGTTACAAACAAAGCACTAGAGAGTTCTGAAATGGCCAGCAATGAGTCCAGATCTAAATCCCATAGAACACCGGTGGAGAGATTTCAAAACTGCAGTTGGCATCCTTTAAATCTGAATGACATCGAGCAGTTTGCAAAAAAAAAACAAAAAAAAACAAACGAGCGATTTCAGTTATTTTTGCCAAAAAGGTTGCTACCAAATAAGTTAAGGTGCCAAGAATTTTGTCCAGTGCATTTTTTTTGTGGAATTGTAACACATGACTTTTCTTCATTGTTGTTCCAATGCAAACAAAAAGCAAATAAAATGAGTACCAAAACATTTGCAACAATTATCTGAGCGAAGGCTCGCATTTTCTGACAGAATTGCAAGGGTGCCGATATTTTTGGCCATACTTTTGTAATTATCCTGCCCAGCCCAAAAAAGTACCACCCCCACACTATTTTGTTCTACCACTATTACCTTTTTCTACGCACAATGTGGTCTGAAAATTATTCCTCATGCTCCAAGAACCACTTTCACAGTTTGAGTCCTGAAATTTCCCCATGCCGACAGAAAGAAAACCTCCATAGATGTTTATCTCCATAGACCTGGTCATTCAGTACATTCGGGTCATCAGCTGACTTCATTTTATTGCCACATGATGCTTTAGTCTAGACCTGACCAACTGAAGCAACCCCAGATCATAACACTACCTCCAGAGGATTGTCCAGTTGCCACCAAGCATAAGGGGTGCATCACTTCATGCTTTTCGTTTCTTACCCTGATGCACCCATCACTCTGGAAGAGGGTCAATCGGGTCAGACCACATGACCTTTTTCATTTTACCCAATTTAGCTTCATCAAATGGTTTTCTTATGTCCACAGAGGCATTTAGTCCCAATGCTGCAAGTTCTCACAACATTGTTTGTGGAAATGTTATTACTTTCACTAATAAACATACCTCTGATTAATTTTTTTCTATTATTTTTGAGTTTTTAAGTGATCTCCATTTTTTCTGACCACATTTCTTTACCAGCACGATCCTTCCAGGTTTTAATGATGCATTGGACAGGTCACTTCTTTGCTTGACGAAGGCCAATAATTTGACCCTTTTGAAACTGCAACCTTTTTTTGGCTAGGCAGTATAATTTGCACTCCCTATAGCTGATATCTCAGTCGTAAAAACTGACAGTAAACTGTCTAGAAATCATCCTGTATTAACCTGTATAAACCTTTTAACCTCTTACACTTCTTTAAAATAATCTTTATTTTTTTTGCTTTGCAGCCTATGACGACACATTTTATCCAGCTAGAGAGATACAACACCAATATTTGCCCACCCATCTTTGCAGAACTTCTCAAGTTCAGTTTAAACTTGGTAGTGATCGTTTGTGGACTGAAGTCATGGCACAGATTTTTAACGGGATTTAAGCCTGGGCTCTGACTAGGCCATGCAAGGACAACCAACCACTGTGTGATCAGTCTTGCTGTGTGCGTAGAGTCATTTTTATGTTGGAAGGTAAATCATCTTCCCATTGACAACTTTCTGGTAGAAGGCAGCAAATGTTCAAGAACATGAAAGTATTTTGCCCCATTTATTTTCCTTCTATCCCGTCAAGTGCCCCAGTCCATACTGCAGAGAAACACACTCATAACAGGATATAACCTCCACCATACATTACTGTAGGAATAGTGTTATTTGGATGGTGGGCAGTATAGGATATACAAATAGTGTCTATTTCTTGCATTCCTCCCATACAACCCAAATTTGTGGAGAAGGTGATATTGTTGTCAGATGCATGCAATGTCATAAATTCCTGCAACTGCTTCAGAGTTGCTGTGGGCCTCTTGGCAGCCTTTCTGACCAGATTCCTCCAGTTTGGAATGACATCCTGATCCAGAGAGTGTCTACGATTTACCAAATACCTTCCACTGCTTAATAATAGATTTCACTGTACTTCTAGGCAGTGATAACGCCTTTGAAATTGTTCATATTTATCCCGAAGATCTTTTAAATGTGCCAAGTCGCCCATGGATGGCTTCACTTGGCTGTTAAAAGTTGCACTGAGTAAAAACAACTGGATAAAACAAAAACTGTGGCTTTATTTCAGGCTGCAAAGCAACAAAATGTGATTATTTTAAAAGGGGATGATTCTTATCTATATTCGTGTGTGTGTGTGTGTGTGTGTGTGTGTAAACAAAGATGTTTAGTATATCATGCGTGTGTAAAAGTGTCACCCTGTCACTATAACAAGGATAAACACAAATGTATAAACACTGATATTATGCAGTTTGTTTAAAAGTGTTTGTTTATTATTTTGGGGAAAGTTTCTTCTGTGTAAGGTTGAGGAGTGGTGCATTCTCACCAACAAGCTTTCTTCTCTCATTACTTTCAAGCATGCAAGGGAAAGACTGTTCATAGTTACAACACACAACATTAAATACTGTGTACCTATAGCCTAATTAGATTAAATGCATATAACATACTTGTAGTTCTTTAAATTAAACATGGAATTATTGCAGAAATGCTGTGGTTTAAAAGAAAATACATGTTATTGGAAAAATAGACATGGCATGTCAGGCCTCATCATACATTACATTATACAGTGCATCTACAAATGAATATTGTGAAAAGGTTCATTTCTTTTATAATTTAACTTAGAGTAAAACTCATTCTCGATTTGTTACATTAAATGTGAATTTAAATCTTTCAAGCTTTTTTTTTTTAATTTATTTCGATAATTACTTCTTATAGCTCACGAAAATCAAAAATGTAACAGAGCTGACCTCAGGCTAAGTAAAATTATAAAGTCAAGCCAACTGAAGAGATTGGAGAGC
Source organism: Dolichallabes microphthalmus (assembly GCA_026413445.1). NCBI lineage: Eukaryota > Metazoa > Chordata > Actinopteri > Siluriformes > Clariidae > Dolichallabes > Dolichallabes microphthalmus. Next base: position 5,605,655 of record JAOTQY010000031.1, read on the forward strand.
TTTACAAGTAGTAGACTGAGGCTGGAGTAAGTGCATTAAGAGCCACCATGCACAAATTTCAACTGTTGCATTCCTAGTATCAAGCTACTAGAGAGCCAGAGATAATGTCAGATCCTGGGATAAATGTTAAAACAACTAGACCGATGCTCAGTAGACCAAATTTGCCTTTTTAGATGAAAGTAAACTGTGCATTTACTGTTTAAATCAGGCTCTTGGAGCCTGTACAAATAGTGGAGAGGCACAGTCCAATGTGAAGTTCTCCAGTTTGTGATAGATTAGGGTGAAATGTCATCTGCCAAGGTTAGTCTGCTGAGATCCAAAGTCAATGCAGTCGTCTACCAGGAGATTTTAGAGCACAACATGGACACTGATGCAGTAATTTGTTCTAAAGGAACCCTGATCATCATGAGCTGTAAGGCATAATCATCGAAAATACAACAAAAAATGCTCAAAATATTTCTGTTATTTATCTAAATTATATATAACGTTTTCATGACACTCAAATTTTTGGAGATACACTGCATATGAGCCATTTTAATGGGAATTAACAGCATTAGAATATAAGCATTGCAATTATTTGTGTGTGAATAAAATGTAAAAGATCCTTTAATCTTTAGGGAGTGTGTGTACAGATTAGAATGCATTCAGGGTTTATTTTTTATGAATATATTTGAATGTAATTCAGTATACAGAGGGGGAGGGGGATAGTCACTCACTCCATTCTGTGTTATTCGGGTCGAGTCGTCTGTCTGCCTGATTCTGTTGGAGAAAAGAGGGGTCATTATTGGTCCACTGGTGAGCTGTTGCTCAGCAGTGCATTCAGGGTAAAAGAGAGGTGGGTGTTCACCTTCACGCATTCAGAAGCGGTGACGCGTTAACACCACCCTCCCTTCCCCCTATTCAAGGTCACAACCAACAACCCAGACACAGGCAGTACTACCACCACCCCGTGGCAGCGCAAAGCAATGACTACTGTTGTGTGAAAGGAAAAAAATGAGATTTAGGAGTTTATGAGCTGCTTTAGGTCTGGTTGCGTACCAACAGTGCTTTTAACATGCCCTTGTTATGTGGTTATACGGCTACATCATGACGACTATTTATTGTAAATTGGCAGGGAATTCTCTGAACCTATTGTGTTCGATCAAGACAGTGGGCTTTCTATCTCCTTGAGCTCCAAGTGGACATCCTTAAGATATGTTAAGTTATGAGGGCATATTAAAAACCAACAGTGAAACGCAATGTGTACATCCTAAATATGATCTAATATAAAGTCAAATTAAAGCAGGACAGGCAAGTCCCCAAGTTCTATTACACATTTTGCATCATATATGGTGCTGTTGCATATGAGATATTCAATAGCACGGTTTCTTTACTGTCAACAGAAACTTTTAGGCCAAATGCTTTAGGCGAAGGGCGTCTATTGTAAACAGTTGTGTGTTTACATAACTTATTGTGACTGAATAAAAGCAACACAATATATGGTGCAACCAGAAACTGAATATCATAGACAGGAAAAAGAATCTACTCCCTATCAATGTACAAAACAACATTCGGTCTTTTACATATAATTATGCATTTTATTTATTTAAAAGGATATCTATAGCAAACATCACTAATGAAAGATGCATTATATGTCCGCATATACCACCATTTGAGTTCTAATTACATGAAGTTTAATTTAAAACTATATTAATGAAGCTACCATAGACAAGAAAATCAGTGAGCATCTATAATCTCTCTCTCTCCCTCACACACACAGTATATATATATTTGTAATCCAACAAAGAAAGTTGTCATCAACTAGTAGTCGATGGTCCACAAGTATCTTTTCTCGTTTTTAATAAAAGCCTGTGTTTTTAGCGACTCATTTCCAAACAAAAAGCTGCATGGCTTTTGCCGATCCAGTAAAACACACTTATGTGCATGATTTAGCTAAACGCAGCTCACCAGACCAAAGAAGTGGAAATGTTTTAACACTTTCATATTATTTTTGGTTGATTTTCCATTTATGATATTTTGTCCACTTCTGAACAATGTTTTTAAAAAGACTGGACAGAAAATTATTTTACAAGCAGTTAAGGTAAAAAAAAAAAGTAGAAGTAAAAAAAAAAAGGGGGGCGGGGGGGAAGGTGCCGTCAATCTATTCTAAATGTTAATCTAGGTAATCACTGTCGTAGTCCGTGATTAATCATAAGTTTTAAATACTTCGATGTACTTGTATTATAGACCTGGAATGTTGGAATAAAGAAATGCATTTTTTTTATTTTCATAAATGTTTTATCATCATTTCTCAAACATTAACACTTAACAAATGTTTACATTTAAATCTCTCAAATGGACATGTTGTGGCTGGGGGATATGGGGTGTGGCAACTAGGGATGGGCATTTTTTTTTTCATATTTCATTTCGAGTAATCGGAGGTTTAAAAAACGAGTACTCGATTAATTGGGGGTGGGGTTGGTGCGCGGAGGCAGAGTTTCGAGAAGGAGGGACTCTCCGGCTACACGGCGCTGCGCGCTTTAGCGGCCATTTTCGC
>JAOTQY010000031.1:5616109-5629150 GCA_026413445.1 Dolichallabes microphthalmus
TTTTGATTGTGTAAAGCTGCTTTGCGACAATGACAATTATTAAAAGCGCTATACAAATAAAATTGAATTGAATTGAAATTGAATAATAGCCATGTAGAGAATGTTTTGTAAAAATAAATATAAAATTCTGGTACATCCATCCTTCTAAACCTCTGTAGTCCAACAAAGGGACCATGAAGGCCGATGGTGATTTACTGTTGTATTTATACTAAATTTTACAACCGTGGTAGGACTTCCGGTCAACATTCACATTCAGTACGAGTTCACACACTACAGTCAATTTGGCTGCATCAATTAGCCTAATCCTCATGTCTTTGGACTGGGAGAGGAAACCCACCAAGCACAAGGGAGATCATGCAGTATAAAGACCCCAAGGAAGGAATCGAACTTGGACCCCTTTAGGTGCAAGGTGACAGTGCTAACCACCAAGCCACCATAATGAGACTTAGCGGATCCTACCTCACAATTGTACTATATGTTCAGATTGGTTTGTTGCACAAATCATGATCATTAGAACAAACTGTTATTCGAACGTGATCAGATTGGATTTGGCTCTGTTCAGACCCCAAATCTGACATAATGCTCCTGAATGTAATGGAAACCATTCTATAAAAATAGTTTTCAGTAGGTTTTTAATGTATAGCTGGTGAGAAATTATTATTATTATTATTATTATTATTATTTATTTATTTATTTAATTTTGACTGACCGATATGAGTACTAATCTTGTTTTTATCCAATTATCCCCTCAGGGCAGCTCTTGTTATCAGGTAGTAGCTCATTTTTAAACTGGCTGCAGATTATTCAGTTCAAAGTGAGTGGAATAAATTTTTTATAATTTTTGAAAGAAATTTTTAAGAAAGTCGAAAAGAGTGACGGTGGCTATGGAATGGGCACATCACAGGAAACGTGAGGGGCTGTTCAGTGCTGGAATGTTTCTTCCTAAGACAGAAAAAGGCATTTAGTTTTTTCCTTCTGTCTGCTAGGCTTTTAACACCTTTGCTCAATATTGCAGTCTGATGACTTTTTACTCATTTACTGAACTGGCGTATGATGTAGGCGAACATATTTCCAGCAAATTTCACCTCAATGTTGCTGATACAGTGGTGACTGTGAATCTCTATTACAAGATTGTCAGGGCAACAGTACACAGAAGCATAATATTATTGACTACTTTCTTACTCATATACTTACTTGCTTAATTTTTCATGTACTTACTTACTTATTTATAACCAAAAACTCAATGTGATGTAATTTTAAATAATTGCATGTCCAAATGAGACTATAGTGTACAAAATTTTTTATTCTAATGTCATTATTGAGTTGAATTTTTTATGTAACTCAAAAATGCATTAATGTACTGGAAATGTTAATTAAAATCTAAAAATATTATATTTGCATTTAAATTTTGAACACAAAATATGAACATTCTTGCATTTTCAAGATTAATTCTGATTCAAATCAAACAGAAGGTGAAAGACAGTTTACTCGTAAAAAAAACAACAACTGATTTATTTGTACAGTACTTGAGCTTTTTTACATACAAGTAAAATAAAAAACAAAAGTAAATTTCAAGTATTTATCAACTGGTACTTTAACCATTCTATATTTTAATAGTTATCAGAAGCAGGGAACAGTTTCTGTTACCATTTCAGTCTTCGTGGAAAGCAACCTGTAAAAAAAAATACGTCTAAGCATTAGTGAGCTTTTTTTCTTTAGATGCCATTGCAAACACAGAAATGAGTGACTGTCTTTGTCTCTGTGGGTAGGTGTGTTTAGGTAATACCTTTGGTGCTTGGTGTCCTGCTGCGCTGACGTGGGAGACTGAGGTCAAAGCAAGAGGGTGATGTAGGTGTATTTAGCACCTTTTCTAACATTGACTGCTCCATGCAATCCTAAAGAGATAAAGAGAAAGAGGAGAGAGAGAGAGGGAGAGTTGTTAGTTGAGAGATTTATTTGAAAAGTTCCATCTTTGAAATGAAATCAAAGTCGGCTTAAGTTCTAGTTGTTACCACAAGCGTAAACTGGATACCTTCTTGCACATGAATGCTGGCACCATCAAGTCACAGAGTAATCTATAATGAAGAGTGTGTATATTGTAAAAACTTTTAGTTAAGGCTTGTGTTTTGACAACATGGATTTGTGATTAGGCTTACTGTATATCATCGCTTGTTGGTTTGGCGTGCAGCAAAGTAGCATGGATCAGGGCTACAGGTAAACTGCCTGTTCAAATTCACCTTTAAAGCTCTCAAAAAACCCATACATTGTGTCATGATGACGTTTAGGTATACTAGATTAGTGCAAAAGTGCTGTTAGATGCCTGACATCACATTACTTGGGCCACCGTATTTCTAAGAGTCTCGCTCACCACCACAGCTCGCTCATTTACACCCTGTCAACAGCACCGGTGAGCTCGAAGGGACTGACCCAGACCAAATATTAAATGCTGCCATGGTCAGAGTTGAGCATGTTATTCTACCTACAAGGCCAGTATCAGCTTGGAAGGCTCTTCTGGACCCATTAGCAATCATAACATGCTTGCAAGATATTGCTAGAACTGCACTGTATGTCACTGTGGCATGCTGGTGCACAAGGACAAGAAGGTATTCTCATTACATATCAGCTGGGTCGAGATGGATAAAACAGAACTCCTCCTCACTGGAGCTGGGCTTTCTATAGCCTTTGTTTTTGGTGCAGGAGAGGATGTTTTTCGTATCCTTTCTTCCTCTTTTTCCTCCCGTTCTCGTTCCCTCTCTCTCTGCTGAAGAATGGCATGATGAGTAGCTCTGTACTCCAAAGCAAAGTCGCTAATGGTTTTGCAGAATGCATCCGGGCTCGTCTCCCTCACCATGGCACGTGAGTAGCCCAGGTACAAGAGGAATGAGTGAAATCTGACAGGGAGAGTGAGAAAGAGAGAAAGAAAAAGAAAGGCAATTTTACTTTGGCCTTGTAGACTTGTACAACCGATTTATTTAAAAATACACAAACGTATATCAATATTTAATACATTGTTTTTGTCTAATAAAGTCTAGACAAATAAAAAAAATTCATGCCTGGAAAATATTTTTTATATCTACCTGTTGATTACTCGCCGATGGACAGCTCGAAGCACCTTCAGCCTTTCGTTACACTCTTTCAGAAATTTTGGCAATCTCAGGTAGAGGCATGCCTCACTTATTCCTCTCTGCTCGTCTCCTTCACCTCGTCTTGCTCCCTTCTTCGTGTCTTCTTTATTCAGCAGATGCAGCTGCTCCCATGATGCTTTGCAAAGGGACTCCAGTGCAGAGAAACTGGACTGAACTTGCGAGTAATCATACTAAAAGACCAAAGCATGCTAATTATTTATATTAATGATATGCACAAAGTGTCTTTAATTTTAATGATATGCATGCATCAAAGATAGAGTAGCATTAAATAAAAAGTGATAATATATGATGTTTGAAACACACATTCAGATACTGTATGAACAAACACTCTACCTTACTGGCCCGGGTGACAGCAGTGATGTCAGAGTACAGGTCCGAGGACTGTGGGTAAAGCTGGAGGAGTAAGGTACACACGTGGTGCAGCAGAGGCTGCCGGCTATGTGTGTCCCTAACCTGCGACAGTTTCCCCAGGTAACTCAATTCAAACCCTCGAGCCTGGAGATGTACAGTAGAATATGCAAAGTGCATAGTGAAATTCCACAGTGTATCCTGAATATGTTTGTGTGTAATACAGGAGTTTTAAAGTACAGTAAGTTAGCATACACTGCTTGTCAAAGCTTATGCCTGCATTTACCTTTTAAAATATTCCAATCAAGCACTATCTACTGTACACTATATGTAAATGAGAACATGTCTAGTGAATTAAATAATGTTATAAATGGCTTTATGTTATTGGAACAATGTCGAGCTAATCTGATCTTTTTTAAGATCTAAGAGCTAAGCTAATCTTTTTTTTTCAGAAATATTTTAATGTCACTAGGCAAAATTAGGCAGAGGTGGAAAGTAATGAATTACATTTACTCGCGTTACGCTAATTGAGTAGTTTTTTTGTTTACTTCTACTTTTTTTTTATGATAATTCTTTTTTTTCCAATTTTCTCCCCTAATTTAGTCATGGCCAATTCCTTCCCGTCACTAGGGGGCTCCACATTAAGGCTACCACTACCACTCAGCCGGGAGGTAGTAGTCGAAGTAGTCGGGAGGGCCGAAGACTATCATGTGTTTCCTCTGAACCGCGTGACATCAGCCGACTGCATCTTTACGAACTGCTTGCTCATGCACCATTAGGGGCGGAGTAACACACTCGGAGGAAAGCGCCAGCCGCTCCACAGACGCCCCTGATTGGCTGTAGAGCCGTGATTAATGTGGGAGCACGAAGTACCTCTCATCCCTCCCCCCTGAGAGAGCTCGAACAATCAGCTCTCTCTTTGCCTCCGGCTGTGAGAGGAAAACAGCATCACCTGGGGTTCGAACTGGCGATCTCCGGATGATAGGGCGAGCACTTTACCACTGCGCCACTCGCAGGCCCTTACTTCTACTTTTTAAAGTAGTTTTTAAAATCTGTAATTTTACTTTTACTTAAGTATGTTTCGTTTGAAGTATTGTACTTCGCTACATTTTAAATAATATTCGATACTGAGTAAAAAATAAATGATTGAAAATGAAAAATAATTAAAAAAATTTCAGCCTGTAAACCACTGCACTGATTGATTGATGGTCGGGGGCAACAAACGCACTAAATTCGCAAGAACAATGGAGACGGGGGGAAAAATTCTTATGAAGCAAACCCCTGGCCATTGTAACGGCCACTACTATGTTGTATACCACATTACAGTATGTATGTACAGTACAGTATGTTGTCCTATTAAGAGTTGAAACACAGGGTATTCAGCCATGTTAAGTAAGATTTCAAACCACAAGGGGTGAAACTGCAAACAATGGGTTCATCACTTTCCTGAAAGTGAACAAGCAAAAAAATTCTATAAATTGAGGCCTGGCAATAATTTTTTGCACCACTGATTATTATCAATGACACTAGAATATTAATATTGTAATAATACTCACTAACTCACTCACTCTCTATACCGCTTGTCCTGTACAGGGTCGCAGGAGGCCTGAAGCCTATTCCGGTGGACTCGGGAGACTAGGCGGGATACACTCTGGCCATGGTGCCACACACTTACACACTCACTCACCCACTACATCAATTAGGAAACTCCAATTAGCCTAATCTGCCTGTTTTGGTCCTATGAGAGGAAACCGGAGTACTTAAGGAAAACCCCTGAGTATAGGGAGAACGTACCTCAAGACCATAGTGATAACCATTACGCCACCATGAAACCCTACATAATAATGATAATTTGTAAATAATAAGCAAATATTTTTCATGACAAAATAATTGACATTACATATTCATCCAAATTCTTGTGTCCATTCCACAGAATTAACAAGCATGAGCTTGTCATCGATTCACTGATTTTCCTTCCTCGGACCATTTGGTAGGCCCTGACCACTGCAGACCGGGAACATTTCACAAGAGCTGTAGTTTTGGAGTTGCTGTGATCCAGAAGCCTAGCCACCACAATTTGGCCTCTTCAAAAATCCCTCAAATCCTAACATCTGGCCATTTTTCTGGTTCCAGCACAACAACTTCAGGGACAAAAGGTTCACCTGCTCCCTAATATATACTGTACCATCCATATATCCCATCCACTTATAATGAGATTGTAACTGTAGCTACTGTGAGAAGGGGCAAATCATGGTGGCTACATGACTGGGTCAGAGCAACTGCAGCTTTTATGGGATGCCCTCTGTCCATGCTGGATGATCCAGGACCATAATATTTAATTTCAGGAGTGAGATTTCAGTGGTGCTTCCAATATCAGGGTTACACATGGAGGAAGTAATGTCTGCATTGGTAATTGGTTATTTTGTCAAGTAAAATTCCCCTACCCAATAGTCCCTTCACACAGAGCAAGGAGTCCTGTTTAAAGTACACTGTGGAATTGAACGCAGCAGTGAGCGTGCCTCTGCCTCTAATCCAGTCATTGGCCTGTTATCCATTGTGTTCACCTGTTTCAGGGTAGCCCCTTATTGTTTGTTTTGGTTTGAAGCCTTATGTGTATCATTAGGTCCAACTTTTTCTTTACAAGTTTTCCATGGGATGACGCTTGTCTGTGTTATTGTTTCATGATTATAGATATTCCTATGATGACCCTGTCTGCTTGTGTTTTGACCCCGAGAGTAGAATTTGATTATATTTCTTATTTTTCCCCTTAATAAAACACACAACAAACACTCAAATTTTCATCCTGTCTCATCTCACTACATGTTACACAGTTCCAAAAGTGTACTAGTATACAGTAAGTAGTTTTCTTTTGCATTTACACTTACATCACACCTATAAATATTTACAATATAATAATAATAATAATATATAAGGATAAAGCGGTACAGAAAATGAATGAAAGGATGAATGAATAATAATAATAATAATAATATTTTACCTTACAACCATTAAGAAAGTTACCAATGGCGAGTACGGTCGCAAGTATACAGTGAAATGTCCGATTGGCTGCCAGCTGCTCCATTGCCAGCTTGAGATGAAAGAGGGGCTCTGCAATTTCCTGTTTACAAGAACATCCAAGTAAAGCATGAAAAAATTTCGTCTAAAAACAAACCGTGATAATGGCCACACTTTCTAAGCAAGTGAAGGTAAGCAGGAAATCCATCAAGACTTTTGTATCTTAGCCATGTAAAACTGTAATTAGAGATCATATTTTGTACAAAAATACACGTACACTACCGCACTCGCATATTCGACACAGCTAACATTATTATAAAGGCATATTGTATAAACCCAGTGTATGTTAATTTAATAATGTCAAATTAACCACCACTGTGTTTATACAATGCCTTTATAATAATGTGTCACAAAAGGCCAATGTACTGTAGATATGTTTCAAAATAAGTATTAAAATATTAAGGATTAAGGATCATAATACAAACTTCATCTTCAGTTCATGACATGGTTTTGTTTTAAATCATTCGTTATACCACCAAGCCTACTTTATATCAAATCAAATCAGGTTAGTAAGTTTTCATCTATGTTAATGAAAGAAAGGTTTTGTCAAAACTGATCAGATCAAAATTTATCAGAACCTCTTTGAGTGATATCTTTAGGTTTCATACATTGGAGGACCTGAAATCAGTCTTAGAAAAATGTCTGTCTGTCTGTATGTCTGTCTGTCTGTCTGTCCAGCCAGACTTTGTCATAGAATCAGGTAAAACTGGCTGGGTAGAATTGAATGTAACTTTGCCAGTTCTTAGTTATTTGGCTGAAGTTAAACCTGCGCCATAAATGATATCAAAATGTTGAGTAGAAGCGATGTTATGAGCAGTTATGTGGCAGATTGTAAACCGAACGTTTTGCTGTTGTACTGCGCATACAGTACATCAAACTGTGGGTGCGTCTCTTATATCAATTGCTGGACAGAACTGAATGAAACTTAGACAGTACTGTACTTAGATAACAGCCTGATGTTTAACCTGCACCATAAGCAGTGTTATAAAATAACAGCGCTAAAGTGGTACTATATAAATGAATTTTATTGCGCTGAAGTCAACGCACAAACGCACAACGACAAAAGAAGTACAAAAATTTTTTTTTGGAGGGGGGGGGATTTTTCCCGATTTTTTCCCTAATTTAGTCGTGTCCAATTCCTCCCCCATCTCTAGGGGGCTCCCACATTAAGGCTACTACAACCACTCAGCCGGGAGGGACGAAGACTATCACGTGTTTCCTCCGAACCATGTGACGCCAGCCGACCGCATCTTTTCGAACTGCTCGATCACGCACTGTTGCGGGCGGCATAACACACTCAGAGGTCAGCGCTATCCGCTCCTTCCACTTGTGCGAGCTCACAGACGCCCCTGATTGGCTGTAGAGCCGTGATTAATGTTGGAGCACTAAGTACCTCTCATCCCTCCCGTCTGAGAGAGCTCAGCCAATCAGCTCTCTCTAGACCTCTGGCTGTGAGAGGTTATAGCATCACCCGGGAACCCGAACCAGCGATCTCCGGATGATAGGGCGAGCGGTTTACCACTGCGCCACTCGAAGGCCAAAAGAAGTACAACTTAAAGAAGGCGTAAACAAGGTGTAAGATACCCAACTTTGCTAAATTTTATTTCCTTTTACCAATAAGTTCGAGAGTTTTAACCTTTTAACTCTGTCTTAAAACTCTTTCCCTGTCAACGACGGGTACTAACGCTAGTTGCTATATAAGAAATGATTCAGGCATCTTTTTAAATGTGATCTGTGGACACTAATTACCCATAAATCAGTGGCTTTATGGAACCCATATAAGCCTGAATAAACTCTTTTCTGCAAATGCCATTGTCATTCATCTATTCAAGTGGCATGGGCTCTATGTCAAAGAACCTTGTTTACACAGGGTCAATGGAAAATGAAAATAAGCAAAATACCTGGATTTTTCCACAGGGTAACTCCAGAGTCATCTAAGAATAAACACATTCAAAGCAATTTGCTGCCAGTGCACGCAACTCCCTAACTCTGTTAGCTGTGATTGCTAGCAGGAAGGTGGTTTTCAAACACACCAACTTTAAATCAACTTCAAGGCATAAAGGGATCTTTAAAAGACTACAAATGAAGAAGGGGGATCCTAGGGGAGTGTGATAGATGTACGGTAGATGCCAATAGTGAAAAAAAGCAGCTGTAAGTCCATGGGTCCACAGAGCGATGCCACCCACAGTGCTGTAGTGTTGCTGCAAAATAAACCTTCAGAAAACATGATGCTATTGTCTGAAGAAAGGGCAAGGTAATATAGGACAATGCAAAGTGTCTAGGCAATAAAGTGATTTTTATTATTATTATTATTTTTTTTTTTTCAGAGTGATTTGCTCTTAAAGGCATGCATGGCATAATTTCAGCTGATGATTTAGTCTGTGGGATAAGTCTAGCAGTCAGTGGTGAATGTGGTTGGGGATAACAAATTTCATTATCCATCTGGGGCAGCAGATCAGCTAGAATTAGCAAGCTGTGCATAAACGACCATATTAAGAATTGAGTTAAACATGAGTACTTATGAGCATAATACCAAAATTGGCCAAACCAGCATTCAGACTTTCTACAGAATACACAGACATACTGTACTGTATACACTATACAGATGTTTATGAGAAGATAAACATTCTACTAAAACAAGTGCTAAAACAAGTGATTGTGTTTATAAAAGTTAAGTAATTTTGCATGGTCTGAACAATGAGCCCAAAAAATCTGTCCACACCAGTCTGAATTTGTATAACGTTCCATGCATATGTATTAAATCGGAATACTACCATAGCCATGTAATCCAAGTTTCATGTTTACCTTGACAGAATGACTAGAGAATGTTTCGTAAAACACCAAAAAATGGGGCTTTGCAAAAGAGGCAGGTGTGACAAAGTCTGCAGAAAGACTGTGCCTTGTTCTGCAGGTAGTTCAGTAAAACCAAACAGCTAATTTCCTTAGAAACTACACAACTGTACCTGAGACTATATTTTTGTTAGATTAATTATGGCTTTATTTCATTAATTACTGCCTGTTACTGTCGTATTTTTTGAAGACATTCTTGCTCTATAGCCATTACGTATTTGCATGAGCCTAAGCCTTTTGCTCAGTACTGTACTTGGACTTTTTTTTGGACTTGCTTACTGGAGAATTTCTTTTAATCTACAGCATATTAATAAAAAAAGGTTTTGTTCCAACAGTACATTGGGCAGGACTTAGAACCCAAAACCAGTCTTAGAAAAAATTCTGTCTGTCTGTCTGTATGTCTGTATATCTGTCCAGCAAGAATCTGTCACAGCATGCAAAACTGACTGGGCAGAATTTAATGAAATTTTGTCAGTTCTTATGTATTTGCCTGAAGTTAAACCTGAGTAATAAATGGAATCAAAATGTGGAGTAGAAGGGAAGTTATGAGCAGACTATAAACCGCAAGTTTTTTTTACAGTGTACTGCGCATGCATCAAACTGTCGGTGCGTCTTAAATCAATCGCTGGATAGAATTGAATGCAATTGACAGTATTTAGATATCTGCCTAAAGTTTAACCTGCACCATAAGTGAAATGAAAAAAAGTGACATTGTAAAATAACAGCGCTGAAGTGGTGTACGTGAATTTTAACAGGCTAGAGTCATTTTAAAATAAAACTTACTGTTTATCTGATGTACTTTTTTTTTCCCATACTGGAGAAACGTACAGTATCTACTAAAAGAATAAGCGGAAATGTAAATCTCACCTTTTCCAACGTATCATAATCTAGTGCAAAAGCCCAGAGTTGAAGCCTGGAGCTCAGGTGTGTGATGCCACCCAAGGTGAGGAGACACTGCTCTGCACTTGCCAGAGTACAACATGGTGCCTGAGTTTTTGCCTCCTTAATCAACTTCAGCTCTTCCTCAGAAGGGACCAAAGACTGAAGCCTCTGCATAGTTAATGATTAACACTTCTAAGTGTCACACAATTTTACACTCAAAAGTTTGCATGTTTAGAGTTTAGCATAAACCTAGCATTATATACAGTTATTTATTTTTGTTCAACTTACATATTTAACTTAAGCGGAAATTATAGCTCTAACATTTAATATGTAATTATATTGAGGTGCCACTTTAACTCCTCCTTTATAACGTTACAACAAGGCATCACTATGGAAGTCAGGTGATGCTGGTGGCCATACAAACGTTTCTTGCGCTTAGTAAATTGGAGGTCTGTATGTTGAACATTTATGAATATGTATGGATTTCAGACATTAAAACACTAGGAACCCTACCTGTACATCCTCCCTGTCCAAAACACTGGAGTCCATGCTGTAGATAGCCGGAGGGAGTAAGTGCGGAGGAGGCAGGCTGCTCAGGGCTATAGTTATGATGTTACTCCGCTTCACACCCAATACAGACACACACTTCTGATTCTGTTAGAGTAAACCACATGTACAGAGACGTTAGATACTTACTGTAGCAATGGATAACCAAACACTCATCGGTTTGTTTGTGTAATTGATAGATGCATATACAATTTTTAACAAGAATTTCTCACCCGTGTTCCACACTGCAGAGCAGAAAGAGTCTTATTACTGATGTTCTTGCTTTCAAACAAATATTCTAGTCTGTTGGTGTCCAGATTTACTGGTTCCAAAGCAGCCCAAATGGACTGTGACCCAAAACGGCTGACTCTTGGCAGGGGCTGCAAACTCAACAACTCCTTCCAGTGAAGTCTCAGAGTTCGACGGGCCGATCCCAACGCTGTGGGATTAACGTGAAGAGAAGGTGAAGGAGGAGGTGGAGGAGGAGGTGGAGGAGGTGGAGGAGGAGGAGGGGAAGCCAATAGCGGTGCTGGTGGAGGTGATGGAGGATTTAAATGGTGTCCTAGGTGTTGCTTGCTTTGGAAAGGATCATCATCAGTGACATCCAGGTCGAGATCTTCTTCATCCCATAAGTCAGAAAAATCCAAAGTGTTGAGCTGTAGCCGAGGGTTGTGATTGACAAAAGAAGGCCAGGACTGCTCAGAATTGGAGTATTCAAACTGTTTCATTGGTGCGTTCTGCCAAGGTTATTATAGACGACAAAGTCCTCTGTATTCAGTTGAAGACAGAGTCAGCCTATTTTTAGATTAATTTAGATGTGCAAACATTCCTGTTCTCAGCATTCAGTTACTTTTAACTATGCCACATGCTATGCCTTACATTTGGGATTCATTTATCTTAAGACATCTTCCAACAAAGTATAACAATACTTTTTTTTTCTAGACACTACAGTATAGAAAAATCACTTCAATGCGTTTAAATAATCATCCAAACCTTCCACTCCAACACGTGTCTGGAGAACTCTTGATCAAAATGTGATTCTTCTCAGTTCAGATCTGCTTATTCAGATGTCAGGTCCAGGCTATTTTTTGTTCCCAAGAATCACCCTCGTGTATTATGTCCTTAAACATTCTCCAGACAGTTGCATAGCTTTGACTATCTTCGCTCACCCTCAGTCGCCAGCATGTGTGTGCTCCACTCGTCAGTAGCTGCGTTTGAGTAGCTTTCTAAATCAGCGGTCCATGTGGACATCAGTTTGTGTTTATTTGAGTTGCGCCCTTTTCCTTAATTTCCTTATCACACCAGGCTCTCCTGTTTATATTGCTCCCTGAGTATACACAACTGTACTATCAAGGTCTCCAAATCTCCACAATCTGTCTCACCCAAACCAAGAACACATTCATTCATTTTACACATTCACGTACTTTTTCTTCAGATTATATGACCAATAATGCAGTTTCTTCCACAGCATTAATAACACAAGCCTCTGAGGTAGTCCAAGCCTCCCTTATTGAAGTGAGCTCATAATTTAAAAGTTGCAATGAAAGTCAAGTTTGGTCAGACTAAAAAATAAAAGCTTGACCAAAACTGCCATGGTTTCATTACATTGCAATTTTATATTGTCACTTAAAATAACGAATAAAATGCTTATAGCATGCTATTATAACAAAATAATACATGATGGGGTGCTAAGAGCACCAAACAAATATTCTAGGTTTTGGTGGTAAGGTTATTTTGCTATACACCGATCACGTAGAATATCAGCACCACTGCCAAGTGAACTGAACGACATTAATCACCCACCATACACCAGAAAAACTGGTGACAGGATCATGAACACCCAAGGTTCACCCATACACTTGGGGACCAAAGACCAGCACATCCAGTCCAATTCCACAGAAGAAGAAAAAACGATATAGCACAAATCACCAAAAACAGTCAATGCTGGTCATGACCGAAAAATGCCAGATTTAACTAATCGACATTGATTTAATGACATAATTAACATTAAATAATATATTACAGCATAATGCCAGCACAGTGGCTTAGTAGTTACTACTACCATTGTTGAAGGTTTGGAACCTGCCTCCTTTGTTTGGACCATTTTAATGATTCGGTTCATTCATTCATTCATTTTCTATACCGCTTAATCCTGTGTTCAGGGTCGCGGGGAACCTGGAGCCTATCCCAGGAG
>JAOTQY010000031.1:5733111-5766553 GCA_026413445.1 Dolichallabes microphthalmus
AAGCTCTCTCCCCGTTTCATCGGACCCTTCACAATAACCAGGATTATCAACCCGTGCGCTGTCCGACTTCTTCTTCCCTCGTCCATAAGATGCATCCACCCCACCTTCCATGTGTCCCAGCTACGACGCATCATAAACTGTCCTCTAAGTGGACGGACTTCACGGCTCTGATCTAACACTTCCGCTTTCATGACCACGGCTGTAGCTTACGTCTCGGCGCCGATGGAACGCCACGGATCTCATATCTCTGCACCAACATCTCCGCTCTCACTACAGCGGCACCGCAGAGGATCTGGGAGGCTCATGACCCGCACCTCTACCTGCACCTGGGTCCACCTTCATAGCCCACGACCCGCACACACGCGACAATTACAGGTGTGTTTCGTGTGAAAGTGAGATAGCATTGCAATTTTTGAACTTAAAATCTATCTTTTAGAGAGAACAGTGATGACTAAAATGCTTGTTTATTTATTAAAATTTTTTTTTTTGATGTAATATGATTGGTTCATTCTATTTGATTGTCTGTGATGAAGTCAATCCACATTTATTAATTAGGGAATCCGAAATGATTTGTAATTTGTTTATCACTTCTAAGGAAAGAATACATCTTTTTGATAGACATTCTTAATTATCCATACTGATCCCACTCAGGAAATGTACTTCTAAAGGGAAGGAAATTCTTAGCCGACATGTTTATAGAAAAGAACACTCCAAACAAAGTGAGCTTTACAGAACCCTCCCTTAATGACACGTGTCCTCATAATTATAGCACATTTCGCAGGCGTACTTGAATCTTTCACTTCTAGATTAGGAAAGTCATTCCGTGGAAGACTTCTGGTTGATCCACATCATTAAGTGTAGATCGCAAATTCTTCTAAAAAAGTCTAAGATATGTTTTTTTTTTTTCTCACCAGACTTTATAGTCTTCCGTAGGGATCAGTAGTGAATCGGTAACCACTGGTTACTTATCCTCCAGTATTTAGGGATGATGGGAACGCATCAAAGCCCGGGAAATGATTATACTGTTAATGCAAACACATTGCAGGGAGAATTATTTATTTAACACAATAAAGAGGATTCTTTCGAAAGAGATGCTGCGTCAACAACTCTCGTGCAAGGGTCATTTTAAAGATTTTGATCTTTTTATCAACTAGATGTAAGAATGTAATCTGTTGTATAAAGTCGCAGTAACAAACATGATGAATATCAAACCTAATTAAAATCAATTCAGCAGTAAAGAATGACTTTAGTTAGATGATAAAAGAGAGTATTGCCAGTGTCTTTGTAAAGCAGCCTAATATTGTTTCACATAATCGGTGCGGGAATTTCTCCAGTGTGTAACAGACATATCTGCTTTCTGTTTTTTTGAGCCATTACAGCAGATCCTGCGTTTTTTGTACGGTTTACCAGTAATCGTCTCTCAGTTCCACAGACCATCTTTCATCATTCTCCATTAGGCTACTTTCCTCTATCTATCTAAACCTCACCTCTTTATCTTTCACTCTTCACATACCTGCCTCTCTCTTTCTCATTCCACAAAGGAAAGCAAATAACCCAATTATCCCAGGAAACGCTTTGCAATTTAGCTATACTCTGACTTTGTTCTGGGATGCCATTTACAGTGCTTTAAGCTGATATAAAAGCATCCATTGCTTTTAAAGACCTGAGTGTCTTATAAATAGGGATGTTAGAGGAATAAAAAAATTGCTCTCCACATATTTTCCCAGTCTATCTGCTGCTGAAATCAAATAGCGGTATGCATTCGTCTACTAGAGAATTATTAATAAACGTTAAACATCATCATCTTCATCATCCTGTGTATGCGTCCATGACATGGAATGGTTAAATCAGATCCGAGCTGAAGGCCAGCAGAAGATGAAAATACGGAGAGGAAATTAGGAAAGCGATTTGCAGATCTGATGATGCATGGCTGCTGTTTGAACAGTGGCTTGTAATTAGTTAGTCATTACTTGCCCAAATGAGGTGTGGAAAGCTGTTAATAGAATGACAGGGTCCAACAAACTCTTACAGATCCCCCTTTTATCTGCTTCATCAAACACCAAAATTGCATAGAAACGAATAGGAAGGCAGAAACAGACACCGTATCGTGAATGACTTATGCCAGAAGTGAGACTTAAGATCAGTGTATTCCCGCATCATATGCAAATAATTTGTCTGGAACAAGTCGTTGAGGGTTGATGTCAATTGTAACTTAACTGACTCTTAGCCAGTCAGAAATCTCAGCACTTGAAATGTTCAAATCAGAACAAGAGATAAGGATAACGAAATCTTGCTTAAGCAAGTGGCTGTGTAAGGCTTCAATTACAAATTCTCCTAGAAAGAGAGAATGTATTGTACCTACTGTAGTAAGTAGATGCCGAGGTATAAATTTATACCTACTACTAAAAATGTAGCGTTAACCAAATTGTAGGTTAAAATAGCTGGTGCAGAATAAACTTAATACTGTGCAATTCAACCGTAAATTGCGTAAACGCAACATTTGCGTGTGAAAACCCCCCTCAAAAAAGGACTGAGAAATAAAGGTAAGAAAGATACGACGAGATCACACAAAAAAGGAAAAAGAATAATTTGAAAAGAGAAGAAACCAAGAATAAGGGTTTGTTAGCAGAAGAAACACCCAGCACTGACTGCAAATCTCTTAAAGAATCAATAAATACCTCAGCATGTTGACAGCAAGCTTTCTGATGCACTCTAACACCTTAATAATAAGCCAATAAGGAATGCTCAGAGCACTGCACACCATCCATCTTCCTGTGCAACGGCACATCCACATCCGTCACTTCTATAAAATCAGCCTGCCTGAAAAGCAAATGCTAGGGCTTGACAAATTACTTTTTGCTGCTTTCTCTCCACTTCTCTCTGGTGAAGGAGAAAGTGCTTAAGAAGTGAGGAATTTAAAAAAAAAAGTGCAGAGGTTTAGTTGTGACAGGCAGAAGTCGGGGCCAAATGATAGATTGCGGTAAGTCCCCTAAAATAAAAAGATAGAGAGATAGAGAATGTATTAAAAATAAAGGATAAATAGGAAGAAGACAGAAGGTAGACCTCAAAGATTTCGGGAGGAGAGCGCCAAAAAGGAGGATGAGTTCCTGTTACAACGAAAGGTCTCAAGTTTGGGATGTGTGTGGTCTGTGAAACTTTAAAGCTAAACCCATACAATCTTTAGAGGGATTATAAGAGGAGATATATATCTGTGGGTCATAATTCTCTCCACCATATGGCCCCATTATTGTCCATCATTATTCCGTTATTTCAAGAGACAAGCAAGTAGTCTTAACTGGTCTTTCAACCTCTGCCATTGGAAGTAAGCACTACAGATGGTCCTAATTCACTCGACCCAGCCCTCTATATGCCATAAACCCACACATACACACAGTGAATGTCTGTGGAAAGCTGTTGAAATATGGCAATAAATATTAAAGTATTGCAAGCAAGAAAACAGTCCATATGTCCTCAAAGACATTTCCTGCTGCTTTTTGTCTCATAAACTGCCTTAGCATAAAAGTTACACACCAATGGCAAAAAATAAGCCGTGACTATCTTTTATAGTGCATAATCAATTTTATACCTATGATTCAAATAAACTTTATTTATTAGATTTTTGCATTGCAAATTGGTTTCATGAAAGTAACATAAGTGACATAATTTGACATAATTGTCAAATGCAAAAAAAAAGTGTTCAAACACTCAGTGAGTATCTGGAAATTTTACTGGTTGAATTGGCATCCAAATTAATGTAATTCAAATTTGTTTCAAACTTGTACTAGTTTGCACTTGAGGCCATGTTTGGAAGGGTATTAAGCTTTCATTTAATGCCATCTAGAACCTCTTAAAGGTTCTTTATGGAACCTGTAGGTTTACTTGACCGAAACGATTACACATGGATCTGATTTAGAACGGTACGATTTTTAACCATCCTAATATCTCTTAAAGAATTTTCCTCAGAAAGTACAAATACATAGTGGTTAGAGTGCGTATGTAAGGAATTCCCCAAAAGCACATTCACGCATAAGGTAAAGTATGTGAGATTTTTCGTTCTAAAGTAGGCACCCTGAAATCAAGAAGAAGGTCCATAACTCCCAAGAATGTATTATATCAATGTGCACGTCACATTTTAAAACTACCTCAAGGGCTAGGGCATTCAGTTACAGTAAAGCATCCAGATTTTCATGTGTTCCAAGCCAAAAAAACAACTCTTTTATTTATTTGAATTTGTGAGCAGGCAGCAGGAAAGAACTCATTAAGTTGAATTATCTTGTTTTGGGACAGAGTCTGGAGGGAAGGGGGACTGAACTCACTGGTGTCTCAGACTCAGATTTATCTGGGTCAACTCTTGCAGTTGATACACAGAAAAAGTTCTCATGTGCAACATCTTGCATGATCACCATTGTCACATGATTTACAAAGTAATATCTCTGAACCCACTTCAATACGCAGCATATGCCTTTGCCACCTTAAAGAAAGTAACACACTAAAACATCTGTATATAACATATTCATAGCTTTTACCATTGTTCTCTCATGTCATCCCTACTACCGTAATTACTGTTGCAATGCCAAAAATATCCCACTTGTCTGGAGGTGTTGGCTTAATTAGCGAATCTCAGCAGTGCAAAAATCTTTAAATACACCCCGCTGACTTCCAGCTGAAAACCAGCGATTGGCAGTCAGGAAGAAGAAGTTGACAAATAGAAATGGATAAGCTCAAGTTGCACTGATTGATTTGTCTCTGGATGTGTGTGTGTGTGTATATATGTGTATATGTGTAAATACACCGACTTGATGCAGAGGATACCTGCCAGAAACTTCGAGTAAAATAGAAAGAGAAACTAAGAGTGAGCGAAAGAGAAATAGCCAAACGGAGAGGTGTAACCGTAGTGCAGACTAATAGCCCATTAGCCCATTAGAGCACTTTAGTGCTTGGCCAGGTTTAGCTCCTATTTGTGGCCACATAGTGCAGCCGAGAAACATTTCCGTCAGTTTGTCTGAAACTAAATGGCATCAGCACGTCCATTACTAAACCGCTAGAGAAACCTACAATTTTTGCAATGACTTGTTAAGCTCTAAGGAAAAAGTGCATTTTGCACAAGCTTGTTCTACCTGAAGGAGATGCCAGGAGACTGGAGGAAATACTTATAATTCAGTCCATCCATGTCCACACAGAAAAACGCAGATTCTTGATCTCTGCCACATCAATGAAAACTATGCCGTATGTGTATAACCACCTTAATTACAGAACATACCGAATATTTAATTTAAAAAAACATATGTACGTAATTACAAACTCATTTCATTTCATTAGATAAAAAGACAAGTAACTTCTATGAAAGGTAGGCACATAAGTCAAACCCAGGTAGTTGTGCTTATCAAGCAAGCATAAATATTACACTGTACAAAAGCTGTAGATAACTATGTTTAGCACAATTAATAAAATCTCACTTCCTGGTAAGGTTGCTAAAGTTAATTTAAAAACCAAAGTTTTGCTGAAAATGAAATATTCTGTGGCATCTAGCCTACTTTTCAGATGAGTAATAGGAGCACCACACTGATAAAAAATTATAATAATAATAATAATGTTAGAGCTACTGTACTGGGAACAGCCATAAAAGCCTCTTATACTTCTTCCTCTAAATCACCTTCAACACACTCTACTCTGCCAATATCAATAGAGTGCCATTGTAAAGCTAAACCCATGAATCCATATCGATTTTGGTATAATTAAGACCCAGGTTGCAACTTACAATCAATTGTGCAGCTTCGGACTGAACAATAACAGAAACTCAACAGTCCAAGTGCTCGGACGGCTCTCATTCTTCTAGGTGAAGCGATGTTCGGCTTTTGTGCTCAGGTTCTAATCAATGTCCATGGTCGGAATTGGCTCTGACTTAACAAAAGGAGCTGGAAGGCAATCACAGGACTCTTTCTGTACTTGTCCTCACTCATATTTTGACTACTTTCTTTCAAAAGAGCCTTACGTGCTCTTGCTCTTGGTCAGATAATCATCTTTACATTAACAGACTCTTCTATTGCAACACACTGTACATTTTTGCGCATCACAAATGGTGCTAGCAGTCTGGTGTCAGCGATATGCATCTACTGTGTGCATATGCTGTGATTGCAGCCCGAAATATAGGAATACATTTTTATTCAGCAGTGAAAATTCAGCTTAACCAAAATAAAAAATATAAATATATTTTTTTCTTCTCCAGTTACCAACTTTAATAATCCTTTCCTCCCTGCATATGTTGTACATGGTTAAATAAACCGTATTATAATCAAAAAGACAATTTTTGTGTGTGGGCATGTGTTAGGATGGTGAAATAAACACTGTATAAAAAAAAACAATAAAAGATTTGAAGCATACTGCAGTGTATATAAATCACGCAGTCACACACAGCCTCAACAAACCATAGTCTCCTTATCTCGGTTGTGCACACACACTCTACCCCAAACCTACACATACACTATCTATGCCGTGGTCGGCTGGAATGATCAACTTCTTTCCATTCATAAACCATATCAAGTTCTGGGAAGTATGTGACTTAGTGCCAGCTTAGATTAAAGTGTAGGATTTTATGTACTGACTCAGTGCTCACTCACTGTGCTGTGACAGATAATGTCACGGCTGGTAAACTCTCTATATTCTTACATTTTAGTAACATAATACACGAAGGTTGACACTGAAGAACTGGTACAAAACCCTGGATGTTTGAGGATTGGCCCATTGAAAAAGTGCAGGCAAACAGACCACAGTATACAGTATGTACTGTATTAATAATGTCTCATGTCATTTTTGCATGAGGACAGGAAGTATTGGGGTGTAGCCAGATAAACTATACTGAGTATATAGTTTTTATTTCCCTATAAAAAAATTTATTATATGCTTTTAATTTAAACAATCTGTACAACTATTTTTGTAAGCATGGATTCTAAATTCTATTAATGTATTTACTATAAAAATGCAATCCCTTAGAAACATACTATTGCTGGCCATTAATAATTTCATATAATATGACCACACTACCACTTTGAGATACTGGTCCATGTTGGCATGATTGAAGCACAAATTTGCTACAGATTTGTAATCCTGCAAATCGTCCTTTCTACTACATTCTCTTTTGGATTCAGGTCTCATGATGGGAAAGGCCACCGCATTACTTTGACCTATATTTGTTATAACATGGTATTTTGTGAAATATCACATTATCATGCTGATTATCAGGCTGCCATCATAGGATGTTTAAATTGTGGCCATAAAGGTGTACATCAGCAACAATATTTGTTCACTGTGGCTTTCAAATGATGCTCATTTGGTATTAGGGACCAAGAAAACATTCCCCATCACCACCCTGAACTGTTGACCTAGGCCCATGGTCTATTGTTTTGGATGGCAA
The DNA here is from genome assembly GCA_026413445.1 of Dolichallabes microphthalmus. Taxonomy (NCBI): domain Eukaryota; kingdom Metazoa; phylum Chordata; class Actinopteri; order Siluriformes; family Clariidae; genus Dolichallabes; species Dolichallabes microphthalmus. The sequence goes on from JAOTQY010000031.1 coordinate 5,740,523, forward strand.
ATTCTGACCATACCAACCGAAATTAAGACATTTCAGAACAGGTATCATTTATCCAAGCTTCAACTAGCCAAGGTAAGGTGACATTGTCCCAACTCAATTCCTTCAGATTCCTGTTCTTGGCTGAAAGGTCTGGAACCCATTGTGATCTTCTGCTATTGTAGACTATCCTGGGACTCTGGGACTCATCTCTGCCCAAAGGACACTGCAACACAGAACTATTAGGTGACTATTAGACTAACTATTAGACTAATGGAAATATAAAAGTGGCATATTAAAGACTGCAAAGCAGAAAAGGTCTTAAAGCCGATTCCTGGCAATACATAGAGGCCCATCACAGAGTGCTATAATACAGAATGTCTGGAGGCTCTCTGAATCAATAAAGATTCCTAGCCAGAGGTGCCTCAAGTCAAATTGCTGAGGTGGAGGTTGCTAGGAGACCAAAGGTACCCAGCTGGAGCTGTGACTAAGCCATTGGGGGAGTGTGTATGTGTGTCTGTGTGTATATTGTGGGGGGGTGGGGGGGTGTAGGAACAATAGGATTTGGTCCCAGCTGTGCAACAGTGGGAAGAGAGCTGCGGGGCAACAACGGGGGGCGCAGGGCAAGAATAGCTGGTCTCTCATATTTACTTTGTTCTCCAGAGGTCATAAATCCCTCTCTCACTCGCTTTGCTCCAGTGCTCTCCATCATCACCATCTCGAAAAGACGGGTAAGGGCGAGAAAGGCAAACTTCCCCTCTAGACAAACAAAACCTCTGTCTCTTTGAGCAAAAGGAGAAAGCAAGGAGGTCAAACTCAACTACTCTCCCACATATATGGAATATTTGTATTTGTGCAATACTTGGTTTAAAAAAACTTCAGGAGCATAGGAAAAGTGAAAAGGAATTTTTAATTAAACCCTATTGGCCACTGTTGTCAAATCAACCTTATAGTATAACTGTACAGACACATTCCACTTAGTCTACAGACAATGAAATTGAACTAACATCGACTAAGTGTTCAAATAGCGTTTCTAAGATTTGGGACGAAAAAGAGCCGTTCACGAAAATAGGTACAAAGAATAACCCAAATTAATGGCCGTGTCCTTAAAATAACAGTTTTCCTGTCATTGAATGATTCAGAATTGTAGGAATACTGCTAATATAGGAGTTAGATGCAGACTGCAGCTCTCTTGCCAGTGGTAAGACCCAACTAGTTTCTGACCCCTGTCTTCACATATACAGTATACACACCTCTGCTGTCTAATAGTATAATAATCACACTTTCTCCAATTCTCCTTCTGGCTAGCAATTTCAGAATCAAGCACTCTATAAAAATGAGAGAGCGATGAAAACTTTAGGCAGGGAAACCACTTTTGGGGGCACCACAGGATTGTAGCTGAGGCGGGGCTAATTATGTTTTACTAGGTTTTTACATGGTTTTAACTGAGATCTGTGGTCTCCCACTATTTTAATACATGCAAGAGGCTGGGGCATCCCTCAGTGATCCTGCACAAATGTGTGAAGGCAGCCATGTGCCCTCTTTTCTTAATTGACTTCTTTTCTGATCACTGCCCTTTTTTCTCATTTTGGAGACCATTAGGCAGGTTTCTTATTTTTGGCAGGGGGTTGAAAATGACAGTTGAAAGGGAATAAGGGTTGTCACGGTTAATGAACTCCTGGAGCGGCAATGATCGGAGGTGTAGTCTGAAGCCCTGGGGCCAGAAAGCAGTCCCTGGTCTCCTGAAAGATTTAGCTCAAAGAAAAGTAATGAAGCTTCATGCCAAAAATGTACTTTTTTCTGAAGAGGTAAATTTTTGTTTTAATTGTTTGAACAACAAAAGAAAAAAGATTAATTAATTATTATTATTCATATTATATATTGTATTAATTACAATAATATTATATTAACATAATATTATTATTAACAATATAATAATATTATTATTTCAAGCATTATAAATGGCATTAGTCATCACAATTAAGGATTGTGTACAATATTATTGTTTAAAAAAAAAAGGTTTGGTGAATGTGTACATCATGATTTTCTTGGTGGTTCACAGTTGCAACCAAGAATGCAGGGTGTCGGGATAGAAGAGTTCTATAGTGCCCCAGATTTTCAAGAGTCATTTACCTGCAATATATGTTACTATGTCATTATAATAATAATAATAATAATAATAATACAAAATTCAGTATAAATATATAAATTATCATTTATGTTGACTCTTGTCATAGCCATGCTGCTTAAAAAAATTAGTGAACACTTTTTGATTGTAGTTTATCACTAGTTGACCTGAACTATTGAAGGCCCCAATGTTAGCCTAGCTCATTTTAAAGTTACCATCAACTTAGTCTGTCACATAAACTCAGGTAAGCCCCAGTGGTTGCTTTAACTGTAAATAGATCAGTGAGCCCTTTGTCAAGGTTTGGTCCATTTCTGTGCATGTGTAGGTGGGTGCACATAAATTTCTCTTAAGTATGTGTGGGCTGAGCAAAGGTAAAGAAGCTCATTTTATGGCCTAACAGCTTAACTGGATGCCAACACCATGTGGCCTGGGCAGCACAGGGACCCTCTGAAGTTGTGTGTCATTTCACAAGGCTGGCATTTCTAGAGGAAATAACTGCCAGAGCAAGGGTGCATGAAATTAAAGCCCACAACCACAGAATGGTGGGCGGGAGTAGTGGTGGTGTTGGGACAAAGACTAATAAAGATACAAGCCTGAGACTATAGGACAACGTGGAGGCATAGGGCTGTAAAATGAGAACACCACATGAAATTCTGCATGCCTGAAACGTCACTGCTTATTGACTACAATGTAAACAGGTTGACATTATTGTTTCAAAGAGGGTTTATAATGATAATAACCCTAACAATAACAATCAAACATAGTATTCAGGGAGTAGTATTTAGGCAGCTGCATCCACACTTAATTAACTTTGAACCTATGGATATACTGCATACTGTAAGTATTGTTTTCAGTGTACTGACTGGTTTCTTACTGGCCAACATTTGGTAATTGTTTTCTTTTGCACTGCTGTAGATCCTGACTATGTGACCAGACATCATTACACAAATTTTATGTTTCTAAAGTGCTCGTTCCTTTACTAAATCTTTTAGGCCAAACCGTGGCCTCTGCAAGGATGAATGGATTTCAGCTTTGTCCAGATGCTGTGAGGCATATTCCAGATGGGGAGGAAGCATCTGTTATCTTCAGAGATCGAGGAGATAGGGAATCATATTCAGAGGGACCCAACCAAAAAGGTGGCTTTGACACTAACAAAAGAAAAAATGTTGGGGTATGGAACCACTGGACAACTAATTGATCCGCTGCCTAGAAGCTTCTGTGGCCATGAGGGGGGCATCTGTCTTTTTAGACAGATATTTACAACCCTGAGGCTCAGTGCAAAAGGCAAATTTCCAGGCTTGACGTTGCTGTGTGGACTGAGAAAATAGCAGTGCCTAGGAGGTGGCAAAAACTCCCTTTAACCTTCCTGGTGGACAATATCTTCAGGCTTCAAACACACACTAACAACTCCACCTCTAAGCATCTCCAAGCAAACAGAGCTGCAGGCAGACACAAGGCCGACCGTTCCATCTAGAGGCCGCTGACATGAATGAGAATGACATTTCAACCAGGGGGCAGGAGGTGACAGATCAGAATGGAGATTACCGCTTCACTTTTGCCACGGCCGTTTGTGCGGTCCCGCCCCCATTCTTTAATGGGAATCCTGTCTGTGTACTCTGGGATACAATAGAACACTAAATACAATGGAGCACTAAATTCTGTGACTGAAGAATTACCTGCTTTTATTTCATAATCCAAAAATGGAAGCATGGAAGCTTGCAAGCCCCAGCATGACAGGTTGAAAAAAGCCACTGATGTGTGGTAAGAGAAAGGAACATTTGTCAAAGGGGGAAAAAAAAAGTATGGAGGAGGAAATGGGTATTAAGCAGAGGTGTCATGGAGTCGGCTGTTTGTGGGAGGCTTGGGAGGGGTGGGGGGCGGTGTATGCAGGAGCGAGTCAGGGAGTGATGTGCAAGTCAGGAATGTCTTTGTTACTCCAGGCTAATATTTGTGCACGGATTTAGCTTCCCCCCCCCCCCCCTTCTGCACTTGCTGTTTGCAAAAAGGAATGAAAAGACAGATCACTGATGAGTTACCTAGCAGCATGGGGCCATGTGGAGGAGAGGAAGAAGGAGAGAAATAGTAGAAGTTCCTATAGAGAAACATGCTTATTATTCTAAATGCCAGTTCCACTATCATTCCTATCCTTCCACCATAAAGAGTGATAGGAGGGAAACTCACACACTACAGAGAGAGAGAGAGAGAGAGAGATGGCATGTAAGGTCAAACTCGTTTCAGTCATCCTATGACTTCTCTTCTAGGACAGCCTGATACAGTATAATGCCAAAAATATGCATTATTCTACATTAATTATACTGTTTAGTTGCTTTTTTAAAATCCTGTTGCAGATTTAATCTCCCTTTCATGGGTATAATAACCTCCACTCTTCTGGGAAGACTTTACACAATGACTTTGGTGCATGGCTTTTGGGGATTTTCCCATTCAGCCACAAGAGAATTTGTGAAGTCAGGTACCAATGTTGGTTGCAGTCAGCATTTTCAGTTAATTCCAAAAATGTTCAGTGGTGTTGAGGTTTTTCTACTTCCGTCATGGCAAACCATGTCTTGTTTTTTTGTACAGGGATGTTGCCGTCTTAGTTCCAGAGAAGGTAAGAAATACTACAACATGCATAGACATCCTGTACATTTATGTGCTTCCAAGTTTGTGGCAGTAGTTTGGTGAAGGCCCACATATGGTTATGATTGTCCAATAACTACCTGGACTCCATATTAATAACTACCTGGACACTGTCATCCTTGGCTTGCTCATCAGGGACTATCTGACCATTTTGATTCATACACATTCACATTCCATACAAACTTAAATAATTATTTTTGATTGTGTAAAGCTGCTTTGCGACAATGACGATTGTTAAAAGCGCTATACAAATAAAATTTAATTGAATTGTCAGCTATCCACAAACCTTTGGCCATATAGCAAAAGTGTCACTACATGGTAACATCTGTGCTGCACAATCGCAACCAATCAACCAAAAGCTGTATTCCAGATTGGCCTTGGCACTTAGCACTAACATGGCAACAGACAATGCAGCAGCGACCCTGTATTTTAAAGCCAATTGCCTGGACATCCAACACCATTTCTGAGCTCAGAACTGCAGTCACTGTCATTAAAATCACCCACAAAGGCTTTGTTTTCACAGTGTTGTGTTCTTTTTAATGAAGCAAACAGGGTCCTTACAAGTGGAACAGTAAAAGCAGTATTTATTTCCACAACATTGTCAGCATCACCTTAGTGTTCATGTGATCATAAAAGTATTAAAGTAGATTATTTCTCCTTGTAAAATAGGCTATTTTATGCCATTATATTTTAACCCTTTAAATGAATTAAATTAAATTAATTCCACATGCATTGCTCAATAATACTATTTTTCTTATAACTTGACCTATGAATTTATTCTCCTTAAAATCTGGATTTTTCCTAAAGCTCAATATTGCAATTTTAACTCTCTGAATCCTGGCCTGCTAACATGGCACAGCACAGCCAGGCAGAAAGATATCTGCCCGAAGTCAAACGGACCTCAGCTGTCTGTCTGTACTCACGACAGGGACGTCTATCCATGTTTGTCTCCATTTCACTACATCTCAGTGACTCTTTTCTGGCCTGCGATAGTGTGCCAGCTCAGGGAACGTGGACAAGGGCAAGGAGCAGACTCAGTGTCTCACAGTGTCTTGTTTTCAAAGCAGGCTGCCAGCGCCTGCCAAAAGTAATGCAATACAGCAGATTTCCTTTCTTTGGTGTAGCTCTCTCTCTCTGGCTATACCAGATTGCGTGGCCTAGTTAAGCCAAGCACAAGGTAGATCCCTGACTCCAAATATTTAAGGACACTATTTCTCTGCCTGTAATTAAAAATGGTGTGTGATGCTGTCTCGTTTTCCTGAGCCTGAAGCCTCAAAGCACCAAGGGGAAATGGGAACAAAGGGCCGTCGAAACTTGTTCTCTCTCACTCTCTCTCTTTAACCCCAAGTCTTTGCCCTCTCTTTGACACCCAGATGAAATGTTTAAGCAGAGGAAGATAAAGAGCAGGGATTTATCCTGATGATTCACAATTGTTACACACTCCATGAGACTGTTAATGATACGTTAGCTAACTCATGAAGTAAATATGTCAACTGTGACTCAAAGGGATAAACTCTTTTATGTATGCAAATCCGTGTTGAGACGAGCCACGGCATAGAAGGGAATCCTCACACATGAGTCTGCTTTCTACCAGAGGAAGTCAAAGGAACTCTCAATAGATCCATATTCACCTACAATTACAGATCCTTAAAGAAGAAGAAAAAATATCTCTCGACACTGCGCCACAATCCTACTGGGACCTGCTCTGATTTAAGACATTTATTTATTCACAAAGAAGATTCGGCAGCCCCCATCCATTTCTCTGTGCAGACAGGCTTCTGAGTGACAGAAACCCTAGAGTTTATTTTGCCATGCCCCAGCAGTACTCATTCCTATCTACACATTTCAGTGCCTCATCTTTGCAGGGTCGATAATGTGCTTTGCCATACAATTTGCAACCTTTTTCTGTTTATATGAAATATTTAAAATATACAATATAAAACCCAGTTTTGTGTTAGATGAAGATTTTGTAACGTAACTTATTAGGTAAATATTTTACACTCGGTAATCAAAGGTTATCAAATATTTTCTGCAAAATAAAGTTTATTTTAAAAAAATATTAAATAAAGAATGCTCTTTTTGAAGTAGGATCATAAACAGAATACTCAGACTACATTCACCTCAGATCATCGTAACTTTTCCCAGATATGCAGATTTGCGATAGAGGAGTAACATTCGCAGTGACTTTCCTGAAGTCCAGGATATGCAGGATTTGAATGGTTAATTTTATCACTCAGCGCACACACACACACACACACACACACACACACACACACATACATGGTCAGCACTGATAAAATGTCTGGAAATTTAAACAGAAGCAGCTTGAGCCACAAAATTAAGAATTTGCCCTGTAGGCAGACTCGTTGAGAGTGAATCATGAAGAAAAGATTAGGTATCGATTCACAACCTGCCACTCTCTAGGAGCAAAGTGTCTACAATTAGGGAATAATTACATCTTTATTAGGAACAATATAGGAACTGAGCTCATGCATCTTTTTTTATCCACTTTGTTGAAAGTGCTTGATTAAATAAACACAAGTACACACTTTTCACTGAATGCAGTTATGACCATGAGACTCCAAAATAACAACTGTAATACTTTTTGAGATTATCATCTTGAGAGAGCTTAATCAACAGACAAAAAATATACTTCAATGCTGAAACTCGGTGAAAGAGAGAGAGTAAAAGCATGAAATAGAAGAATTATTCTATTCAAGAAGAACAAGAAATTGGTTTACTCCCCCAACTCTACCACCTCCATCTCTTTTCAGTGTTTTTATCTTTTTTCAGCATTCACTTGCATAATCTGTCCCTGAGTGCTTGATGATCCTTGAAACATTTTAGAAACACAACCTTATGCTGCAAATCGGAATTTGACTGACTCTCCAGCAGCTTGATTTCACAGCTCAAATCAGACTTTGTGGGAGCTTTCTGTAAGATCTCCAGTGGTAGAACCACAGCTGCTTTGTAGCAGGAAAAGTGTTGTCACATACATCTATGTCACCTGCGGTGGTCTGACTCAGCCAAACTGACGGACCTTTGCCAGGCCTAACTGTGGGGTTCCTGCAAGAGGTGAGTGGACGCCAAATAGCCTCATAAACGAGCAAGGAGGTTCTGGACACGCCTCAACCCATTGTGTCATCTTTATCACGCCTGACCCAAAACCAAATACCCAGGGCCCCCCCATCTCTTTGGCGACGTAAGCGGGGCTGCACCGTTGCCTAGCAACCAAGAACAATGAGTCCCTGGGAAAGCACACTGCTTATGCAAAAGGGCAGTCTTTTCACTCTGCTGAGAGGAGAGGTGGCAAGGGGCACTAAGAGAGTAAGTAGGAAAGGGAGACAGAAAGAAAAAGAGCGGACTAACGGGCAGATTTCCAGGCCATATACTCGGACACAAAAAGTTAATTATTCTAAATGTATATATCCAAGAGTCATTAAGAGATTTATTTAGGATTTTAATTAAATTGATTATCCCCCCCTTTTGTGTTAGATATATATTTATTTTTTTATATTGCTTCAAGAATGGGGGTTACTTCTTGGTGCTGTCTCTGTGTAAGCAGCTTGATTTGGTTTGTTCAGTTAAAACACTTTCAACAGGTCCTATTGTACCAATGAGGACATCAACTTGTTCTGCTCGAGTTTGGCTTTAGAGAAAAACTAAAGCAAAGAGTGCCTCCCCAGGCCACAAGAATATCAACACCAATGCACCAATTTGGGTGTACTTTCAGTCAGTTAATTTCTCAGAGATAGAGTTGTTTGAAGACAAATCCACAAATCACTTTGGAACTTTTTGACTGCATTAACATGTAATAAATTTCCAAAGCCAGCAAAATATACTGCAGTTTCTAAGTTATATGTATAAATGCTTCGGAATGAGATGTCTATGCAATGTGGTGGGAAAGACAGATCAAGGCACATGTATGTTATGAAAAAGGAAATTATATTTTCTGGAGTTTCTGTGGCAATTAAAACTACACATATCAGATCAGTGAAAGACCAAGGTGAACAAGGGGGTCCTGCGCACTTATAGTTGGTCCCTAATGAATCATTTCAGGTATGCTGTACCATTATGATGCCATTAATTATGGTATTGTAATGAAATACTAATCCAGAAACTAACTGAAATGCTCAAGATACATCATCTAGCATCAACATTTAAATACAATGCAATATCAAATATTATATCAGAAGCACCAAGGTTTTTTGGCATTTAGGGGATTAGTAGCGTGGCACACGACACTGGAGACATGTTTTTTAAGTTGAGACAATGATGGAAGACAAAATAAAATATAAGAAAATAATGTTAAATCTAACAAGTTGGACAAAAAAGCTTAACAATTACTTTAAGGCTAAATTTATTAACTGTACTGGGTGTGTCCTTTACAGTAAACTTGTACTTATCAGAGAAAAGCCAATGGAAGATTGGAGGGTCCAAGCAACTCTGTCTTAGATGAAAAAAAAAAAAAAAAACTCTTAACGGTCCTTGCAAGTTGTGAGCATTTTTATATCTAATCTTCTTTTAATTCATCAGGAACCCATCAATGTGCCTTTCCATAGATGCTTAGGCCTGCTCAGACACAAAGCCTGAACCATGTTTGTTTAAGCATCGGATTTACGTTTTATTGATACATTCGTTAAATGGCAAGGGAAGTGAATGACAGTTTCTTTCTATGGAAGTCTCACACGTAGCCACAACCTTGCCAAAGCATTTAACTTTCTCCACTCTGAAAGTGCAGGCTTAAGAGTGTCTCCCACTGTTTCTTGTGCCTTACCCCCTTTTCCCTCTCTCATTCAAAAAAAGCAATAAGCCAAATGACAGCTTTATACATAAATGATCTTAAGTGACAAACACTGCTTTAGAATCATGATGAAAATCTAAGATTAAATGAGACATGAAAAATATCCCTATTTACATTCTGAGTAAGAAATATCATATGTGGGTAATCGTCAGTTTCTCTCATGTCTTTGTTTCACAAACTTCTACCCCGTAAAGCGAGGCTAATGTATGACCAAACATTCACTCATACACCACTCATTGCCAATTAATTAATCAATTAGTGTTTGTGAAGGGTGTATGTACTGTATGTGCTTTTCTGTGTCATCCTCACAAAGCTTATGCTGTATTTGATTAGATATTATATCTTATTTTTTGGCCTGTACTTCCATTGACTGTGGCAGGTTGAGCTTTTTGAGCTACTGCAGGACGTATTTCATCTGCTGAGCCTTTTGTGAGCTGATTTTATCCTGATCAGATCCTGGCTGATGATGGTGCTTAGGAAGTGGAAAGATTCCACAGTACTAACTGGGGATCCATACAGGGTGGTGGGATGGATTAATTTTTAGATTCTTCCTAAAATCTACTAGCATCTTCAACAATTTTAGGGTGTTGAGCTCCAAATTGTTTTGATCTAACTAAGGCCCCAGATTAGCCTAATCAGTTATACTGTCCATTTTCCATCATCTTTAGGACAGCTCCACTTAGAACCACAAAACACAAGAGTGCCGACCGTATATTTTTTTAAGGTATAATAATTTATCTAGGGTGCTAAATACATTTCCAGACTGTTCAAAATCAAAAGCCCATCTGATTTGGAAAGATTTGTACTCCTCATTCCAAACCAACCACAGGTGAAACAAAGTCAACTGCAGTACAATTTAACTGCTTTCTTTGTTTGTTAAATCTAGGGTTTTCATACAAGCATAAAAGAGAAAAAAAAATCTCTGAAACCTCTCTAGTCTGTATAGAGAGATGTGTCTGCCCATTGCCATTGCTTCCTGTCTCTACATCCTGGGGAGCCTCTATGATGGGATTAGCTGACTATATCATAAAGGACCAAAGCACAAAAAGTGCAAGCATACTGTAGGTTTTGAAAAGAACCCACTAAGGTTCTTCCCCATGCTGTCTGGGTAAACAGTAGGAGGGCAAGGAAATGTATTCCTCCCCAGCTAGTGTTATTTCTTTCCTTAACAAAGGACATTGGGAGGGTCAGGACTTCCGAACCTATGTGGCAGCTTGTTGAAGCCTGTCCACGAGTTCTCTCTCCCTTTCCTACTGAGAGCAAAATGAGATCAGAGCCCCATACCTCATCCCTGCAAGCTGACAGACCCTGTCAACTCTGACATTTTAAAATGATAATCAAGACTGCTGAGCTTGCAGACCTGAATGGTTTGCCATTAGTAGCTATACAAATTAGCTACACTCTTTGAATGCCTTGGAAGCTATTAGATTCCTTTAAAAATAGGAAAATTTTGGAAAATACAGGAAATATTGTTATAAACATACATGTGAATTTTCTGGGAATGATCATGCAACATTTGAAGCTCTCTAGGGGTTGTCTGCCAGTTTGATTTATGACACCGAACAGATTAATTTATTTTACAAAATTTGTTCTAAAAATGGCCTCTCATCAAGATGCAGTTCAGCTCCCATGTGTTTCCATTCCATTTAATCTCTGCTGGTACGGCAACATCAAATATTCAGTTGACATGGGAAAAGTTTGGTGTATATGCCTAAATCATACAACAAACAAACAAATCAGGATGGCATGTTATGCTGCATTTCAAGCAATCCTTCCAGACAATGGAATAAACAAATAAATGTTATTCTTTTTGGCATATTTTCTATAACAGTGGCTTTCCAAAGAAAAACAAAAGAAAGAAAAAAAATAGCAGAGGTTCAAAGGGACAAACACTATCAAATAAAAACTGTATTGTATCAGCACAAACGGCTGCTTGTATTCTAGAAATATTTCAGATAATTCATCATAGATGCTTATGTTTATTTTCCAGTAAGGTGTAAACTAACCGTTAAGTAAAAGCTGATCAGAACAAGGCTCCAGTTATTCCATTCCACTGCAAAGGAAGTCTCAACTGCTATAGGATTCACCTCTACTCAGTGATAGCCTTCCACATAGTCATTGCATTAGTGTGTGAGATGGGCAACAACCACCCTAACTGCCTGTAACTGATCTGATCAAGAATAAGATCTTCATCAACTACTTAAAGCTCAGAGAGGTGGTTTAAAGTAAAAACACTAATCAAACCTAGTTCTGCACCATATCCCCTTGACACACCAATCCATTGAGATACAGGCAAGACATGAATCAATACTTCTTTTTGTGTTCCCCTGGCTGTGAACAAAATATTTCGTGATTTTTGTTGCTATGCTCATCTCTCTCCAACAGGTTTTAGCATGAGTTTGCTTAGGCCCTGTCATTTTTCTACTTTCATGCAGATTTTGAAAAAAATATTACTGATGAAACCACTTTGGATAAGAAATCTGCTACATGCTATAAATGCAATTGCAGTGTACAGGGTGGCAGACCAGGAGAATGTGTTGGGAACAAGGACAATAAATATGGCCTTTAAAAAAAAATAATAATAATTTGAAATAGAACATTAAAATCCTCAAGGAAATCATAAAGAATCTGAGGCTTCAAACAAAAATGCAATCTCCAGAAAAGATTTACAACCAAAAGAGGATCTTCGAGATAAAAAAAAAATTGAAGAAAGCTTCAAATAGGCAAGTTAAATCTCAAACATGGAATAAGCCAGCACACTCCATTTTTCTGATCCATTGTTCATTCCCTCTGCAAGTCTTTACTCATCTCACGCTCTCTTTTTGGTGTTTAGGCTTGTGTACTCTAGTCGCCTGGGAATGATGGCTTGGGAGGAGGTGTTGACAGAACTCAGTAGCACAGATTAGTGTAGGCTAACACTGGTCTGCTTGACGTTGCTTGACTGTGTGTGTATGTGTGTGTGTACGCTTCATTTGTCCGTTACCGTTTGCTTGTTTACACACGACGAATGACAAGGGACAGAGAGCGCGAGAGAAGGTGCTTCCTCTATGCCTTGTTTACACAAATCACTTCGACATATTGCTTTTCCAGTTGACTACTCATACTCCTTTGAGCATCACTCCTTTACAGTTCCAACAAACACCACCACATACTACCCGCCATGTAACAAAGGGGTATACCAGATGTGATATAGTTTAACGCGAGCGAGAGAGAGAGGATTTTATTGACTTAGAGTAAAATTTATTACAGAGGACCTGCAATTTAAAGCAAAGGAACAGCAAACAGCTTGTGAAAACGCAGGGTGTAAGAAGTGTATACCAATAGACGGAGAACAAGTCAGTCACTATAAAAGATGTTATTGCTGGCTACTGCCTCATAATTCCAGCCAGCACCAAAGGCTGGTCAGTTTAAATAAGAGTTGTGGGACTTGGCACCATTGAATAGTGTTGCATCCTGGACTTTTTTCAAACCAGATACTGCTACAGCACGCACAGTTCTATTGCAAAAAAAATTCCTGGACCTAAAATCAGCCACCAAAGTTATATATCACTTATCAATTCATAGTCATTAGCCCAAATCACAAAATATACTATGTGTGTTAAATAAAACATGGAAGACGAGTGTGAGCAATTCATTATAGAAATGCCATACAGATGTTCTGTTCCTCTAGACTGCTTCAACATTTGGAAGTCCTGTGGGAACAGGCTGTCGCTGATTGAAAAGCTTGATGTTCAAGGCATTTATTGTAAATAAATTAACTCTCCTTATCTGTTCTCTGAATTATTAATGAAAGAGAAATACATCGAGAGAATTGCTAGTACGCAGAAACAGAGCTAATCCTCCATTCCACTTTTCACTTATTTAAATACTTCAAATGACAGAGTGGTTTCTAAATTACCCGCTTGGCTTCCGCTCACTTCAGATGGTCTTATGGTGCTTCTGTTTCTTACACACACCGCACAGCCCATAAAAGCACCGACAACTCATAAAATCCACTTTTACCACCAGAAAAGGGTAGGGGACAGAGGGCTGATCGGTTGCTGAAAGCTAATGGGCAGTTAGATGATCGAATGGCAGATTGCTGCATATCTCTTTACAAGCTCACTCAAACATGAGGCATATATTTCACTTCACTTTAATGAGTCTAGGAAGAAACAACATGACAATATGAATTTTTTCATATTATTTTATATTCTAATGCCAGTGGTTGGCTGCTGTAAGGGGAAGATACTTGTGGACCTCAAACTATTGCAACTTACAGATAACCGTTAAGCCACCGTACTGTCTTTAGACTTATTATTATTGCAGAATTCATATGCCAAATAGAAAAAGAATGTTTACAGTAATTACCTGCTTTAACTCATATTTGTGTTGAAGTTAAACTTAAATCAAAAGATACATACAACTGAGTTTAGATAACTATGTCTCTTTCATATGCACACAAACACAGTAAACATATACAGTATATCATTCAGCTTTCATATTTATCAAAGAAAGCCATGAATGAAAAGGTGACTGACTATACTCCCGTTAGTAACTGAAAAGTGCAAAGCCCCTGTAAATGTAAGCTTCCCTGCATCAGCAAGGATCATAAACCTGCCGAGCCTGCTTGCCACCTTCACACATACACCCACAAACACCAGCTTTCTCCAAACCAGATGCCGTTGCCAGACGGCACCCATGTTGCTTGCTTTGACCCCTCCTCCCTAAATACTCTCAGGGCTTTGGTTCTGGTGTACTCACAGTATGAACACACTAATTACAGGCACAGGATAGGCAGATTACAGGGACTACAGCCTTCCTTTCCTAGCATGGGGTAGTGAGTGAGAGGAGAAGGGGGCAGCATCAGGTTGTTAACCATAATGGGTGCCACCCATTCTTGCTTGGTATTGTTCTACCAAGTCAGTCTTTATTCTCATCATGTTTCCAAGGTTTTACTAAGTACTCGCCTGCAACCTCCAAAAGAAATCCATTATCCAACCTGTTTTACATTTGTCAACAGTTGCATAATGCAAGTAATGCAAACAGATCACCATACGGCTTATTAGGCTAGCTCCTTAATTCATCTGTGAAAAGCAATTAAAACACCTAATCATCTTGAACAGCCTTCTTGCAGATAATAAAACCAGCGCAGACCTGCCTGTAAACTAAAAAGCACAGGGAAGTGAAACCTTTTGTTCTTTTCGATAATTGCATTGCATTATGAAATCACCGATGCATTAGTGCTCAAGAATTAAGGATTATGTTTCCTCAAAAACAAACAAGAAGAGCACAGATTTTCAAGAAAAGGTATTGAGCTTAGCTTGTGGGAGCGCATGTTGGCTAAGGCTGATCTTACACACTCTGGCCAAGCTCAATGATTTGGAGCCACTGTTTGTGCCAGTACAAATGAGCACATATACAAGAGAACAAATTAGGCAAATTAATGCAGCAAGAAAAAAAATCTGGGTTAACACGTCACCTAAGGCTATCAGGTTTTTACATTATATTGGAGAAAAAAGCTCTGAGCAAGTATATGAGCAAGTGTTCCTTTGGGACAAGAAGCATTTTACTGGTATTTACGTTTCCTCAAGTAAGACAGTTCTGTAATCAATTCATACTGACCTTTGGTGGAGAGCAGACCATGTTACCAATACTAAACCACTTTAAGGTTCAGGTGGACTCAGGGTACATTTGATGCTTGATGACCAATTCCTGGCATGGTTTCATGCAAAGCAATTAAATTTTTTCTCATTAAGCTCATAATAGCTCTTCACTTGTAATACCAGATTTTTAAAAAAGCTTTGCCTTTTTTTTTTTTTTAAAGAGGACGGAGCAGAATGATTCAGTGTAATTTGCCCTTGAAGTAGTTTTCCAAAACGAAGAGGTCAATAAATCAGGGGTGATGTCAGGTAAATTGTTCAAACAGCTGTTTCTATTGCCAGAGGCTGAAGTTTAATACCTGCCTCAAAACAAACATTGGAATGTAGTGTAGCGAACAGACTATTTAAAGGTTCGGCCTTAGACAGTCCAATTGTGTACGTATGTCTTTGGGGAAACAGAGGACTGGAAAAGGAAATGATTTTACCTTGTCTCAATAAAAGAACATTTCCACCACTGGCTACAGGTAATATGAACTCAAATGATCGGCAGAAAGGACAATTCATACAAATTATGTGCAGAAACAGTAAAGCTTTTAGACTTTAAAAATTTTTTTTAGAATAATAAAAAAAAAACTGTGGTTTTCTACCCTGAGACAGCAGTGGGGGTGGGGGCGCTTTTGATTGCTAGTTTTCCTCCCGAAAGAACAGAGGAACAGCCTGTCCAACCTACCAGAAGTAAAAGTTTATTCTCAGGGCAACGTTTGGCTTCCCACTGCAAACCCCAAATATTTCCCATCAATGACAACATTCATAAGAATGAAGAATGAAATTCCCTCAACCTTTTCAGGCAATTCCACATTTTCAAAGTACTGAAAACTGAAACTTGGCGACACACACACACAAGGTTTGACCGAACCACATCTGCACAAAAGCATCTCTCATAAATGTGCTTAGCTATCTTTAAATTGCTAGAAAGCATAATTTCCTCCTTAACAAATCAAATCTCAGCATACCCAACATGGTCTAATGTGTTACAAACATTTTAAAGCATTATGTAAATATGTTTACAAAGCATACATAAAACCTTAGCCAGACTGAAGCACATCATAGACAATAGATATGAAAATGTCAGGAGACTCACAGTCGTGACAAAGCGGCATTCTTCTGGAACAGTAGCTCTGGCAGCTGGTACAGTTGATTCCTATTTAGACGTCTAACAGGAGCGAAAGGAAAAAGCTACATTAAAGTCACTACAGTAAACAAGAATACAAATAAAGTGAGGATTATCTGATACAAAACTTGAGTGGGATAAAAACCTTGCAGAATCAATGTATTAAAATATCTCTTTAAATATACATTTCAATATGTGTGAAACTAAAATCAGCATTTATTGACTGGCATAATTAGCAAAACTGAAAAAGACAGAGTGGGACTAATTAATAAATGAGACCACAGATTTCAAATGCTTATAGCGTAAGGCAAAGGCAGTTAAACATACGGGACTGGAAGCTCATGATTTCTGAGAACTATTAGAAAGAGCAGAAGTCTTTTTTTTTTTACTTCACATGTTGCACATTAAAGTGAACAGCTGTACAGCTACAGTGCTAGTTTCAATAGTTAACCACATGATATGCAAAGAACAGCAGTGCAGCTGTGATGTGGCTCCTTCGTTTTGACAGTGGCTACATGCTGAAGCCACTATTCCCCCTTTCCTGATGGAGTGGGAGGGGAAGTAGGGGATTTGCAGCTTCTCAAACAAGAGAGACTGGCAAATGTGTTTAGTATCATGTAAGCCAAAGCCTTTTTTCCACACATTCTTGGTCAGGTTCCTGGTTGGCAAGCAAATCTAGCCAGCAACCTCAGATCACTTGTTCGGTTTTGTTTAGCTTCTTGTTGTTTTTCTTTTCTCTAAGGGGTTCTCCTAACAATACTAAGCTTAAAGCTGTTCCCTGCTTTAAGCTTAATATTAGCTAATACTAGGATCTTAGTTGGCCAATGAAAAAAAGACTTCAATCTCAGAACACTTACAGTCTCTCCAGCTCTTTCATGTCATCAAAGGCCCCCCGCTCGATGGCTCCAATCTGGTTTTCCATCAGCTGCCTGTGGAGAGAGGTCACAGTTGGTGATGAAGAAGTTTGGCAGAGGTTGGGGGGATTGGGACAGAGAGCTCTTCAGGTAAGATTGGGTGTGATCGACCTGTTTGTGGAAGGAAATTAGAATGTGGTGGAATCTTGGCAAATAAGAGGGAATTTGAGTGAGTCTAGCCAGGACAGCGGGTAGGGAAAGGTGCATGGGAGGGCTGGGAGACTGTGGTGGCAGTGTCTGGTCAGTATACATTGGCTAGTGTGGTCTGGGATGGTGGTGGGGCATGAACCGAAGAGGCTTGCAGCTCTGGGATGTGTAGGCCACCGGTAAGTCTGTGGCAAGGTGCTCCAAAATGAAGCTACTTATTCAAGACAGGCCGGGTAAGCCCTTAGAACCACAGACTTCAGACTGACCACAGGGACTGCAAAAACACTTGCATCTAAATGATTTATATATTTAAAAAAAAACATTGTTTTGGTGCAGTGTAGCACCTTGGAAGACTGGCCTTGAGGAAACAAAGGTCATTGAAACTAATAGTTGTTCATTAAAATTAGCTATTGTGAAACAGCCATTTCCCAGAGAACATGGAATGAGAGCTAACGGTGATTTTTATTTCCCTAAGTCGAAGCATATTTGCAGGACACAGATCACAGGCTCTTAATAAATAAAAAAAGAACATAATAATAAGGAGAAATAATGTCATTATGATAATAATGACAATAATAATAATAATAATAACAATGTTATTTTTTCATTTAAAATTTTACCATCTAACAAAGCAAAATACAAAAGGAAACAAGCCAGCATTCTGTTGTGGCGGTTCGGTATGAATCATGAATCAGAAGGAATAAATATCTTCTCAGACTGTAAATATGCCAGGCATGATTTTAAGATGTAGTCAACCATCATTTGTTTTCTCAATGTATGAGTGAAGCTTGTGACTGTAAGCGCAAACCGTTTTTCCTGTAAGCGCCGCCGTCTTCGCCAAGGGCAAAGGTTCATGCCCCCATTTTCACAGCGAGGCAGCAAAGTCCCAGGGGTCAGAAATGTGAGAGTACCCCCCATGCTTCTGCCTCAATGTTAATCATGTTAACAACCCACCTGGAACTACAGTGGCCGTAGGGAGACCTCGGAGCTCCTGGGGGACTCTGGTGTGTGTTTGTGTCTATATATTGGGTGAGGGGGAGCTGGGGAGTTGATGGGTGGTTGGATGGTTGGGGGATGTTAACAGGGAGATACTTGTTTCTGTCTAAGAAAAGGACACAATTTCTTCTCCTAAAAGGTAGTATTGGGTTATAGGCTTTAAAATACATGAATTTTAAGAATTTTTATAATAGCTAAATACAAAGTAATTAAAAAAAAAACATTAAATATGATCATTTGTAAATTGTATTATTTTATAGTAAAACTTTCACTTTTTCAATGAAAAATAAATACCAGGCATTAGCACATTAGGAGAGACTTACAGGACACGGAGGTATTTGAGTCCACTAAAATCATTCTTATTGATGCGAGTGAAGTTATTTCCATTCAGCTCTCTGCAAGAGAAAAGAAAAAAAGAATTAAATATTAATTAATTCTTCCTCCTTTGGGACATTTCCATTTAAGTTGGCGAACATGATGGGATCAGTAAACTGAGATATGCCACTTGTGACTAAGACAGTGTTACATAAGAAACAAAATTTCTCAAGCCTATTAAGCATTTATGCAATGAGACAAACCTCTATATCCTTAAAATAGTTTGGCCTGCAGTGTAAGGTTTAGTCGAAGTCCATAATAACGTCTCTATATCCCTGTGTACATCCCCTGAGAGTTAGTACTGTAGATTTAGTACTTTAAATAGAATCTATTTTTTTGTAAATGTTTAGACGAAACGAATGTTCCTTCTAATAAGGAATGTATTGTAAAAAAGAATGAATCTCCAAAAAAAATTATGTAAATTCACCTAAGTCTAACATCATAACAATAAATGATTTAGGAATGAACTGATTGAAAATCTATAAAAATCCATCACTGTGTTTGTTACAATCATGTGTTCTTACCCTGATTCTTATCTAAATGATACATTTATACATTTATAAAAAGACAACTTCTGCGTCAAATATTTCATAAATCATACTGCATTTTACAATTTCTTTCAGAAATTTAGCCATAAGCCATTTAAATTATTTTTGGATTGGCTTTTTAAATCACACAGTGCAATCCGTACACTGTGTCAGTGAAGCTATCAGCTTAGTTAGATAACTCCTCTTGCTAAGTTTCGACAAATACCTTAAAACAAATAAGCTAATATCAGCTAAGGAAGTCACTCACAGCAGTCTATTAAAGCAGCCTATTGAAGAATGTCTTTTATGACAGACTTACCTGGCATGAGGTCAGAGACTCCCAAAAACAAAAAGGGTTCGATAACAGGAATATTGTCTATTGAACATACACTTTAAAGGGTGTGTGACCCAAAATGAAACTGCACATGCATTCATATGATTAGTTTAATCTAAAGATTAAGTTGCTCTTAATTTTTCCTCATAAAAATATATAATTATATTAATAAATATATATTTTTTACTGTTCAAATCACTGCGTGCGCTCTTATTACAGGGAACTCTGATTGACCAAACCTGTTATTCTTCCCCAATGCATGACAAAAGAAAGGAAACTGCTCCTCTGTAGTGCATCAGTGAACAGCGACCTTTCAACTGTTGACACTCCTAAACGTGGGACTTTTGGCCAGCTGTGGGATTTGCCTCTAAGCCTCTGCACTTTGTGTGCCAGGTATAAACATACATGGCTCTGTTATTATGCCATGATGATATCTGGATAAATTTTTACTTAATCCTGTAGAAGTCAAGCCACCTCCCTATAAATGGGCAAAACACACTTACATGCAGACAAAAAAAAGTCATCTTTTTTCACGGACCCAAAATTGACTTCTCTTGGTCCATTATAATGACCACTCTTGGGACACAGCTAGAGAGAGAGAACCAGAGAGCGAGAGGTCATTACAGACAGATGGTCTGTGTACACAGGTGCATGGATAGAGGGAAATAAATAATGGAGTGGGATTCATTAGCTGCAGCCTGATATACACATATGCTGTTTATTCCTGGGCACTTAATCCAGCTTTTCTCATAGCTTCTCAAGTATAAATCTACTGGGTGGCCCCCTGTACGGGAACCCAGGGGACTGAAGGCCTTGTAGAAGAGAGCGGAAACTTAGCAAAGCACAACCAGTCACCCTTAATCATGCTAACTGTGTTCACCATCTGCCTGCAAATTGAATGTTACTTGCCGTCTAGTAAAGTGACAAAAGGCTTGAACTGGTGCAAATCTACACAGAAATGTCCTCATTAAATCCCCAAAGAGAGGCTTAATTCAGCTGGAAGCAGCCTATGCAGATTTGTAAAGATCTTGTAGTCCTTGTGTTACGGAATCTGCAAGACAGCTGTTTCTTTCTATTCAATTGAGTGCTCTTTTTACAAAAAAAAAAAAAAACAACTTTAAATATCCCTTTCTGTACAGTAATTGGTTTTAAACCTGAAGTTGGTGGGGTAGAAAATACTGCAAAAAGACAGCGGTATAAATGCCAGCATTGTCAGCAGGACTGTCTCAGCAGGAATTTTTGGTTGTCAAAAACGAGGCAGTGATAATAATGTTACGAATGTTGGGTTGGTTTTTGAAGAATTACTTTGATGAAAGCATGTTGGACCAAAGTGATATTAATGAACAAATTAATCCAATATAGTTTTGCAAATATGACTTTAAAATGTATTAATGAATTATACATTTATTAATAGCATTTATGCATGTCTCTCAACTGAAGAATATATTTGAAAAAAAAATCATATTGCAGCTGGTAGCTTTTTTTTTTCTTCCTCTTTCTTACTGTAATTAAGTTTGGCCTAAAAGGGACTCATCCCTGGTCTCGACAGTGCGAGCACCAATTGGTCCACAGAGGAACCTGCTGCTTAGGTTAAGCACATATACATATATTGCTTAGTCAAATGACAATCACTATGAACTAAATCTTCAAAGCCAAACAAATATTAGGCAACTGTAATTTTATCAAACCATGAAATTAGGAAGCAGCTGGAAAAAACTAAACAAAACAAAAAAACATTAATGCCTGAGATCCATTCTGAGATGCATTATCCAAACTGGACATGAGCACCATATTCCTGTATAACACTGTAGATGCAGTTGCAGTGCATGTGTGGGACATGCCTAAATCAAGAGCAACTTTGTTCACTTCCAAAACAATACTTGCCTGTTCCCCCCCCATACAATTCATGGTAATAATTTTGAAAGAAAATTAGAAAATTTGTGCACAAGAGACTTGCGTTGTGTGCACTGTTGAGTGGGAAACTTGAGTTTGTTTTATAAAATTAACAGACCAGAGATGTTCACGTTGTACAAACATAACACATAAAGGTTGATATTATGTTGTTTTTAGGTTGCATTTGCAACATTCTTTCATTCAAAATTATCCCAAGTAATCAGTCATTCAAAATTTCCAAAACAACGAGGCCACAACCAAGTTATACAATATATGACATCATTCAGTGTTAGGACTTCTGCTGGAATTTTAATAACCTTGCTTGGACAGTTATTAATATTGTTTGTACTTGCCCACACTATTCTGATCTAATTATTTGGACCGATTTCACAAAATACAGTATAAACAAACTTGTAGCCTAATTTAAACCACTGCAATTGAATCCACTGTAATTACTAGGGATGCTGTAAGTGCATGTTTCTTTGTTTTTTCTTCCTTCTTGTCTCTGCATGAATGTACTGTACAGTACCACCCTCCCACAGCTTCTTTTTCTTCCAGTCCTGTTGCGCACTAGTCATATAACCCATGCTAGGTGCCATTATTTTAGCATTCTATTTTTAAAAATCCTCCCCACAGTCCAAAGACAAGCAGATTAGGTTAATTGGTGTTCCCAAATTGCCTGTGCTGTGGGCCTGTATGCCCAGAGTCTCCTGGGATGATTGGCTCCAGGCCCCCCATAACCCTGTACATGTATACTGTATATTACCTACTGTATATACCTCCCAAGGTACTATAGTTGTGTAGAATGGGACAAGCTCTTAATCTCTAGTTTTACTACACAGATTGTGTCTAAAGGGTTGATCTTAGTTGTACTTATGTTATAAGCTATACTGTGAGGTATTTTCAGTAACAATGAAACTAATATTAAAAAAGGTCCTAAAGAGTTAAGTGGTTAATGTCTGAATACACTAGATGAAGAGAAAACGAACTTCCTACCTCTGAGACATCTTATTGCTATGGCTGGGTCGCTGAAAAATCATCCAAACAGGATCTTATTCACTAGGCCTACCAGACTCTTACACGAAAATTCTGCCATTTCCCCCAACTTCATGGGGGAACTCCCAGTATAGCGGGTGCAAGAGCCAAAAGAGTGCCATTGCCCATTTCCTGTCATCTCATCACAGCTCAAAAGAGAGCTGGGGACCTGGATGTTTCATGTTTCCTGAGAGGCCTGATTTCTCAATAATTCAAAGGGCTATGAAGAAGTCCAATGAAAAAAGCCAGTATGTTTATTTCTGCCATCTGTTTAAAAAAAATAAAATCCCGCTGCGACAAGGAGAGCTGTATAACATGAAATAGAATCTGCGGCAGAGAGATGGAAATGCTAATCCAATGCACATACTCAGTGAATCTCTCTCTTTCTCTCTCACACACACAGCATTCCAAATCATAGATATATATAAATCTGATATATATGATACAAGGTGGGGAAACAAATTTTGCTTGGGAATTCTCAGAAGGAAATAAAAGCCCCATTCCCAACACATTCATTGGCAGAAGGCGAGGGAACCAAGGAAGATCTTGGGTCAGCGCAACTGTGCAGACAGTGCACCTTGCTGGGCCAACAAGCTGCTGACCATCACATCACACTCTAGCAGATTGGTTTATGCTGTTACGGTTGGCATTGTTACTTAAAATTCGCAGATCTCTGGCAAAAAGTGCTCCAACGTTCTGTTCCACTTCTGTGCCCTCCTCAGCCATTTAAAATACTATATGCGTCCGAAGCATTGATTTACCCCAAACATCTCACTCGCTCTTTTTTATAATATTACCAAATGTCAGCACAAGCTGGGATCGTATATTGCTCTTATGATTTATTTGCTAGCACTGAGAAGTTAATGCAATGCGTTTAAGTTCTTGCATGCCCTGCTCCCCTGACAGATGGAGATGCCAGCTAGAAGATGTTAAGCCAGACACTGAGCACACTCTAAAGTAAATTGGGGAAAGATTGTAGCATCTATGAACTCACCAAAGTACAGATTTCTTCTCGCATAATGCCATATAGAACAGAAGAGGAAAGAGATAGAGTGTGGGGTGGGGGGGGGGGATGTAGAGAAGATCCAGTGAGCAAGAACAGACTAGGGACTAACACTGGCTCATTGACATTGACCTACATAGCAGACCACTAAACGCCTGTCTATACATACAGCTCTGTCTTCCAAAAGAGAGACAAACCAGACCAGGACAAAAATAACTACCGAGAGATAATGTTTGTATAGTTGATCTAACAGACCTAAACAGATCATCAGTTCTTCGTTCGTATCCCGTTCTCTGCTTTTGCGAAGGTTCCATTTGTTTAGTCATGCTCACTGCAAGATGGAGAGATGAAATAACTTGGTATGCTGGGTGGAAGTTGCTGGCAGTAACACCTTCATAATACAATACCTTTCTGTTGCATGTAAACTGCTGACTAAACAGAACTACGCTTTTACATAAAATATAAATCTTTTAAATATATATATTAAAACGTTTTAACATTGACGGCTCGGATTTTCACTGAAATTTGAATACTTGAAACAGAAAATAATAGAAAATCCATGCATCACTGTGCGATGAAGAAAAAAATTAAACTCTATGAACATTTGATTCATTTCAGTGAAATATTGATGTTTAGAGATTCTGGTTCCAGACTTGAGTGTGGCTCTATGACACTGTTGCGAGTTGTGACATAGACTTAGCTTGATGGGCTACGTAACAGTTTATGATATGATGGCGTTGATAGCTGTTTTAGCAGGAAAGTTGAAACTGGAATCGATCTGTTTGAGCAGAGTATACTGATGAGACAGATTAAAGGACTACATCACTGCCGCATCACAATCCTTCGGCATAGGTGAAGCAAGGGCTAAATTCTATTGGCACCAATATCAGCAGGTACTTAAACAGTAATGTAAAAATGGATAAACAATGTCAATGAAAGAAGAATTAGGTTTATCATGGTAATATACAGTACAAATTAATTTGCAGTGTATTCATGTTTTAAAAAAGGAATGTTCCTTTATAGAAAACTTTTACTAAACAATCAGTTTGAGAAAGTGATCTGCCCTTTTTTTTTCTTTACACAAGTGCTTTAACCATTTGCTTTCACCAGCCATTATTAGTATCCTGACAAGTCCCTGGGGCAAGAGAACCTGGTAAAAAGTGGCATGAGGTAATCGGTCATGTTGACACTGACCTGCAAATGGCTTGTTTAAATTACCCCAGGAGTTAAATCAATTGCAGACTCAATCTGTACCCATACACCCAGATGGGAATTGAGACTATTGCCAAGTTAGTCTAGACAATGGAATTGCTAGAGTCATGTTGCAAACCATTGGATTGGCCCACCTTTTTATAGCAGGACCATCAGAACCCACACTCAGCCACGTGTGAAATGAACCTGACATTCAAGGAGTCACAGATTCACTGCAAATGATGATGGTAAAGAATAGGGGGCTGGGATACAGCATGCTTAAAATGTGCACGAATCCACTTCTACTATCTCCCAAGAACAATACATACAATGATTCAGGGTTGTGCAGCAGGTAGCAATGCCTCCTTACAGTTCAAGGGTCCATGGGTTGAAACTGAGCTCAAATTCTGTTCTCCCATCTGGGTGGAGTTTCACGTTTCCTTCCACTCATTTAAAAAAAAAAAAAAAAAAACATGTAGATGGGCACACTAATTGCTCCTTGGTGTGAATAAAAATAATACCTACTTGTACTGTATATCTGTACCTGGTGCCCCGTGATGCCTGTATCCCCATCTTATACTTAGTACTGTCAGGATGTTCCCCATGAATATCAGTGCCTTTCAGGAATGGTTATGTACGCCTCATCATAAAAGGTAAATCCCAAGCAAGACCAAGGCACCAATACAGGATGCAAGTTCTCTTTACCACAACACCTGGGGACAATTTAGAGTAGCGATTGCACCTACCTGTATAAATAGTGGTAAGAAACTAGAGAACCTGAAGAATCCAGGCAGACACAAAGAGAACATAGAAAATACCACATTGCATGCATTGAGGTAGCAACTCTACCCACTGTGCTAAGAATTGACCCACATTGAAGTCAGTTGTGTCCAAAATTCTTTGGTCATGTAAGCCATCAGCAAAGAAGGTTTTCATACAAGAAAAGCTCGCATACACAGAGTAATATCTGGTGGGGGTCTTGGACAGTTTGTGGATGTTTTACAGCTAGTTGGGCAGTTGTAGTGGTAGTGACTCGATGGGTAAGACTTTGAGGTATTGCTTAAACTATTGTAGTTTAAGTCCTAGCACCAATTAACTGCTTTTATTGGGCCCTTGAGTAAAACAATTTTAGCCCAAAATCTTTTTGCTTAAACTAAAACATATAGAGCAATAAAGTGAATGTCTAATAATGTAATAAGTTTAAATATGCATTCCGGTCAACATAGAAAACCAAATTTTTATATCATACCAGTTATAAATCTTATAAACCAGTTACAATAACAGAGGGCATTTCAAATGCATAGATCTAAGAATATAA
>JAOTQY010000031.1:6236699-6246953 GCA_026413445.1 Dolichallabes microphthalmus
ATATCTTGTGCTGTGGGATTATGGGTAATCGTCTCCCATTATGTAGTACAATACACAGTAGCTTCCCTTTGCTTCAAACACCAGTCAGAATTCTTTTCAAAGGTGAAGTGCAGGTTAATTTAATTTTTACTTTATATTTTGTATAAAATATTTATTAATATTTATTGGTTGTTGAACGAATCATCAAAGTCTTCATTAGTTCTTATGGGGATATTTGCTTTGATATACAAGCACGACTGGAACGAATTATGCTTACAATCCAGGGTTTGACCATATTCATTTAAGAATTTAGATTTTAAGTTTTTTGTCGATTCTTGGTTGTTGCGTGTATAATTCCACTCAGTTGACGCAGGGGTGTCATAAAGAAACACAATGTTAATGTATAAAAAATATTTATTATAACAGCAATATAGAACTCATTCTGAAACTAAGTGTCCAGTTGTCATTAGTGATTAATATGAACAAAAATGAAGGGAATAAAACCTTAAAGCACCATTCAGTCTTCATTTGGACAGGAAGAGACATCCTGTATGTTTTGCTGAAAGTCTTTAAAAGCTTAGTCATTTTTAAAAAGTTAATCTTTACAATAAAAAAAGGAAAAAAAACACATGTATTCCCAGTACAAAGGCATAATTTAAAGTTTGATGTATACAGTGGGTGCCAAAAATATTGAGACTCAATATGAAATTCAGTGTTTTAATGAGATTGTCAATTGTTTTATTTATTTATTTATTTAAATAAGGAAAGGATAGTGTTTAGATAGTGTATTGCATTTTATGCAATGAAAGGAGAATGTCATTAAAACATTGAATAGAGTCAAAATGACGTGTGCGTTACACCGGTGTTCCTCCCTCTATGGCTGCCTGATTGCTTCCTCAAGATCATGTACAGAAATTAGTTCATTTATTGCAGCTCATTTGAGAACTTTTAAAATTTACCCAGTTTTGTACAGATGTATACAAATCTGGCTTGAGGAGGTAAAAGTCCTGCTACGTATTTGTTCCATATATTAACTAAATCAACTGATTCTAATTAGCACCATTCTTCAGCTGGATAGGCGAGAACTAATTACTGACATCACGTTTTGTGCAACTGTAATAATTATCATAATACATGGCATATGTTGTCCTAAAACTTTTGGCCAACACTGTACAGCACAACTTCTGCATTTAACACAAAATAAGGTTACAGCTTAATAGTGATCTAACGTTCTCAGTGCTATTCATATGCAATATTCATATACAGGCAGTCACGCTTATAGTTTTGTCAAAGAATCATGGAAAAGATCCGGTAGTTGTGTGATTGTTGACTTCAATTGCACTTTCAGTGTTTAATCCAGTGTAAATGTTATTGCAAACCGTGATTAGTTGTCTTGCTGGTTATATCAGACAAATTGACTTATGTTGTGCCAATCTGCCTGCAAGGTGTAGTTGGTGAAATCCACTGATTGATCTGTAATTTAAAAAAAAGTTGTTGAATGATGAAGCCTTAACATTTATAGAACAGGTTTTTTAAAAATAATGCCAAGTATTTGAAAAAAAAAAATCTTGATATACATTGCATTTTAATTGCACATTGCATTACTTACTAACGTGTAATGCATTACTAACTTACATAGACCCTCCATCCAGGAATTTGCAGGTCTCCAGCCTCTTTCATGCTCATGCACAGGGCTCCAGTGGTCTGTGTCCTGTAGGTGATCTACTATCTATAATGCAAAAAAAGATGACATAATTTTTGTTGTACAGGCCCTTCAGTGCCACTTTCAAATACTAAAAGGCTTCGACCAAAATGGTTTAATGAATAAGTCACTCAAAGCATTAAGTCCATTGATGGAATTTGGTATACACCCTAATCGAGAGTTTTTTTTCATTAAACATTTGAGCGGTTGAGGGTTAAGGGCACAGCAGTAACATCTTGTTGGTGCCATGGTTTGTACCTGGGATTCTTTAACTACTGAGCTACAACGGCCCCGTATCCAAGTAAATTAGGTTTGTGTTCCATTTGATGATATAACTAAGTATCACTGGTTCATAGCACAGCTCATTGCTTTAGTAATACACAGTGCAGCCTGCTGAAATGTTACGTGTATTAAATCTGAAATTGTAATAATGTTTACCACTCTTGCTGAAGTTCTTACTTTAGTTAATCGATTGATTAAGTATCTGATCTAAACCCATAACGTCCTATGGCAGATTCAAGTTTTAATGGGATGAAAAATTAACACAGATTGAACAGTAGCTTTTTTACATGTAAAAGGTAATTGCTATATGTTCCAACTATAAAGTTGTTTGAATTAGTTTTTAATTATTGAATTTATTTGTTGATCAACAGTTACACACATTGCATTTTCACAAAATATTTTCCAACTTTCTTGCCTTTAACACTGCTTCTGTCTGCTCGTGGTCTTCCATAGCATTTACTTGGACTTCTGTGGAAGAGTTAAAATTCATAAGTACTGTACAAAGCAACCTTTAGTATAAAACTGCCTATTATATGACCCATCATATCAAGTCAGATATTAAGCACATAGTTAGTTTTGCGCAATGGGTAACACTGTGAAATGCATCAAGTTATATACTTTTTTTTTTTAATTGGTTGATAAGTACTTTATCTTCTTGACTCTTCAATACCATTGACAAACCTTTTAACTCTAAATGATATTTTAAAGCACTTTAATGAACACTATCCAAGCAGGTTACTCCATTTGTAAGAGAAAAGCATGCATGTTTTCACTATGGGAAATCCTGCTGTCAAAATGAGTCTCTTTCTTCTTTCTGTCGTGACATGGAATCCTCATTTAAACTATTAAATTTTTTTTTTAAAATGTCCTTCCCCATAGCCAATCTTGTAAACATGTTGAAAAGGCCGTATCTCAGCACCCGGGCAGATACAGTAATAAACGTATTAGTCTCAAAATGGATATTACTGAAACAGGAATCAAAAAATATGCATACCTCTAATCGCCTAAATTGCGACTCAGTAATAAATGATTTGATGTGATGGGTCTCGCATGTAGTTTTTCTCTCACCATGTGCTGTCGCGGTGATATTGGCTGGGGAACAGCAGAAAGTGGCTGGGTGTTCTTCTTTCACTGATGGTAATGAATAGCAGTTTTTAGCAAACATCTCAGGAGCAACACCTCTGCCATCCTCCTCCTTATACTTCCAGAAAACGTCTGAAGAAGAACAATAGAATTGATTATTCCAATATAGGACAAACTTACAAATAGTCTAATTAAAATGTTTAAACAGATGTTAGGTTAACTCATTTTTGAGAGACATTAGATTAGAAGTGTTACTATCTAATGATACTGTGCTCATGCATAGATCATTCTAGAGGTGCATTGGTGTTTTGTAGTAATGTGGGTAAACCAACCCTGGTATCCACCATGTCAAAGCTGGACACTGGAGAAATGGGAGACCAGATACTGAAGGGTAAGTCTGAGCTCCCATGTGTGATTTGTTATATTCGCACCTTTATTATGTTGGACTGTGCAAATAAATTTTACTCAATCAGATGTATTTGAGTGTTTACAATGCATACATTTTGCTTGTCTATGAAATTCATAATTAATATAATTCTTTTACACAAGGTGGATAAACAAAATTGCATTCCAATAACTAGAATGTGGAGCTTTTTCCAAAATCAAATGTCAGTAAATTCATCCGTCCATTATCTATGCCAGCTATACTGTGTAGGGTTTGGTTGGGGGCCTTGGTGGAACTTGGTTGCAAGGGCAGGGAATAAACGCACATGCTTCCTACACTACAGGGGTATCTGGAAATCTCAAGTCGCCTATGTCTTTGGATTGTGAAAGTAAGGAAACAGGTTTACCCAGAGGAAATACACCAAGCATGGGGACAACATGGCAAATTCCATGCACGTACTGTATACTGGCAGCAAGAATCGAACCCATAGCCAAGGAGGTGCGAAGTCTACCAACTATTGGGCTACCAACTAAGCTTTGTCTGTGTCTTAAGCTTTTGTTTAAGCTCTTTAAATCTCCCTGACAATATCTAAATGATACATATTACATAATCATCAATATGGAGCACAGTAGGATTAAATCCCAACCCTTGTGTTTAGCTGTAGTAAATCTGGGAGTTGCTATAGCATATAATAGTATAAACGTTGTGTTTAATTGTCTCTTAGAACATGCTTGTAATCAATTGACAGAAGTTCAGTTCATGCACTGCTGTTGGCTCCTTCATCAACTCTTTGCTTTGAATTATTCTGTCATCAGTGACTGGATGAAAGTATCAAATCAGTACATTTTAAATGTAATGCATACGTTCTATATATTAGCTGTTACCACTTGCCTTTTCTCTTTGGCAATTTGCTGTTGGGAAGTAGAATATAGACTCTAAAAGCATTGTGGCCTTTCTTGATGCTTTTGTCACGAAGCTCTTGGACATCTGGCAGGGAGTTGAGAGCACAGCGGAAGTTGGCTTTCCAAGTCTTGGGATCTGGTTTGTCTATTCCAGGTTTGTATCGTCCTTGTAGCCATAATTAGGGGGAGGGAAAAACTGTTGTTATTTACCTCTAAGCAGTAGTTATTATATTTATAGCTTTAGTCATTAATATGACAAAGAACTCTTAAGAGATCCTCTATAACATAAACTACAACTTAACTGCTTAAGCATAAAGACACTATTTAAGTGTTTAAGGTTTTCTTCATTTCAAATACCACAAATGATCCGGAAAATTATATTCTGTTAAATATGTGTTTGGATTTTTATTCCTTTGGGGCAATAAAAGGAACATTTAAATGTTCATTCAATTATTATTTCTTTTAGGACCCCAGTTTAGGCCTCTTCCAAATGGTTGAGATTTCACTTTATGGTAAATGTGTGAATCCATATACAAATACCAAAAGGATTAATGCAAAATGTTCTATGCTGTGATGCACCAGCACAAATTCAATGCACACATTTTTTTTTTGTCTTAATCAGGTTAAGCTCCATACATTTCATTTTTAAATATAATATAGTGACATATGCTGTACCAAAAAGGTAAGCCTAATATTAAAGTTTTAAGATTACAACACTTAAATAATAGCTACTCTGGCCCAGCACTTACTACAGACTACAGGAATTATTACTGTAATTCAGTGTATGAATTTTTTGGCTGTTAGTCTCATATCTGACATGCATGAAAATAAAAACCTCCCACTCTTGTGATTTTTTGCTGCTGATATATTGACAGTACACTTAAAGCACAGAATTCCCTTTGAAACTTCCTGAAGTTTTCTTTCTCCTATACAGAGCTTTTTAAGTTTCTGCATAAGGACAAGAATGTATCTGCTCCTTCTGAATAATGGATTTGGTATTGTATGGTAGTAATACTTGTACATTTTACGTCTTATTACTGGTTTCTGGACAAACTTGAAATATGACTGGTCATCAAGCTCAGGAGTGTATCAAATATCATTTCGTTTTAAGCAAGTAATTGATATACTATAGTGCAGTCATATGGGCTCACAGTTTGCAACAGTATCTGCATGTGCTGGGGAAGCCATGCTGAGGCGTAATTGGAGACAGTGTCCACTGGTGCCTGGACTTGTCTCTCACCTGTATGGATGGCCCAGTTTCGGAACAAAGTGGCGTCCTTGTCTATGTTCCAGCCATGTCGAGCGGCATGTTTCCATGGAATCTGAAAGACCTGAGCAGGCTGAGATTGACAAGGTTGGGGGGAAAAATAGAAACAAAACTGTCACAAAAAAAAAAAAAAAAGTCCTTCAGTAGCAGTACAGTATGGTTAGTAAAAATATGAAGCGCATAGACATAGGATATGCATGAAGCCTAATAATTTGTACCTTATAACTTTTTTCTATTACTCTTGTATGATTAAAATCATAACAATCTGATAAGATGGTATGTGCTGCAGTTTCTTTGTGTAAGTTGGAAAATCTGAGAGCCTTGAAGATATTGTAAAAGCATTGTACAATACTGCATATGACTGTACTTTTCTAAATTAGAAATGAGACTAGAAAAACTGCATTTGAAGATTACAAGCATTTCTCCGGTATTATAAAAGAGCACAAAGTGATCTATGCACTTTTTTAGATGCAGTATATGTACAATTCTCAGTTTAACATTTCCTACTGTATATATACTGTATATATTTGATGAAACCCCTATTATTACTAGGTGTCATGTCATAGCACCCTGGGTTTTCATAAATGAAAAGCATGACTTGCATGTCATTTAGAAGCATTGAACATTTTTATAAAGCACATAAGAAGTGTGAAAACATGAAATTGATTCTTACTTCATCTAGCCATACAACTCCAGGATATCTCCCAGAATTAATCTGTTCTTCCAGCCATGGCCGTAAACGCAGGCGACCCTGGTGCATCTTTGAATCTTGGTCCTTCTCAACAGACGACTGCAAATTTGCCCTCCTTCTTTATCCTGTGTAGTTTGACAAGTCAGCAATGCTTATTTTTTTGTTCAAGTTATTTCCTCCTATCGAGGTTCGGATTACATACAATGCTTTAAAGAATGTTTATACCAAGTAGGTCTACTCCGACTACAGTGTGGTAATTTGATGATACTGATAAGACATGCTTGTTGCATAACTGTGATCATTAGCATGCAATCACTTCTGTACACTACTTTCTAACAAGTTGCTGACATTAAATACAGTTTGCAATAAAAAATATACAAATTAAACAAGGAAACAGCTTACCTCGTGCTTAGAATGTTGCTTTGTGCAGGCGAACAAACAGCTACTACTCTTTAGTGTGGCATAGCTTCTTGTTCATACTCTGTACCTGCTCCAACAGGTTTCTGCTGTTTCCACAAAACCTGCTGGAGAATTTCTCTGGTAGTGGATGACCTAACCACCCGCCCAATCTTCAGTTCATTGGAACATTTCACAGTTTTTTTCTTCTTCTTCTTCTTCCTCATGCAGTCATGGAATTACTGCCTCTAAAACACTTTATAAGAAGGGAACTATATATTAAATATTGATATAATTGTTATTACCTAGTGTGGGTATTAAATCATAAGGACAACAATTTTAAGACATTGAACACATATTTATTGCATATTTGCTTCAGAATAAGATCATATTATATATCATACATAATAATATCTGACTAGTGTTTAATGGGAAATGAAATGTTTGTGAATTAATGAAAATTTGTGAATCTTATAGTCTTTACCATATTAAAGTAAATGAAAAACTACCATAAAATGCACAGATGGCATCTGGCAAATCAGAGGCATGCTGTTTAATTAGTGAAACATCCTAGCTCCACCTTTTTTCCTGGGAACTGTTGGGTAACGTCAGGTAAACAAACGGAATGTAAGACGTATGGGTGAGAAGAATGTACTAAAATTAACCTTGGGCAATTTACATTTGTCAGGTTCTGGATAATGATTGATCAACACCTTGTTTACATATTATACCCTCACCAACCCCTTCATTAAGAACACATGTACACATAGACATTCGTGCAGTCGTCCAATTATGTGGCAGCAGTCCAATGCAAAAAAGACCATGCAGATACACGTCGAGAGCTTTGGTTAACGAGCACAGTATCCAAATAAATAGTAGAATAAAGAAAGGGGGGTGAATTTTTATGCTACCTTTTGGCTTGGCAGCACGGTGGCTTAGTGGTCAGCACTGTCGCCTTGCACCTCCAGGGTCCGGGTTCTATTCCCGTCTCTGTGTGCTTGGAGTTTGCATCTTCTCCCTGTGCTTGGAGGGTTTCCTCATTAGCCTCAGGTTAGGCTAATTGGTGTTCTCAAATTGCCCGTAGTGTGTGAATGGGCATGTGAGTGTGTGTATGTGTGTGTGCCCTGCGATGACCTGTCCAGGGTATATCCTGTCTCGTGCCCTAAGCCTCCTGGGATATATACAGGATTGAGCGGTATAGAAGATGAGTGAGTGAGTGAGCTTTTGGCTTCAAACTAAAATCAATTCTTACACTTGTGCACCTGAGCAATGTCAGGAATTTGTAGGATCAGAATCAAATGTATGATTAACCAAGTATACCAAGGATGTGCTAATGATCTGGTGAGTGTACTAAGGTGAGGATGTGGAAAACAGTTTCATGTCACAGGCTACGGTCCTACTGACCACAGTAACAAGGTATGATGTAGTTATATAATGCATCAGCAAGACTCTCCCAGGCAATGATTTCAAAGCAGATGGGGGTTTCAAGACATGCTGTTCAAGCTATTTTTAAAAAGCACAAAGAAACAAGCAATGTTGAGCATTGTAGATGCACTGGTCGTCCATGGGAAGTTAATGCAGCAAGAAAGATACATAATGCTTTACTTCCCTTCCACATTGAAAGATGTCCAGCACTGCCATCTGCAAAGAACCACATCTGCTGATTAACAACAACTCAGATCAGAGTCCACATAAATGCTTCTCAGAGTTCAAGTGGCAGACATATTTAATGTCTTCAGTGATAATATACAATGTTCAAAACAATGTTAATAGACAAAATAGTTTCTGGAAGAACAGTTTTGTCAAGTGCATTTGCAAAAAAATAAAAAATAAATAAAAAAAATACCATCCCAGGTAATCAAGACTAAACCAAATGGATGTGATTAATAATCTCAAAGAAGATTATAAGACATATTTGTATGCCT
The DNA here is from genome assembly GCA_026413445.1 of Dolichallabes microphthalmus. Taxonomy (NCBI): domain Eukaryota; kingdom Metazoa; phylum Chordata; class Actinopteri; order Siluriformes; family Clariidae; genus Dolichallabes; species Dolichallabes microphthalmus. The sequence goes on from JAOTQY010000031.1 coordinate 6,245,312, forward strand.
TCTGCATTATTTGACATTGTAGAAAGAAATATAAATGATAAAAGAGCATGGAAATATGTTGCGGCGTGCACCAGTGATGGGCGTGTCACTCTTGCTCACTCTGTAGGCTCTCTAGGTAGGCAGCCTCCTGTTCTGCAGGTGTGTGAAGGGGCGGGGCTGCTGGAAATGTGTATCTGCTGATTAACAACAACTCAGATCAGAGTTCACATAAATGCTTCTCAGAGTTCAAGTGGCAGACATATTTCAATATCCAATGTTTAGAGGAGACTGAGCAACCATTACAGTGGTACCTCGGCATATGAGTTCAATCTGATCCGATGGCATTCTCCTATAAAAACAATGTAAATGCAGATCTTTTCCAGCCATCCAAACATATTTCCAATATTAGCAATTTCTAAACACCATAATCATTTTTTTTTTGCATATAAAAACTATTTTTAAAAATGTAGAAAGACATGGAAATGAAGCAAAATGTGAAATAAATTGAAAATATTTTACTTCACTTAACCTTAATTTATGATTTCTTTTGATACAAGTTGCTGTAAAAAAAAAAAAAAAAAAAAAAAAAAAGACCTAAAAGTGTCTTCCTTCCATAACATTATTGGGACGCATGGTGCAAAGACTTCACTTCTTTCTTGCACAAAATGCAGAAAAACAACCAAAAAATATATATATCCTTGCTTTTGCTTGGCTTCCCACCAGGGTTGGGGCCATTCATGAATTGAATTGAGAATGAATCAAAGTAGAATTGGAATTGGAATTGAATTGGAATGTCAGGAAACAGAATTTAAATCAAATAAATTCCACAAAATTCCATTTGAGTTGCTAAATAAAATAATTAGACTTGATTTGCTTAATAGTTTATCGTACATTAAATATTGTAAATCACATAAACAACAAACATATAAAAGAAATCCAAAGTATTATATGTTTAGTATGTTAAGCATGATCATTTCACAAATTATAGTCATATTTAAAGAGGTTAAATGTTAAATATGATTCTTTTTTGCATGTGTCAATCTGCGTGTCCCTAACAAGATTTTTCTAAATTTCCTGCAAGGTGAAGGTTCACCTTGTACTACACTTTCTTTACCTTGTCAGGCATCAATGCTCAGTCCAAAAATTGAGCCTTTCCAGTTACCATCATTTAGTTCAATTAAATAACTGATTGTGATCACAATATGTCTCATGCTGTATGTAGTTTTTGGAGACACATGAACATGAATCACAGTTGACCTAATGGTGTTTTGTTTATTTGTTTTATTTTTTAAAGGAATCATCCTGAGATTCGTAGTGACACAGATACACTCACCAACAAAAGCTCAATTCAGTCTGGACAGATTGACCTGAGTCAAAAGCTCGTTCCACAATGTGCAGATGGCATTTAAAAACAGCTAAATGTACTAGTGAAAAAGGATCAACACATACAGTATGTGTGACTGTTGATATCTGTTCTAGCAGGGACATGCGATCATTTTTGGGTATAACTGGTCATTTCATTTTAAACTTCGAGCTTCATACAGTCATGCTTTTCATACAGCAGAAAATATTTTTCTGAAATATGAGAATACAATTGCCACATACGGTATTTCTAACAAAGTCTCTGTCATTGTAACCGACAATGCTGCAAACATGGTGAAGG
>JAOTQY010000031.1:6291893-6302428 GCA_026413445.1 Dolichallabes microphthalmus
CCACATCATTGCATTCAGTTTTTATTCACAATTTGTTTAGTGTCCCAACTTTTTTGGAATCCGGTTTGTATTTTAAAAATGGGCATTGTTCAGTGCAGCTTTACACAAATAAAATATATGGATAGTAATTAGAAAAAACAAAAGGGCAAAGATATAAATTATAATCATCAGGATGTCGATGATGAGCAAGCCGGAAGTGATGGTGGTTGGAAAAAAAAAAAAAAAAGCTACCCGAGATGATAAGGGGAAGAAACTTTAAAAGGAACCAAACTAACAAGTGAACCCATCCTGATTTGGGTCATACCAGATAGTGTGACCATACTCAAGTCCTACTATATTTGTTTGATGTAAAGTTCAATTATAAACCAGGAAAATGTGTTGGGGATTTGGGTATAAAACAGAGGAACTGTTCATGCAGTTCTACAGCTATAAAGTAACTGCAGTCACAAGCCATCACTGAAAAACTGCTCACATCAACCCAGTCCAAGACCATCTTCATAGTCCTCAATAGCAGCTAGAGGTCTCTATGCAATGAGGACTCAGTATAATGTAGGACAAGAGTGGAGTGGTTAGCACTGTCCCCTTGCACCTCCAGGGTCTGGGTTCGATTCCCGGCCAGGCTCGATTCCCATCTCTGTGCTTGGTGGGTTCGCTCCCCATCCCTGAATACAAGCGGTATCGAAGATGAGATAAGTGAGAACTCCAGCAAGAGGTGGGGCACCAGGATGTGTCAGACAGCAGATGGCAGTTAGGTATACTTCTCAGTCTCTCAGACCTTAATGGATAAGGTCAATGTACATTTTGTGCAGAGTAAAAGCAAGGATTCTGACAGAAATATAACAGCAAAACTAAAAGGGAGAGCCAAAAGGAAACACAGACATATAAGGGCTTCCTGTGAAGTAAAGCAACCCAGTCACTCTACCGCCAACAAACCTGAGTGATCAATGAAAGTAAGGGAAGACATATCAGTTTACCATAACACTCAATGCCCATTAGCCCTCCTCCCCCCATATGTACGCCTTTTACCTAAGAACAAATCTGTTAATCAAAAAGTTTGCCTAAATAAACAATTTTTCACCCTAGACTTAAACACTGAATTATAAATTTTAATTGAACTTTGGAGATTTGCGAAAAAAAGGCTGTGCACCTGCTGTAGTTTTCTTTACACAAGGTATCAACAAGCAACCTTCACCTTTTGAACAAGGTAGGTACTCGGGATCATAAAATACTAGCAGTTCACTCAGGTGCTGTGGTGCAAGACCATTTAGCTTTATATTAAAATGATTATCATGACAGTTCTTCTGGTCTTGCACAAACTCATTCCATTACTAATTCATACAGCTTTTTTTAATGAACTTTCAGTAATCTATTTGTATCTGTTACTTGTATTATAATGGCATCTTGGCTATCAACTATTAATATTGTACATTTCTATCAAGAGTTATGCATGAAAGAAAAATGTAACCATGAATGTCTCTCTTCACAATTTACTTTGATTAACCTTGTGAAAATGGTGTGTGTGTGTGTGTGTGTGTGTGTGTGTGTGTGTGTGTGTGTGTGTGTGTGTGTGTACGTGTATGTGTGTGTGTTGCAGTCATGGAAGATCCTACTGTTTGGGGCGCTGAATGTAATCTGCACAGCTTCTCTGCTGATGTGGTGCAACTCCACAAACAGTATGGGTAAGTACACAACTACTGTTACATAATAAATCCCAGTTAGTTTCATTAGTATATAATCAGGTCCCTTAATTTTTGGCATTTGGCCTCTGTACACCACCACATTTTTATTTTTCCAATGAAACACTCAAGATAAGAGCAAATTCAGTACTTCAATCAAACTCTCAACATGAGGTGCAAAGAGGTGTCTCGGCAAGTGATGGTATACATCATTGGGTAGAAAAAAAAAACATGGATATTTGGACATTTAAAAAATAAAAATAAAAACTGGCAAGCTCAGCAATAGGCAGTCAGTAAGGTTGTGACTTTGTGTAGTTCGTACATTGGACAACGACTTTTAATATCGTTATATATATATACTATATGTATGTATGTATGTAGGTATATGTATCATATTCAGTACCGGCCAAGTGTGTGTAAGGGAAAAGTGCAAAAATATAGACAGAGCAGAAACTGTCACCACTGCATTGTAGACAGGAAATGGACGCCACTCAAGTATCGAGCAGAGAAGCGAAAGCTGATCTCGACGTCAATACTAAGCACACCGAGCCGCACATCTTCCTGAAGACAGAGGACAAAAGATCCAGAGGACAAGAGTGTGTTGGTACACTTCCCATATGGTGTTTATCCACACCGAAATGAAACGCTAATATTTATGGCATTGAGGGGAAGATTTTGTTTCTAACATGATTGCTCAAGTTGTAGCAACAGGGCTACGGACAGAACTGCACCCTTTTAAGGATGTTCTTTCTGTCAGGTCGATAAGTATTTGGACAAGAGCACGATTTTCATCGTTCTCTGTACGCTATCACACTTAATTTAAAATTAAGTAACCAGGAGGTCATTTGAACGCTAGACCTTCAGCTTTGAAGATGTTTACCAGAAACATTGCATTAATTGTTTTGGAAATTATAGCCATTTTTATACAGTCTCCCAATTTTCACAGACAAACTGACTTAAACATTTTTCATAACCCGTTGTGTGGCCTGTTTTCTTGGTTATTTCATGACAGAGGTAAAAGGTTCGGAGATGATTTCAAGTGTTGAATTTGTATTTGTAGCCATTCATCCGGAGATTGCAAGTTCGATTCCCAGGTGATGCTGTAACCTCTCGCAGGCGGAGGTCTAGAGAGAGCTGATTGGCCGAGCTCTCTCAGAGGGGAGGGGTGAGAGGTACTTAGTGCTCCCACATTAATCACGGCACTACAGCCAGTCAAGGGAGTCTGTGAGCTCACGCAAGCGGAAGAAGCGGATCACAGTGCGTGAGCGAGCAGTTCAAAAATATGCGGTTGGCTGGCGTCACGTGGTTCAGAGGAGAAACATGATGGTCTTCGGCTGTCTGACTCATTCGACTAAGTGGTGGAATTAGCCTTAATGTGGGAGCCCACTAGTGACGGGGAGGAAGTGGACACAACTAAATTAGGGAGAAAATTTAGGACATCTTTAGGCTGAAATAAAAATAAAACTGAGCTATCCATGAGAGAGCAGAAACTTTAGCAGTTGGCACATCCACAATTTGGTTGAACCACTTAATGATGTCTAGCCAAATTAAGAACACTAGAGGAAGTAGTGTATCATTATTCTACAGTCAAGAGAAGCAATCATGAATGTACAGTATATACAGACCATATACATGAAGATACAAACCACTGGTTGTATCTCAGGATCAGAAAGACCAGTTTAGAAGGGAAAAAAAGCCTTCCCAGTCCTGATATGCAATTAATTTGTATCTGAATAAATAGCAGGATTCCTGCTCAAAAGCATGGCATATCATACACAAGGCAGTGTTATGGCATGAGTGTGTATGGCCGGCAGTGAAACTGGGAACCTAGTGTTTGTGTCTGCTAATAGAAGTAGCAGAAAGTTTAGTGGAATGATTGGAGCTGTTGATATTCCGTAAAAAAAAGTGGGCGGAGTCTGTCACATGACCTCAACATCAAGGAATATTTTATATATATTTGGTAAATGCTTTGAAATTAGCATTCACACCAAGATCTAGCGCTTTAGTTGATGGTTCACTTTAAAAAATTTAAAAGGATAAAAGGATCAGATCTAATAAAGAAACTGCTGATCTGGATTTTCACATGAAACGTCTATAAAATTGACAGAATGGCTTTGAGAAACAAAAAACAGCCATGTACATGAGGAAGGTCATGGGAGAGCCTTCAAGACGTTTGGCAATTTTCCCAGGAGTGAGCATCCCAGTAATTTACATGATATAAAGAAAAACCCCAAGAGCTACATCATGTGACTTAAAGGCTTTTGTAAGCACAATAAATGTTTATGTTAATGGTAGCACAAAAAAACTTTTCATGGAAGAGTGGCTAGGAAAAAGCCCCTTCTTTCCTACAAGAATATGGCAGCATGACTTGGGTTTGGTCTGTAAAAAAAAAGAAAAGAAAAGAAAAGAAAACCCACAGAGGTTCTGGAACATTTTCCTTTGGACTGATGAAACCAAGGTGGAGATGTTTTGGTCATCATGCATTGGGCCATTTTAGTGAAAACCACATCGTCCAAAAACACATCATACCAACATGCATGGTGGTGAAGGGATGAGAATTTTGGGCTGTTTTGCAGCAACAGGGAAACTTGTGGCCATTAAACATGGTTCTTGATGTCAATGTGAAGCCGACGTTTTGGCGTTGGTCACCAAACAGGACAATTAAAAGCACACCACCTGAATTACCAAGTCCAAGGGTTTGTTGTCATCTGAAAAAAATTTAGAGAGGGTATCCTTTTTGATGAATGAGTAGATTAATAGATATATTTATATAAGTATCATCGCAGAAAGCCTTCCAGTTTTTGCAGTGTCCAGAATGTCTTAAAATGTTCTACTGTATGTTTTATGATGATTTTGGATGCGTGATGCCCCGCACAAGTATTTTTTTCCCGTGTGTGCGTGTTCGTTCCTGAGCATGTAAGCTATCTCCACATCCTACAGAAAACTCTAAAATGTAAAACAGATGAGTCTACAGGACGCCGCTTGCTTCAGTCAGCTCACCGAGATCAAATTCTGCATCCGAAGGCTGTATCGCATTACTAGCTGTCGAAAATGTATACACTTTAATCCAATACGTGCACTCTTCTTTTGTCAACACTTCTTATAGATAGATTGATGTGGACCGGTGTCTCAAGCTGAAGTGGATATACATTAGGCACTTGAAGACATAAAGGGGTGTTGGGTTTTATATATTTTTTTCCTTCTTCTTTAGAAAAGTGACCATCAGTATAGTAAACATTGCTGTGGTTTATTTTAACAAGATCACATTATTACTAAATTAGCGGGCATTTAATTTAAAATATCCATTTTGTATTTTCATTGTTTCATTCATGTCATTCGTCTACAACCAGGAAATAGACAGACCAAAGCTTGAGCAAAATGTAATAATAATGTACTATATTATTTATAAAGCGCATAAAAATTTTAACACCTTGTGAATGTTTAGCAGTTCCTCAATGATCCTGCAGGTGGTGCTCTAAATATTCACACATTGAAAGGCAGCACATCATCCTGTGTGGCAGGAACGAATGTTTAGAATTGTAACACAGTATTGAATTTGTAATATTTATACAATTGTTATATAGAAATTTAATCGACACGTAGGTATGGTGATATCACATCAGGTGATTTTTCCATCTCTAATTTCCGTTCCATTTTTTCTGAGTAGTTTTTGTTCTTAAAGCCATGGGACATCAATAAGCTCCTGCGGGACATGTGTGAACTCTGCTATTCATTGCTCACCGTCTCCTTGTCTAGTTTTCCCTCCTCCATCTGTGGCCTTGCATTACACAGATCTATTAATTGTTGTTTAAAACCAGACTCTCCTACAATTTCAGAGAGGTCCGCACCATTTATCAAGTGTCAAGTAATTGAACACTAATGGGTTTCTATTACAGAAAGATGCTTTCTGCTATTCTCTTAGGAGAGAGTATATACAAGTGTGACTTCTATGTACAATATTTACTGGTTGACAAGATTCACTCTTCCTGTAGTAAACTGGCAATAAAATGGATTTAATATTTTATAACACAGTGCTTTTGAAGCTTTAAATCTGTTTTCCTGTTTACCTGGTATAATTCAGATTTATATTCATTTGCTTCTTATAGTTTTGTATCATTCCTTTGGTAACAACACATATTTTGCTTACGTAGCGTTTTGCTTTTGCCTGTTCTGTATAACCGTGAATTGTAGAAGGGGTGTTCAAGTCAACCCCGGATTTTGATTGTGCAGAATTACAGAATTAACACACTTATGAGAGTAATAACGCCCGTTATTTCTCTAGTATAATCCCCTGATACACTAACGCACTTATCCCAGAAATGATCGAACATCATAGCTTTCTTGTGTCAAAATTTTCCTTTTACTCACTGCAGATTAGCAGTTCTTCTGTACCAGTTAAAGAGAGCTCTCTCTCTCTCTCTCTCTCTCTCTTCCTCCCTCTCTTTCTCTCTCTCTCTTGCTTTCTCTCTCTCTCTCTGTTCCTCTCTCTCTCTCTCTCTCTCTCTCTGTTCCTCTCTCTTTCTCTCTCTCTTTCTCTGTTCCTCTCTCTTTCTCTCTCTCTCTGTTCCTCTCTCTCTCTCTCTCTGTACCCAGTGTGCATTTCCTTTGTGCAAATGCACGTGTCTGTGAAGGTTTTTGCAAATCTTCTCTAAATGTCAATCAGTTTTATACCTTCATTCTGATCATGAGATGACGAGTTCCAGGTTAAAGTTAAAGTTTTATTGTATTCAAGTTTAATAGAATGAACTCCTCTGAAGAATTTTAAAGAAATATAGAGAGCTGCTAAGTGCAAGCTAGTTCATTTTGATATTCTTGAGAGCTGTATTTTTTTAAACCTATGTTTTTAGTGCGTTGTACTACTGTACATATGACACTTACAGTATATGGTGCAAATAAATAGTTGTAATTAAGTATTTGATCATCAAAATTCATTTTGCTGGCCCGGTTTTTTGTCTCTCTCATCCGCATGGACAATGTTGCTCTGTGGCGAGCCTTTGCCTCGGCTCCACCAGAAGTAGAGTCTCGTTTTACCCCCAAAGAAGCTCATGTCAGCAAGACTCGTGTCCTTCCACATTCTCCTGTTTCCCTCACCAGGTGTTACATTGTCGTCGATCAATAAGGCTTTTGGTTTACATCTGGGACGATCTATCGTTATTTCAACATGCCGCGTCAACAGACACCTGAGCTCAATGACAGCCGAGCGCTGCAGTTTGCAAATTCTCACTCTCTTACCAAAAACACCAGATTTCCGCGCGGTTCCGAGACCACGAATCCGATCCGCCTGTATGATTCCTTCTTAACTTTACGCTTCTGTTTTGAATAACCAGGCAGAGCTTAATGCTGTCATAATGGACTTCTCAGTCCCATGAGATGAAAGAAAGAGAGGGAAGAAGGCAGCTAGCTAGCAGTGGGCATTTTGACATGTTTTGGTGCTCAGGGCCTGCAGACGCTTATTAAATATTTAACTCGCTGGTCCGGCTCAGTTTCCCACCACTGCTTCTCCTCCTTTCATACGCATTGATCGAGTCTGTAAACATACACAAGTGACCTTAATCTGCTCACAATATGCTACATGGATTTGGTTCCCCTCCACCAGGGATTTGGCCATCTATCACTATTCACTGTTGCTTGTATTTTTCTTTCTTTGCAGCATTTTGCACACGGGCATATGAACAAAGCAACAGCATTCTGTTTGAGGGAGATTTCATGCAGCCCAGCAAAGAGAAACTAATGGGTTTTTACTGTCGCATCAAGTTTTCAACACTGTCGATATACAAAGCATATGACAATTATACAGTACATGTGTAGACTGTTATCTTTCTGTTATTTTACATCCTTTCCATCATCTTTTTTTACTTTAATTTTAAAGAACAAAACATTTTGTGTTCACATTTTGTGCCGATTAATGATAACTCCTTGTGTTCTGTTTCAGCCTTGACAGCGTACACATACCTAACGGTTTTTGATCTTTTCAGGTAAGAGGCCACAATGTTATAGCAACACCAACGGTCCTATCCTCTTAATCTGTCTTTTTTTTTTTATTATCTAGTACTCAAGCAGGTGTTTATGGTTTCAATTATAGTTTTAAATCAGTTAAGAATTAAAAGGCACATGTAAAGACCATGCATATTTTTGTTGTTTTGAAAATAAACCCTATTGAGAACATTGTAATAATAACAATAATAAAAATAATACTGCATTAAATTTTTAGAGCTCTTTATAGGAGCAAACTCTCCAAGAGCTTATACAAGAGAAGATGTATTATACACAGCTAATAATTCAAATTTGGAAAAAAATTAAATGAAAGATAATTAGATATATAACGTGCGTGTTACTAGATATACCGTGGAACTTTGGATTGTGAGTAACTTGGTCTGTGAGTGTTTTGTAATTAATTTTATCTTTAAAAAAAAAAACTAGCAAGGTCTTGACATGCATGTGGTACGTTTGTCTGTGGGATTATGGGTAATCGTGTTCCATGCTCAGTTTCAGTTCATGGTCGTCACTCAACACAACACGTCACATTTCCGCAAAACCCTCAAAGGGATACAAAAGCAAGTGTCATTAGAGAGGTTCCTTGTTACAGAAGTTAGCTGTCAAGAACTAATTCCTTTAGTTAGTGTGTGTGTGTGTGTGTGTGTGTGTGTGTGTGTGTGTGTGTGTGTGTGTGTGTGTGTATATATATATACACATACATGTACTGTATATTAGTGTGTGTGAATGTGAAAGTCTACATTTCTAGCCTACACAGTAGTGGACCATCTCCTCTCTTCTCTCTCGGTTCTTTTCAAAGGTGCAGGTTAATTAAATAAAATTTTTACTTTACTTTTTGTATGAATTATTTTTATATTAATATTTTTGGGTTGTGGAACGAATCATCAAAGTTTCCATTATTTCTTATTGGGAAATTCGCTTTGATACTGTGTATGAGTGCTTTGGATTATGAGCACGTTTCCTGAAAACAAATTGTGCTCGCGTTTCAAGATTTAACTGTATTTTTCAAAAAAAAAAAAAATAATAATAAGTGACAAGGATAATTTCTAAATTCACAATCACAGATACATGATTCACGTCTTTCAAAGTTTTATATATTTTTAATAGAATGTAAGGATATAATTATTTAAAAGTGTTTCTCATAGTCTCTGTTTTTCATTCTAGTTTGATTACTTGCCTGATAAGCTCCTGGGTGGCCATGAAAAAACCAAGTCAAGCTTTTTCATTTGGGTAAGTAACAAGATTCATTAGAGACTTCATTCATTACTGGATCCTCAAGATCTCGGTCACGTTTTAGTGTGTCTCTGCCAAGGCTGTTTTTGTTTTTTGTTTTTTCTTCCTTTGGTCCCCCACCCAGTGAGAACACCAGCAGTCCTAAGTGTGTTTGTTTTTGTGTGTGATTCTTCAGTTTCGAGCGCTTTGAGGTGCTGGCAGTGTTTGCCTCTACAGTGCTGATTCAGCTGGGTGCTTTGTTCATTCTGAAGGAAAGGTGAGCCATTTTTCCATCTTTACCCGTCTCTCTCCTTCCTGCTCTAAAAAAGTGGCAATTAAACATTCAGGTTAAAAATGTTTGTTACAATTTGCTGCATCTCTGTTTGGGTTAGCATTAGTCTTAACCGCTGCAGGACTGCAAAAAAAAAACCTGGTTTATACTTGAGATTGTTTAAATGATGAGCCTAATTTATAAATAGTTGAAATGCTCTTATACCATAAATCTTTATTGAGGTTGTCTGGGATATTTATTTTACTTGGATGCAAATGGTAAAGTGCTCATGTTTGTTGTCCTTTAGTACAAAGTTTATATTGTTTTTCTGATATTCTGATATCATATGAAAACTTTTTTTCATGCAATATTAATATTATAAATATATTGAATTGGATCTATTCATTTTTAAAATATTGTAAGCTTACATTCACTGCCTTTCTGCTCAGATTATGTTGACTAAAATGTTGTACGAATTCAGCTTGTACATATTGTTGCCCCGTAAAGCCTTCCATCATAATAACACCACTATTTTTAGGTCCTTGTGTTTGTCTGTTTTGTGAAATACTAAAGGACCTGGATTGTTATGATTGTAGCGTATTATTGTTTCTCTGTCTCCTGATATTTATATGCGTACTTGCATTACTGCGTGCAGTTGCTGTATATATCTTGATTGTGCATGTCGAGTAATCTTGAACGTTGTGTCATCTTTGCAGCTTGGAACGTTTTATGGAGCAACCGGAGGTGCACACGTAAGCTTTCGTTCCTTATCACTTATACACCCTAACTCTGAATATCCACGATTATACCACGCACTGTCTCTCTCCCAAAAGCGTGTACTGTACATACACATCGCACCAAACTTATCAACAGTGTCAAAAGACAACAGCTAACCTCAGTGTTTCAGCCGAGTCTCATACTGTGAAAGCCTTAATGGGATTTTCAGCTAGTCGTTCCATATTTCTCTAAACAAAAGATTAATGATCAGATCTGCCCTTTTTCTCCATCACACTTCAAATTGATACACATCTGATAAGACTTTCGATAATCTCGTCATGCATTTGGATAATACTGTAATGTTTGAGACCACCTGTCAGGTCTGTTTCTGTTCTGTTTAGTGTAATTCCTTTCTGACCTGACCTCTCTGTTTTGAAGGACAAAAAAAAATTTTTTGGTGTTTGACTTTGTTGTTTTTCCATTATTTTGCTTACCTGCAGGGGGCGACTCTTAGTTGGGACTTTTGTGGCTCTTTTTTTCAACCTGCTGACTCTCCTTTCAATCAAGAACAAGCCCTTTGTCTATGTTTCTGAAGGTAGGCTCCTTATTGTGTTTTTCTGTAAACATCAGTGCAGTAAACAGGGCCATTGGGGAGGGGAAAAATC
>JAOTQY010000031.1:6334334-6344334 GCA_026413445.1 Dolichallabes microphthalmus
AATTATTATTTAGGAGTGTCTTAGGAGTGAATTATTATTTAGGAGTGTCTTAGGAGTGAATTATTATTTAGGAGTGTCTTAGGAGTGAATTATTATTTAGGAGTGTATTAGCAGTGAATTATTTGCCAAGTTTGCTTAGACATAATTATAATGGATGAAAGAGACACATGCTGCTCAGTAAAAATGTAGGTTTCTTTTTATTTCATTAAATTTTAAATGTTTCTTATATTTGAAATTAGCTTGTATTGTTTAAATTCTGTGCTCACTTAAGTGTAGCACAATCGAGGAAAAAAAAAAAGTAATATTGAATAGGGATATTTATAAAATGATGATAATTGCACAATAGAATTGGCACCTAGGGATTGTGATGATATATCGGGTGGTGATTATTGAATCCCATCTCAAACTAATATTGTAAAGAAAATTCTTATAGGTTGATATTCTCCTCAAAATGTGATTGGATAAAGTCACATTTGGAAACAGAAATGCAAAGTCGACTTAAATGCGCATATGACACCTTCCTTGGGTATTGATTGCAGAGAGATGGGTCTTGCATCATTTGAAAGCTGCTGAAGAGCTTTTTAGCTGTTATAAATAGTTGCGTAACTGCGTGACCTATAATTGATTGGTTATTATAATGGATAATCGATATCTACCAAGCTCTGTATGTTTTTCTCTGTGGGTTGTGCAGGTCAGGTTTAGATGAATAATTGATCTAAATTTGATTTGATGCATCACTGATGGAACACTGAGTCACATTTTTGCATTGAAACGCAGAGTGTCTATCATGCATCCTTACACCTCTAACAGGTAATTTGTATTAATTAGGAATACCATTAAAAACTGTCACTCAAAAATGATCAAATTTTCTTCGTATTCAGTGCAATGCTTTCCTTTAAACATTGCAATATAATGCAAATAGAGAGTAGGACTGAAGTCATGATTTTTCTTTTTCTTTTTTTTTTTTTTACTCCTATATAATGAGTAATAGATATTTACTGAACTGTGGTAGCACTTAATTTTTTTATTGTAAAATTTATCAAGTGTGTTTGCAGATTTTGTGCTTTAGTTCACCTTTAACCTTGCCGTCAGCAAGTCTGCATACTTTGCATATTCTTGCAAATAATCAAACCAAATGGTGCAGGAAGAATACATTGAGAAAGCTCATTAAGCCTGAAATGAGAATGTGACCAGAAGTGTGAAGGTATTTGTGTATAATATACAATATTTGTCTGTTTCTCCTGTGCACAACACTGATTATATTCAGAGTCCGGGTTTGGTTCCCGCCAGGGTCTGTGTGCATGGATAGAGTTTGCATGTTCTCCCCGTGCTTGGTGGTTTTCCTCCGGATGCTCCGGTTTCCTCCCACAACCCAGACATGCAGATTAGGCTAACTGGCGTTTCCAAATTGCCGGTAGTGTGTGAATGAGTGTGTATGCCCTGCGATGGATTGGCACCCTGTCCAGGGTGCAATCCACCATGTGCCCTTCGTCTCCTGTGGCAGACTCCAGGCCCCCCTGTGACCCTGTGTACAGGATAAAGCGGTGTTGAAGATGACCGTGCCATGACCGTCTTCATCTCATTACATGATATAAAGACGACTATATACAGTATGGTCTTTAACAGAATTAAGCGAACATTGCTCAATACTGTACACCGGCTTCAGACTAAATGGTTTCTGGCCTTGTATTGAGGTTCCTGGCTTTGTTCTGCACACTGCAATTAAATGGAGCTTAGTTTGTGCTAACTCGATGACGAAATTGCTGGAGCACTTCTTCACCATTCACTTTAGCCAAGCACAACACAGAGCTATCAGACCGTTATATGACGATGTTGATTCAGGTCTGTGAATGTTCAGAATGTTGACTAAGCTTTTGAGAACTTTTGCATTTCTTGGCAACGCTATCTAAGCTCTGTACTTATTGGAGCGTTGAACATTTAACAGTTGCCACTTTACATCACATGGAGCTTGGAATCAGGCAAGCATGGCACGCCAAGCCAGCCAATCTGAAGATTTTTTTAGGTCATATGTAGCCGTCATTTTTCACTTAAGAGGTTGGTGCAACCTGGATGAACAAATGTCTGGATTGGAATTCTGAGTAGGTTTGGAATTTCAACCATCCCTCCATCTAGGAGCTTCTGTAGTCCAACTAGGGACTATGGAGGCCAATGATGGTTACCATTATATTTATTCCCATTTTTATGATCATGGTTTGGAATTAAGGTGGATATTTTTGTGTGTATATCAAGTTTTTGGGTTGTGTTAGAAAGTTGCATCATTTTGTGTTGATAATAACAAGCTGTTCATATCTGTAGTGTGGGTCTGAGAATTTACTTAGATTAAACCTACTGTAATTACTGTGCTTATTGGTTGGAGATGAGTTGGTGGTGAGGAAAACAAATCTTGGGTCTCTGTTTAAACAACTCTTCACTGATCTCCATTTTTATATAACTCTTATTCCATTCAAATTCCATTCCAAATTCCATTCGAAGTGTCATCATTTATAAACACAGAAAATATTTTTTGGTTGTTGTAAAGATGTAAACCATTGAGTGTGAACAGTGCCTTTTTTAAAAATGTAGCATTGAATAATATTATCAATTATATACCAGTAAACTGGTAACAGAACCAGGGGCACATGCCCATCTACACTACTCACAGGGTCCAAAGGCAGTGCCAATCTATCACAGGGCACACACACACACACACACACACACACACACACACACACATTCAATTTGGAAATGCATGTCTTTGGACTTTGGAAGGAAACCCAAAGTGCCTGGAGGAAACCCACCACTCACGGGGATAACATGCAAACTCCATGCACACAGAGGTGGGAATCGAACCTGGACCCTGGAGGTGCAAGGCGACAGTGCCAAGCACCAAGCCACTATGCCGCCGGTAGCTAAAACAATGCCGCGCAAAACTGATCCATTAAGGCTAGGAATACCAGTGCCTGACCCCGACCCGTTTTGATGTAAATGGGTTTAATGTTATGGCTGATCACACATATGTACACGCATTTTGAAATTGGAAAGAAACAAACAAACCAAACAATAGTATCGTTATTAAACCAGTAATCCGAGTAACGATCCAAACGGAATAATGCATCATACGGACACCTCGGTGTCTGAGTTGATCCACCCCAAATGACATCTCAATCAGAACAGGTGTAAACCTTTAAGAATCTGTTCAGTAGGTAAATATTCGCCGTGTGAACACCTGATCCGATCATTTCTCTCTCATTCTTTCTGCTCGTTAAGGGGTTAGTGGTCACTATTGGCGCCTCGCACCTCCAGGGTCCGGGTTCGATTCCCGCCTCGGGGTCTGTGTGCATGGAGTTTGCTTGTTCTCCCCGTACCTTTAAGCGTAGTAAAGCATTTAACCAATTATAGATGAGACTAAATGCTTGTAGCAAATCATAATGCAGAATATGGGATTTTTCAGAAAAGATCAATTACATGCTTAACAGCAGGCTTTCTTTGCGCATGTCAAAAGAAATTACCTTCGGATTAAATGTCCATCTAATTAGATCCATGTAAAAACAGTTATGTTAGAGCCTCGCATCAGAATGATTCCAGTTGGATTGAAGAAATATTTATACTGTAGCTAGAGTTGCACATACCAGAGCCAAGCCACGGTGTTGTAGTTTATGACCTAACAGTAAAAAAAAAATGCATTGAACCAAAATCACATTGAAATATAGGGCACCAAACAATTCCCACTACTATAGCTGAGTTTTCATGCTCTGAGCTTTTGATCTTAATGATTGAGTTCAAATCCCAGGAGCACCAGCAGCCCCTCTCGCTTTCTGAATTATAAGCCAGTTTGGATAGAAGCATTTCCTAAAGGTGTAAATGTAAATGTTTCAGGAGTGCTTCATTTCTGCGTGTGTTCCTGGAAATTATTTAAATAAGGTCTCTGTAGAAGTGTCTCTGTCTATTACAGGCTTTTTGTTCGGCTGGTCACACACGTTTTTGTTCTCATGCTGCATTTTTTATTATTTTTTATGGAATACTTTAAAGGGACGGGTTATTGCTGGGTTGCACAATTTCTTACACCCCCCCCCCCCCATACTGCAGTGTCAGTATTTACCCTATACCACTGCATCAGCTAAAAATATACCCTCTCTTCCTGTACCTCTCTCTCCTAGTGTTTTCTTGTTCGTCATAACCTCCTGTGTCATGGTCGTAATAGAGGTGCGGCCCGTGATCCGTATTTTTGTTTTTAGGTTAAAATTTTTTTTTTTTTTTTTTTTTTTAGCATTTCTTTGCTGCACTTCTGTCTAATGCATAATCAATAACTGCTATGGCATGTAATATGGAAGAACAATATTGCTTGTATCCTGGGGGCATCTTTGGCCTGTCTGGCAATGAACTCGTGGCAACTGCTGTATTTTTACTCATGAAACCACAAAATCGATGGTGTTCGACCACTGAACCACAGAAACCTAAACATGGAGATGACCGATTACACCCATGATGCATACATAGAGTGGAGTTCCTGGCTTTTAAAGAGAAAGGAATGAATTTGAAAGCTGTGTACTGGAGTATGTTTGTGTATGTATGCATTCCTCATGTTTAATAGCAATGTCATTGTTTCCCTGTGGGTGTTTGTGTGTGCCAGAGAGAGAGAGTGTTCATGGTGCAGAGGCAGCATGCTGATGGCCTTATTCTTTGTTGCTGAGTTTGCCGGTTTATAGTCCTAAACTATGCCGGGATAGTAATTACCTTTTCAGCCAGTGTTTTGTTCACAGTGTCAGCCATTATATGGAGCAGACAGGGTTAAGGGCCTCTCTCAAGGGCCAACCTGGGGATCGACACGCAGACCTTCCGATCAAGTCACTAAGAGCCTCAAAACACTGAGCCACCACCCCTTAAGGGATACCTACTACGTAAAATTTGAATCTGCGTTTTAAATTAACATAAACTGTAATGAATTAATAAATAAATTTTAAAAAGCTAGTATCTGTCCACTGGGTGGCAGTATAGAGCAATAAACTCACATTAAAAAATGCAGCTACTGACAATGTGCAAATGATATGGAATATTTATTAGCAAGTTCACGCAATCATTGTTCTTCTCCAAATGATTAATGGTGAATGAATCTTTCGAGCTTACTTGACATTGTCTGAGAAGAACACGGCATGGTGGCGAATTAATGGTTTAAAGGGTCAGATTTAATGAGAGCCATAGCAGATGCAGAGATTGGTGTCATGACCATCATTATTATTATTAATATTATTAATTATTAATGATAATCATGAGCAATGCAGAACAAGCTTATGATCAGTAGGTGGTCCAATTACTCCATTAAATACATGGCCATATATAAAAAGTCTTATTTCTGCACCATTCACCCACTTTGTCTGTGAATGGTCATAAATTGTTTAGCTCTAAGGTACTTTGAACAAGGGCACCTTAGGTGGAAAAAAAAGAAGAAAAAAATTGGACATCCCGGCTGTTGATCATGCTATACCTGGAAAAAGATGTCACAGTTGTAGTCCTACCAACAGATGGCGCTCTAATACATCTCGGCTATATCAGCTCATTGCCTGAAGGGCAGAGTGATCGTAGGTATTGCTGGAAAATAAAATGTGTCAGGCGTGTTTAATACATCGAATATTATAACAATCGACAGTTCATTTCCTTCAGTTGAATACATTTAAATAGTCATCTAGTTTTACCCTTTCAGTTTGCAGATGTTAATGTAAAACAGTGTTTTACTGACCAATTGATGTGTATATATATTTCCTTGTTTTCAGGTGTTCTCTTGAAAAGGGGCTGATGAGTGCATCCAAGCCGTGAGAGGTCAAAATGACGTCAGTAGCCGCCGATTATGACCACATGGAGATCCAGCAGCAATACACCGAGGTCAACAACCGCTGGGATGTGGAAGAGTGGGACAATGAGAACAGCTCTGCCCGTCTCTTTGAGCGCTCTCGCATCAAGGCCCTCGCAGGTAAGTAAAGTAAAATAGTATTATAATCACTAATTAATTAATAAAATTTCAAATATAGTTATTACTGAAGATGGCTTAGTGGTTAGCCCTGTGGCCCCGCACCTCCAGGGTCAACGGTTTGATTCCTTCCTCGGGTCTGTATGAGAGCAGTTTGCATGTTCTCCCTGTGCTTGGTGGGTTTCCTTCAGGTTCTTTGGTTTCCTCCCACAGTCCAAAGACATGCAGGTTGGGTTAATTGGTGTCCTCAAATTGCCCATAGTGTGTGAATGAACATGTGAGTGTGTGTGGCCGGTGATGAATTTTCAATCTGTCCAGGGTGTACCCCTGGGATAGACTCTAGGCCCCCTGTGATCCTGTATACAGGATAAAGCAGTATAGGCAATGAGCGAGTGAGTGAGGAATTGCTGAGTCTTGGACTACATTAATGCTTTTTAAATTCAGTGTTTTTATTTTTTTATTTACTTTTTTGCTTTTGACAGAAAAAGTCCCCGGATATAAGCAATTTTTTTTATTCTTAATGATGATGCGTTGTTCCTTATCGTGATGATTTATGTGTACATTAAACGAAGCTCTTGATGGGTATTTGCAAGATTCTTAAAATCATTGCTCGAGATGGTTGGCTGATTGAATGATCTCAAGAACGAGGCGGTGTGCTTGCTTCTCGACCAGTGTGGTAGGGTGTTGTAGTACGCCAATGCTACTGCCCTTACTGTGAAGGGTTGTACTTGATGAGCAACAGTTTTTAGCTAAGTGGTACACGTGAAAGTCAACATGAATACCAGGACCGAAGGTTATACCGAATAACATTGCCCTCATCATTATTCTGGCTTTGCCGGATTGTCTTCGCATCCTAGTGCCATCTCTTCCACAGGTATGTAATGCACGCACCTTCTTCAGTTGTGCCACGGTCCAGTTTTGATGCACATATGCATATTTTTGACATATGCAGCCCCATGCACAGCATCCTAACTCCTTTGTATAATAGACAGCATTGACCTTTTCAGGTGTTGTTGTCAGTTTCCTTATTATAGTACCTTGGATCACTTTATTGTAGTGCTTTAGAACACTACATGCCTTGATGTATTGGCGCAGTCATCTAGCCATCCTAATTTGGCCCTTGTCAGAGACACTCAGATCCATAGCTTATCTTTTTTCCTGCATTTAGTACATCATCTTCAAGACTTCACTTGCTGACTAAAATATTGCGCCCCTTGGCAGTTACAGTACCATTGTACTGAGATAGTCATTGTTATTTATGATTTCTGTTGGTGGTTTTAATGTTGCGTCTGATCAGTTTACTTTTTTTGATGCAGTCTCTCTTCTATCTCAGGTATCCTTTTATCTCTTTTAGATGGGCTGTGCAATTGTAGGACTGCTGAAAATTAGAAATGCATGGTAGTATTTCAGCTACAAGAGGTTTCTAAAAAAAAAAAAAAAGATACTTGCCATTCATTAACCTGTTTTGCTAGTCTCACAGCCATGTTGCTGTTGTGTATATCGGCTCACTGAATAGCAGATGATTCTACTCAAGTTCCATATGGGAATCTAAATAATTTACGTGCGCCTTAAATATGCAAGAGTTACTGAAGCTTCATGGCTCACTTCATGGTCTTACTCTCTGCCAAGGCCTTTCACTGCCATATGTTGCTGGACACCGTTGTTTCTTCAATAACGGTTCTTGATATTTTAGTTTCTTATGTCATTTAGCCTTTAAGTCATCAGTTTAGCACAATTTTGCTTTGGATTTGCTTAATTATTGTTGGTGTGTGGAAATTTTGGAGCTTTTAATACTTCTTCTAAATTTAGTTTGGCTTTACTTCCGCTTAATTAGACAAAAGAGAACAGTTAAAATAAACATCTAGTATAAAAGTAGGTGTAAAAGCTCAATAAATATTGGTCCCATCCATTAAGGGAGATGTATTTGTTCTTTTACAAAATGCACCAGATGATTGATTGAATGTTAATGGAAGAACCGTGGTGCATTTCAGAATTCATTATTGCATTAGTCCTTGTTTGTAATACAATGGACGAAGCTCACTGCAGAGGGAAGCGAGTTCAGACTGCAAGTCACATGCGACAAGGTTGTGTCGGCGTACGTCCACTCTTAGAGGCGATCGCCGGCCGGGCTGTGCTGAATAATTAAAAACCAGCTTCACCCCACAAAGACGCTTTATTCTCCTGCCCACCATCCTACTGCTTTTCCTTAAACATTCCCTTCATCGTTTTGCTGTTCTGTGCATAAACAAAAGCTGTAAGGTCAGCCGTCGTTCAATGCTTGATTAACAGCTTTATAGTGAATTACGGAACTGGATCTGATCCGGTTTCTTAGATGTGCGACATACTGAAAGTCAGATAGACAAATGGTTACAGCAGGGTGCAGCTGAATAACGGTGTGAAATTCGTCAAGGCAGCACTACATGTTTGTTGCTGGTGGTCATTTCGAGGGCTCAAATCCAAATGGATGTCAAATAATTGAGAATATAACATATATATGCTTTGCTCAGTCACTGATGGAATGACATTTTGCTAATGAAACAACTTTAAAGATTACATAACATCAGAGGAAAAAATATTACTGATATTCATGTGCTATTAAGAAGTGAAGTCACTATGAATCACAGTATGCAAATTGATCATGAAAATCTAAAATGTCATTCATTAATTCATAAGTGGTTTCGGGAACTGTTTTGCTTCATCTCCTGTTTTCTTTCCTTCGTTCTCTTGCTAGGTAGCTACTGTAGCTTTCTAGCTACAGTACTATGCTAGCAGTCTATTTTTAAAATGGATATCAAATTTATATATGGTTTAGGTTCAATTCCTGCCTTGGGTCTGTGTGCTTGGAGTTTGCATGTTCTCTCCGTGCTTGGTGGGTTTCCTCTGGGTACTCCTGTTTCCTCCCACAGTCCAAAGACATGCAGATTAGGTTAATTGGCGTTCCCAAATTGCCCGTTGTGTGTGAGTGTGTAAGCGATGGATTGGCACCCTGTCCTGGGTGTATGGCACCTTGTGTCCTAAATCTTCCGGGACAAGCTCTTTGCCCAAGCAATATAAAAGCTAATTTTCTAGGAAGCTAGTTATTTAGCTACCTGGCTATGATACAATTTTTGCTGTTTTAATTTGACATGATGCTAATTGGTCATTTAGGAATCTCTTTTTTACCCCTCATTTATTCATAAAAAGTTGCTAAAGCCTTTTGTTTGAATCCTGAAGAAATTTCTTGATTGAATGGAATCTTATTTTTCTTTGTGACTGACTAGCAGCTCTCTGTCTAAAATGGTGGCTATGTGTCTAACTAGCTTTTTTTTTTTGTAGAGTAGCTTGAATCCTACTTCATTAATGAATTGGTTGTGATGCTGGTATCACAGCAACAAGTACCTGAGTTTGTGTACAAAATGGTATGATTTCCTCTCTTTAGCTAGCTACATCATATGAAGCTGCTAGCTTTGTAGCCAATTCTCCATCCAGCAGGCTATACATTTAACTAATTTGTTAGCAGGTAATTTTGCTTTTTAGTGACCCCCCCCCCCCTCCTTCTACAACAATACTGAGGATTTCAAAACACATGTGGAGTATGGTAATTATTAGTGATGCTCCGATCGATCGGCCACCGATCATGATCGGCCAATATTGGCTAAAAACAGCTTGACCAAAAGCACCGATCAAAAAGCCGATCACTTGACGGATATTACTTGCGCGACTTTTTCACACTTTTTCGACTTTTTTGTGCTGCATATGGCGTTATATTCCTGCCACAATTCTGAGCGCGTGGCTTGACATTGAGAGCAGACTAAGCACTCTATGCGCGTGCGATATCTCCACTGCGCGCTCAACAGCTCGGTTCTGCGCGAGCAGTTTTTTCCATGCTCGCTCAACGTGTTCTCCGCGCACGCGCGCCTTATCGATTCTGTATGCGCTCAATAATAATAATAATAATAACAGAAAAAAACACTTGCCACAGTTTGTCCTTTGTGGCAGTAGCCAGTTTTGGTGTAACAAGTTTTACATTTTGCTGCCAATTATAAAATGTAATCAGTG
>JAOTQY010000031.1:6363147-6373800 GCA_026413445.1 Dolichallabes microphthalmus
TTGGGCACTGGCTGGAATCGAACCCAGGCCTTCCGCATGGCAGGCGAAACACCTTACCACTGAGCCACCAGTGCCCTCAACCGGTTAAACTTAAACTTAAATACTGTTAAAAAAAAAAAAAAAAAAAAGGTTCATTTAATTCTGTCTAGACAGTTTTGCATGATGCTGTTACATAATCCGGATGGACAAACAGACCATTTTCTGAGACTGGTTTCGAGTTCTGCAACGTATGAAATGTAAAGATATCATTGTAAGACAGAGTTCTGACCAGTGTACGGACAAAATCTTTCTTTTATTTATATCGATTTTTCCCCCTACCTCTACCAAGACATGCTCATGCAAAACTGTTTTCAAGCAGTACATTTTGCAGACTATTTGTATTTCTGATTATTTGAAATTCTCTTTCTCTCTTGCATGCTCTCAGGCCTGACCTGATAGACTTTGACAAGCTGAAGAAATCCAACGCCCACTATAATTTGCAGAATGCCTTTAACCTGGCCGAACAGCACTTGGGCCTCACAAAGCTGCTGGACCCCGAAGGTGTGTCTACACGCAGTTAAAGCAACACGACACTTTCACTCTTACTTCCATAATGAAAAACTAGCAACGTCGCCTCGCTGTCTTTGGCAATCAGACAATCAGATTGCAGCAGCTTGTGGATTTTTACATTCTTAGAGTTGATTAGCTTGCTTCATAGATGAAGATATGGTTGTTTATTTATTATTATTATTATTATTATTATTATTCAAATTTTAAACTCAACGCCATCTGGTGTAATAGAAAAATTCTCTGTTCCTCATTAGTCAGTTATGCCTGTAACCTAATGTTTGAGGCTTTATGGTGCCCTATATCTGCAAGTAGGACAGTGCTGTTATAGCCCTGCAGCTTAGGAACAGAAGGCAGAAAATAGCCACCAATGAACACAAAATCAGGACAACGCAATAAGATACTTTCTTTATTGTTGTTTTGAAGATTTAATGCTTTTATGCACTCTATTATAGTACAGTGTTATCATAAAGTGGTATATGCCTGGTAAATTGGTCATGTCTGTGCTATTATACTATATTTCTTAAACCTTTAGAAGTAGTCATAGTATTACACAGTGCTCTTGTCTAGTGTGGTACCATTAAGGTACTTCGTATGCACCTCTGACTGTAACGCCATTCTACAGAGTGGATGGATTATCAAGTTTCAAACTGCTCACTTTAGAGCAATCCCCCTTTACATGTTGATTTGACGGCAGAAAGTTTTAGTAATGTTTGCGATCTCGGATCACTGATTACTTGAAACGCCTCTGTGTGACACGTGTATCCTCTGTCTAATGCAGATATCAGCGTCGACCATCCCGATGAAAAGTCAATCATCACCTACGTTGTTACTTACTATCACTACTTCTCCAAGATGAAGGCACTGAAAGTGGAAGGCAAACGTATTGGAAAGGTGACGCACTACTTCTAGGATCTATTGTATTTAGTCTTCTCTTTATAGACTAGACAGTATTCGTGTCCAAAAGGTACATCGTTATTTATACTGGGAAGCTGGTGCCATTTTAGAGATGGGTCCATTTACAAGGTGTGCTTTTTTAGATGATCATGCCGTGTAACACCAACACAAGACTCAGTTAATCTTAAAATATCATATGCTACTGTATGATAAATGCCTGGGAAGCGGGCAAGAGTTAAACATCTAATAAGATTCTAGTAGGTTGTCAGTAATTGTCACATTAGTCATTGCAGGTTTATTTTATTTATTTATAAGCATTGCTCCCTTTCTCATTATCCATTAGTTAATATCACTTGGACACACCAGCGCATCTTATTAATTAGCATTTTATTTAATTTTTATGTAGGTATAACGTGCCAACAGTGACTGTGTGCACAACATAGAAACTGTTTATCATGCTTTCAATTTTCTAATTTTATTATCATATACTGTACTTATTAAAAGTATGCCAGTGTGTTCAGTACTTACAATTTTAACAATAAGATAATTAAACAATTTTCTGCTTGGACGGTTCACAGGACACTTTTTTTTTCTTCTTCTTTCTTTTTTTCTACAGCATTTAATCATTTTATAATTTTATACTTTCCCACTGTATTTATGGTACGTAGGTGCTAGATAATGCTATCGAGACGGAGAAGATGATTGAGAAGTACGAATCTCTGGCCTCAGACCTGCTGGAGTGGATTGAACAGACCATCATTATCCTCAATAATCGCAAGTTTGCCAACTCTCTGGTTGGAGTTCAGCAGCAGCTTCAGGCCTTTAACACCTACCGAACCGTGGAGAAACCTCCCAAGTAAGCTTGACCTGGAGAACGTTCCTCCTAATTCCTGAGCAATCCCATATAGAAATGTAATATATACACTTCCAGAAGTTCTAAAGTTTAGACACACCTTCTAATTCTTTGGCCTTTTCTGTTTTTCTTTTTTCTTTCTACTGTAAAACAATGCTAAAGGCATTATATGCAATAGTCTCCTTTGACTAGGTGATATTGAGATGTATCTGCTACTTATATGCTCTGTAAAGCTTTATAACGGCTCCAACCTGAGGCTTTTTACACTAAATGAACTTTTCCTCTGCAGCAGAGGTCAGTTTTGGCCTTGCTTTCCTGGGATAGACTTCATAAGTTTGTTAGACTTCATGTGTTAGTTTATAGTTTTGAAAAAAAAAAAAAATAAATCCAAACTTGCATCCAAACTTTTATCCAGTTTAGCCAAACTTTTGATTGATACTAAACATATCTGAATTTCTGGACTCAGACATATAGGAATTTAATTAGATGTGCCATACTGTATATGCCCTTTGTTCAGAAACACCTGACCTAACAATACAAACGAGCTGAAGCAACCGGGTCTTCAAAAACACCTCAGCAGTACCACAGGCTGATTGCCTTCATGCCGTTTCACATCTACAGTATACAATAGATCAAAGAACCAAAGGAACCCTGATCTTCGATTGCATAAACGAACATACTTTTCAGAAGTTCTACTGTATATTGTAACTCCTTTCTTGATTAGTCTTACAGTAGCAATTCTAGTAATATTTTGAGATACATTTTAGATTTTCATGGCTATAAGCCATAATCATTGAAATAATTTTACCATATATCCAAATTGGTAATATATGTTTGGATCATACGTGCATAACATATATATAAACTTTTCTCAGATACAGTGTATACAACACAATTACATATGGGATCTGGTTTGCTATTAAAATGATGCGTCCATATTCACTGTTTCTAATATAAGTGCATTGTCAAACATGTAAAAGCTTGTAGATCTATAATAAAGATTGAGGAGCATAAACCGATATTTTCGCTCTTGGTCAATTTTAGTGTTTCAAGACATTTAAAGGTGGTCTGAGTCCAATTCCTTTGGCTTTGTGGTTGTTTAAAAAAAAAAGAATATATTCTTCACATCTGTTTTTTTTGAATGATCAACCTTTATTTAGCCAGGAAAGTCCCACTGAGATACAAGATCTCTTCTCTTCCATAAGGAAAAAATATTAAAATAATAAAAGTATATAGGCCAACATCAAAACAAGGATCATAGATTAAAGATATTCAAATAAGGGAATGTTTAACATCATAATGTTTTGTAGGTACAGTATTTCCATCCCCATGCCGAGCTACTGTATGAGCCATGTAAAGCAATCCTTTTCAACCTCACCATTTAGTGTTGGACAGATTCACTATTAAAGTATGTTTACTGAGGTATGGGGTCAACAAAAAGGCCGTATGTGGAATGTTCCCATTCAGGCCCACTTTAACAGAACTGAGCATGTTTCACTTAAAACTGGAGGCTCTTCGTGCCGATTGTGAATTTCATACTTGCGTTTTTGTCATATGGTTGATTCATAATTACTATATGTGACAACCTTCTATATAGCAGGCAAGTTCTTGACTTGTTTTTTTGTATGCAGGTTTACAGAAAAAGGCAACCTGGAGGTCCTGTTGTTCACCATTCAGAGCAAAATGCGAGCCAACAATCAGAAAGTCTACATACCTCGAGAGGGAAAACTCATATCAGACATCAATAAGGTATCTTTTTTTTTTCATACTGCTTGGCTGGGAAATACCATCGCTATATTGGGTATCCAAATAATATGTGAATAAATAAGCTAGATAAAAGATGGAACCTACAGATGCAACCTGCAACCGCATTTGTAAAGCAGTAAGGGGTTGGGATGTTTGAGTTTCACTTCTGCTCTGTATGTGTGGTTTGCTTGTTCTCCCTGCATTTTTGGGTTTCCTCCAACTAGACGTGCTTCGTAGGATGATTGGCATTTCCAAATAGCAATGATCTGTGTGTGAGTGTGTGTGCATTTGTGGCATGTGATGGAATGTCTCCCTTGCGTTTTGTACCCTGAGCTCCTGGCATAGGCTGCATGTTTCTGCACCTGTATACAGCACAAACCGTATGGGAAATGAATGAATTATTAAACTGTACCAATGCTGGATCCTTTTAAAATGTATCTTAAGAGTTTTATTGCATTCATGAGTTGTGATCTTTATATGATATTTATATATTTCTATAGGGATGGGAGAGGTTGGAGAAGGCGGAGCATGAGAGGGAGCTTGCGCTGAGGACGGAGCTGATTCGCCAGGAGAAGCTGGAGCAGCTGGCTCGCCGATTCGACCGCAAGGCAGCCATGAGGGAGACCTGGCTAAGCGAGAACCAGAGACTTGTTTCACAGGTGCGTCATATACACATACGGTAGTCACACAGGTTGATCTGGCATTCTTCATTTACATATCTGATATAAAATATTATTCTTGTGCATGTGTTTAATGTGTTGTTTCAGCTTTTGGCAAACCCTTGTGGACAACTGTAGTACTGCTGTATTTCAATTTACAGCCTATAGTATATTTTGATATTAAAATGCATTAAATGCATTTATGACAAAAAACAAACAAACAATGGTACATTTGCCGATCTGCTCAGCCTTGTTGCTTGTCCCATCCAGGACAACTTTGGTTTTGATCTGCAAGCCGTGGAGGCAGCCACCAAGAAGCACGAAGCCATCGAGACGGACATCTCAGCGTACGAGGAGCGCGTTCAAGTGGTAGTGGCTGTAGCCTCAGAGCTGGAGGCAGAGAACTATCATGACATCAAGCGCATTACGGTGCGCAAAGACAACGTTCTGCGGCTGTGGGACTACCTCCTGGAGCTCCTGAAGGCTCGACGCCAAAGACTGGAGCTCAACCTGGGCCTGCAGAGAGTCTTCCAGGAGATGCTCTACATCATGGACTGGATGGATGAGATGAAGGTCTGACTCAGTCGTTTAGTTTGGCATTTTGTGATCTTTTTCCAAGATTGTATGTATTATGGCCTTATTTGACTTGGGAATGTGTGGGTGTTTCTGCAGATGCTGCTTTTGTCTCAGGACTATGGGAAACATCTGCTTGGTGTAGAGGACCTGCTGCAGAAACACGCTCTGGTGGAGGCAGACATCGGCATACAGGCTGACCGTGTCAAAGCCGTCAACACCAACGCGCAGAAATTCGCAGATGACTCTGAAGGTGAGTAAGAATGAATAGTCAATCTAACTAACCTCTGTCGTTCTTTTTACTGAAGAAACTCGTATCATTAATTACAAGTCCTTCCATACTGCATCATGATCATTGAAATGTTAGTGCAGCTATTTGTTATACACCTGATGTCAGATCAAGAAATCCAAGCACTGATTGAGTTTGTTGTCTTTTTGTTCACATTGTATAGTTAAAAGAATAGTTGCAAAAGTTTATGGTAAACATCTACAATGATGGCTTTTGACCCTTTGCTATGACGATATGAATAAAGTTGGATAAGGATAAAGTTACGTATCAGGCGTATTTTTTTTTATGTCTCTGCAGGCTACAAGCCCTGTGACCCGCAGGTGATCCGTGACCGTGTGGCCCACATGGAGTTCTGCTACCAGGAGCTGACGCAGCTAGCAGCGGAGCGGCGTGCACGCTTGGAGGAGTCGCGTCGCCTCTGGAAGTTCTTCTGGGAGATGGCTGAGGAGGAAGGCTGGATCCGTGAGAAGGAGCAGATTCTGTCGTCAGATGACTGTGGCAAGGACTTGACGGGGGCGCTGCGGCTCCTCAGCAAACACAAGGCCTTAGAAGATGAGAAGAGTGGACGTGCCGGACACCTCCAGCAAACGGTGCACCAGGGCAAGGAGCTGGTAGCTGCTGGCCATTTCGGCGCCGACAAGATCAGTAAGCGTATTACCGAAGTCCAGGAACAGTGGGTGGCGCTAGAGCAGCTCTTTGCAGCACGCAAGGTCCGTCTACAGGAGGCCTGTGCGCTGCACCAGTTCCAAGCCGACGCTGATGATATGGATGCCTGGATGCTGGATGCCTTACGCATTGTCTCTAGCACCGATGTGGGCCATGACGAGTTCTCAGCGCAGGCATTGGTTAAGAAGCACAAGGATGTGGCTGAAGAGATCGACAGCTACAGACCCGTGCTGGATGCCCTTCATGAGCAGGCCAAAGCGCTACCTGAAGAGCAGGCACGCTCTTCAGATGCAAATGGCCGTCTAGCTGGTATCGAGGAAAGGTATAAGGAAGTGGTTGAACTGACAAGGCTGAGAAAACAAGCACTGCAGGATGCACTGGCTTTGTACAAGATGCTGAGTGAGGCTGATGCCTGCGAGCTGTGGATCGACGAAAAGGAGCAGTGGCTTAATGGAATGGAGATCCCAGAGAAACTGGAGGACTTGGAGGTGATCCAGCACAGGTAAGAGTGTGTTTATTTCTGATTGTGCGCATCATGTAGTTTTATATTCAGAAGGAAGAGATATGATGGATATATAATGGAATATGTGGTCCATTTATGGGGCAGGTAATTGATTCAGAAAGAATCATCCACATTCTTGAAATGGCTCCTGAACATTTTATTATTAAAAACAGTTTATTTTCCCTTCCTTACTATGCTGATGTTGACAGCAAATAAAATTCTAGTGAACCGTACATCCGGTATTTTGTTTGCATTAGTCATTTTACTTCCTGGGTTCCAGATTTGAGAGTCTGGAGCCAGAGATAAACAGCCAGGCTTCTCGTGTAGCCGTGGTGAACCAAATTGCCCGTCAGCTAATCCACAGCGGGCACCCTAGTGAGAAAGAGATCAAAACTCAGCAGGACAAGCTCAACACCAGGTAAAGCCATTTTGCTCTCATTCTACACTCCATGATAAACGCACCTACAGTAGTTATATGAAAAAAAAGCACATATAGACTGTTTTCCTCACAGATATTCCAAAGCGATGACAATATTGTGTTTCCCACACTGTACAGTATTTTCTACAAGACATATAGATATGTTAAAGCTCTGGTGCAGTTTATGCTCTGAGAGATACTGCAGTCCAAAGATCATACAGGCCAGTACTGGTCATGAGCCAAACAGTTTACTGTATTAAAGAGAACGCTAACATGTCTTTCGCCAGATGGAGCCAGTATCGTGAACTGGTAGACCGGAAGAAGGATGCTCTAAACTCAGCTCTGGGAGTGCAGAACTACTACCTTGAATGCAATGAGACAAAATCCTGGATTCGTGAAAAGACCAAGGTGATCGAGTCCACCCAGGATCTGGGCAATGATCTGGCTGGTGTCATGGCACTTCAGCGCAAGCTGACTGGCATGGAGCGAGACCTAGTTGCTATCGAGGACAAACTGGGGGACCTGGGAAAGGAGGCTGACCAGCTGGCCGAAGAACATCCGGACCAGGCTCCTGGCATCAAGGGCCGTTTGGGTGAGATCAAGGACGTGTGGGAGGAGATGAAGGGAACCATGCGTGCCCGTGAAGAGTCCCTGGGTGAAGCCAGCAAGCTCCAGCAATTCCTTAGGGAGTTGGATGATTTCCAGGTGTGGCTGTCGCGCACCCAGACTGCCGTGGCTTCAGAGGACATGCCCAACACTCTGGCTGAGGCCGAGAAACTTTTGGCGCAGCATGAGGGAATCAAGAACGAGATTCGCAACTACAAAGAGGATTACCAGAAGATGCGCGACATGGGTGAAACGGTTACCCGGGGCCAAACAGATCCCCAGTACATGTTCCTGAGTCAGAGGTTACAAGCGCTGGACACTGGCTGGAACGAACTCCAGAAGATGTGGGAGAACAGGCAGAAGCTCCTGTCGCAGTCGCACGCCTACCAGCTCTTCCTCCGTGATACCAAGCAGGCTGAGGCTTTCTTGAACAATCAGGTGATGAAAGAAATACTAATGCTGAGAAATACTAACTTTATGATACTGTACATTTGATGAAGTCAAAAAAGTTCTTCACTCAGATTTCAATCCTTTAAGGCTTTATATAACTTGAAACTTGGACAAGTCTTTATGTAATACTTACACATTTGTTACAGGATTAGTTTGACTGAAAACATAGTGATGCACAATAATAAAGTGAATGCAAAAAAAAGGTTTATGTGGTTACCAGTGTTGCCCACAAGGAACCCATGGAATAGGAGCGCCTATCTTTCAGACCGCCTTGCAAGTCAGGGGATGCTTGGTTGGGTGAATTTAGTTTTAATTTAAGAGGGATGCTTTGGAGCATGTGGTCTTGTATACTTATGTTTGTGCATTTTGTGGTCTAAACTTGAGGCATCACACACTTACTGTAAAGACTTGCCATTTGACATGGGATTGGGACCCCACAATGGATTTGTTAGTGTGGGTACAGTCATAACAAGTATGAACACAGAGTTTGGAAAGGCTAGGTAGTTGTGGTCAAAGTATAGGATCAGCAGAATCCCAAACCTTCTGATCGGTAGCCCAGAGTCTTAACTGTTTGGGCCAGTGAGTTGGACCAGTTGGTCACCAACTGGTCACAGTCTGACTAGCTTTACAGACAATATAAAGGGTATATAAATAATTTATGTAAGGTTGATTCTTGGACTGACTTTCTTTTGCTTCCTATCTTCAGGAATATGTATTGGCCCACACGGAGATGCCAGCTACCCTTGAAGGAGCAGAAGGGGCCATCAAGAAGCAGGAGGACTTCATGACCACCATGGACGCCAATGAGGAAAAGATCAACGCTGTGGTAGAGACGGGTCGCAGGCTGGTCAGTGATGGGAACATTAGCGCTGAACGTATCCAAGAGAAAGTGGTCTCTATTGAGGAAAGGTACATTAATGTACATTTGGTAACAGTTAAAAGTATTAACATTAGGCACTTTAAACATATGGTTTTAAGTCTAGTGTGTGTGTGTTTACAGGCATAAGAAGAATCGTGCAGCAGCTAATGAGCTTCTCACAAAGCTAAAAGATAACCGAGATCTCCAGAGGTTCCTCCAGGACTGCCAGGAGGTGAGCTAAAGATGAAGCTTGTTTTATTGCCACATGAGAGTGATTGGTCAGTGGTTTTGTCATGCCTAGTTGCGTCCTCTTTTGTTTTCTTATTTTCTTTTACTGAACGGGTTTTCTAAATGGTTTAATTGCCACTGTCATGTTTCCAGTTGTCCTTGTGGATCAGTGAGAAGATGTTAACAGCACAGGACATGTCCTATGATGAGGCACGCAACCTGCACAGCAAATGGCTCAAGCACCAGGCCTTCATGGCAGAACTGCAGTCCAATAAAGAGTGGCTGGAGAAAATTCAGAAGGTATGAAATTGATGACCGTATTACCTCCTAAACTTCTAAAGTACAGTATCCGCAACTATATCAAAAGTAATATCAACAATATACAGTATGGAATACAATCGATACAAAAATAGACACAATATACCTTCACACACTTTTAAATCCTGCTGATAGTGGATACATTACTAACCCTCCAGTTAATTAAACATTTGCTTTCTAATTCCTTATATTTTCTTTTTTTAATCAAGGCTGGAACGGCCCTGGTGGCCGAGAAGCCGGAGACTGAGGCGGTGGTAAAGGAGAAACTGGAGTCTCTGAAGAAGATGTGGGATGAGCTAGAGTCGACGACCCAGACCAAGGCCCAGTGCCTGTTTGACGCCAACAAAGCTGAGCTGTTCACGCAGAGCTGCGCAGACCTGGATAAGTGGCTCTCTGGTCTAGAGGGACAGATACAGTCAGATGACTTTGGGAAAGATCTGACCAGCGTCAACATCTTGTTGAAGAAACAGCAGGTACTTTATTATCCACAGCTTTAAAGGATATTTGGCTCTAGAGGAAGAAAGCAAAGTGGTGTAATGGTTGATGCTTCTACCGTAGATTTCCAAAAGGGTTTTAAATAACACTTGCACCTCCAGGGTCCGGGTTCGATTCCCGCCATGGGTCTGTGCACATGGAGTTTGCATGTTCTCCCCGTGCTTTGGTGGGTTTTCCTCGCACAGTCCAAAGACTGTAGATTAGGCTAATTAGTGTTCTCAGTTTGGCCATAGTGTGTGAATGTGTGTGTGAGTGTGTGCCCTGCAATAGATTGGCGCCCCATGCTAGGTGTAAACCACCTCTTGCCCTAAGTCTCCTGGGATTGGCTCCAGGGATCACCCGATAAGATATTTTTATGATACTTAGGTGCCAATTCAATTTGTAATGCGATTCTTCTCTCTCTTTCTTTCTCTCTCTATAAAACAATTTAAAGTGCGCCACCTCTAGGATCTATAGAGGAACTGTGACAACATACACTACCGTTCAAAAGTTTTAGAACACTTGCAAATTTCTTTGTTTTTGTTTAGTGATTTATTTTCTACATTCTA
>JAOTQY010000031.1:6400749-6413826 GCA_026413445.1 Dolichallabes microphthalmus
ACACCTGAAACTTTTCTCCACCCATTCCAACCTGCCTGTACCCGCCTCTTCACCTCCTTTCCACACTCTCCGTTGCTATGGACCGTTGACCCTAAGTACTTAAAGTCCTTAAAGTTTCTTATTCTGTAGGTTCAACTGGGTGTACCTTCTGATACCTTTCTATTTAGAAATATAATTTTTTTCCAGCAATTTGTGCCGAATTGGCGTTTCTCCGCATTGGCCATTGGTCCCTACAAGCATACATGAGCTTTAGTTGCCCATGATCTTGTCACTAAATCATCACTGGTAACGAGATGTGGATTCTTCACTACGAACCTGTGAATAAATGTTGGAGTGTGGAACGGAAACATCGTCAATCGCAAAATTTTTAAATTTACCCTCGTAGGCTGCATGCATGGAAATCCATGTTCGGTGATAATTAATGTTCATATTTATACTATTTTCTTTCTGCAGCTTGAAGCGATTTGAGGATTCTGTGGCCTTATTCAGGGTCCAGGAGGAGCAGCAGAGAGAGGTGTCAGAACAGCAACAAAAGACATCTTGTCCATGGAAAGTTTCAGATAAACAGATGGAGGCATTCAGGCTTAAGGTGTGTCTGAGACTGAGACAGATACAGGAAAGCATTGTTGGGAATTATCTACATTTTAAAACCTTTAAGAAACCTTCCATAAATGCACAAATCCAGTATTATATAGGGGAATGTATATACTGCACACTATTGATTCACCAACAGTGTGACTAAGTTGTGAAGATCACTAGGGTTGTAAGAATGCATGGTGTGTAATAATTTAGAAATGTGCATTGTGTATCCTATTAATTATGCATCTAATGCAGTTCTACTGTCAGAACACCAGAGTCTCAACTTGTGGAACCTGTATAGTTATAGAGCATGGACTGGGTCTGATAGCTCTGGCTCACAATGACACAATAACACGTTACATAACAGTGTGACCTAACGATGTTATAATGTGTTATAAATAGATCTTCAGTAGCTGGGAAAGGACACAAGCCGTGCATCACTGTGATGATTTTCTCTGATTTTGAACCTCAAGTAAAGCAACAGCTTAGACACTCCTACTGAACTTATTATTTTTCAACATCACTTTCCCCCAATAATCAATAGATAATTGAATTGAATCTAATTGATTAACTGAATACAATCAAATTATGACCTTAGTGTATCGTTATACAAATAAGTCTAGGAGGTAAAGATGTTTCGGGCATGCATTACGTAGCTCAACTCCCTGAAAAATTATTTCCAGCACTGCAGAGGAGCATCATTCCTTAAGGAAATTTGTTTACTTATTAGTTATTGTTGAATAAGGCTTATTACTTATTTGTCTTTTAGTCAGAGAGAATGGTCAGACTGAATGAGATCATTAAGAGGAATTCCAAAAATGCTGCACTCATCTTGGTGTGAGTACTGACCCCAGTTCATAACATTAATCCATTTTATTAGGAACACCTTTTACACTGTACCCTTCAAGTAATGTTCACATCAGACATAATGGTAAAGAATGCGATCTCTGTGACTTCAATTGTGGTGTTGTTGTTGGCACCAGATGGGCTGAGAATTTAAGAAACTGCAAGTTATGCAATATAAAAATGCATAATTTAAAAAAAAATCAATAAACAGGTAGAAATATCTTGTTGATGAAAGAGATGACAATGGCCAGACTGGATTGAGCGGACAGAATGTTTATAAGTAATTCAAATCAGCACTTTTACAACCACATCTGGTTCCATTCCATTCAGCCAAAAACAAGAATCTCGCCATTCATACACAACTGCCTTAAAAATGTCACCTTAATTGAAATTTTGTGAGAAAAATGCTAAGCATTTTCAGCTTTAGAGTGATTGAACCAAGCGAAACCAATCAAAACTTGTTTGCGTCAGTCAAGCGAAGTGAGTTACATATTTTTACATTTTGTGGACAAGACATAGCACCATGGATCCCAAGAATGTTAGCAAGGACGGTTGCAAGAAGAAACCTGAGTCGCTTTCAGTTTAGTTTTTAAGCAGCCGATGCCAATAGGAATCATAAATTAAGCTTAAGTGAGATTTAATGTAAAGTGACATTTACATGTCTTTTTCTAAATATTTTGATTGTTGTTATATGCAGGAATATAATTATAGTGTTGGAAATTGGTAATATTCATAATATTTTTGGCTGGAACGGATTATCTGGACTTACATTATTTCCTATGAGAAAATGTGTTTTGCAATACAAATTTTTGCCTTAAGAACTCGCTTCTCGAATGGATTCAATGTGTATGCCGACGTACTGCTGTATCTTTAGGGGACATTTTACTCAAGTAAACGTGAAAGCCTTCATTTACACTTCTACTTGAGTAAAAGTACAAAATACTCAAAATCACTTATAAGTATAAACAAAGTGTAGATTTTTTCATAGTTAAAAGAGTCTCTCTCTCTCTTACCGTTTCTGTCTACAACCAACTTTGTTTCTGATTTTAAACACCTGCTACATGATTGAGCATTTCACGGAGGGAAGGCAAATCACACAATTATATATAATAGTCAGCATGTGGTGAAATAAACACTTGCAATCTCAATATAGAACGCAACACCATGCAGAAATGTATTGAAGTAAAAAGTACAGATATTTGTTTCAGGATGATTTAGCAAAAGTAAAAAGTATCTAGTTCAAGTTAAGTACAATAAAGAAGTAAATGTAATTAGCACAGACTCATCAAACAAGAGAGTTAAAGACCGGAAAAGATTTGGACCTGATTATTTTTCCTTCTAATATTATATAACTGTTCCCATGTTAGCCTCTTCCTGCCTGGAGTGGAGTGGAACGCAACATCCCTTTCTGGAAACCTTCAAATGTTTTGTGCATGTTGAGATACTTTTCTGCACCACAGTTCAAGATCAAGAAGAGAAAAGTGATTTATATCCTTCCTGGCAGATCGAATCAATTTGATTATTTTACTCTGTTGTCTCTTATGAAGGTATTTCAAAGTCACAGAGATTACATTTGTCCCCATTCTGATGTGTTTGATGTGAATGTTAACTCAAACCTTTGCACATTCATGTGTATACAGTAGATGTTCCTAATAAGATGAATGGTGAATTATTCTATGGCATTTTTAGCATATACGTAATCAAACAATGTAATTTCAATTGCACTTAGCTTCATGTGATTATTAATAATGTGTTAATTTCTCCTACATTAAACACATTATTAACAAACATAACTGACCAGAAAAGCATAATACACTTCTACTGGGCTGGGTACTAATGCTTAATGTGTTTTCGTGTCGCAGTTCGTTACCTGTCCCTCAGTGCAACTGCCCTAGTTCTCTCTATATGGCCTGGCTGGACACACTGAGCTTTGGACTTCACTGCCCCGTCCTGTTTATACGAGGGAATCAGAAAAATGTACTCACGTTCTACTGCCAGTAACACACCTACAAACAGTTAACGATGATGGATCAAACTATGCAAATCTCCAGACAATATCTTCCATCTGAGCATCTTCTCTTATACAAACACACATTGAGCATATTTCCAAAGAAAGCTTTGAGAAACTGATGGTTTAACTCTGTGGGCGCTTTTAGAGTATAAAAGTGGATAGCCATTTTGGCTGAATAAAAGTTTGATGGAGAATTTCTTTATTTAATTATAAGAGATTTTATGGGCAGGCAGCTAATATTAGTTTCATCTTATTTTAACCTAATGCACTTGTACACTTATTCAAATTAATTAATTTTATTTTCACTAATTAAAATAACACGTTTTAAACATACATTTTTCAATGTCCTTTAAAAAAAGAAAAAAGCTTTGTCGTATCAAATACGAAGCGCATTCATGTCTAACCGGGACATTATGAATGTCCCCAAAAACGGTTGACATTTACAGCAGACTCATGTTCTCATGAATGTTCAGCATCTGAAGTGGAACATCTGATTGTTGGAAAATGACGGATCGCCAACTTGAGGAAGAGATGCATCCATCTGTGAGAACTGTACACGCAATCATTGGACAATGGAAACCACTTGCAACACTTGTTATTGTATTCAGACTTGAAGCAGGCAGTTCCTACAATGGCTCCAGCATACTGAGAAAATTTTCTACCTTGATGGTATCCCAAGCACTAGTGAAACGCTGGGATGAGTGCATTAGTGTAGCAGGGGATTATATAGAGAAATAAAGGAAGATTTTACTATTAAAACGGTTTTGCTTTATTCTGCGAAATCAAAAGTCCTGGTTTGACTTGAACGCACCTCATATTTAAATAAATGTTGCTTCAGGTCAAGAACTTTGTTCATATCATAAATAAAAGAAACTATGGGAAAAGACCTTTGTTTCGTGGTTGTTAAACCGTCTAGTTAAATTATTTCAGAAAAGTCCAGGGTTTTACACAGCATTCTGCAAGCGAAGTTCTGTGGTTGTGACTAAAGTAAATAACTACAAACATCTCATAATGCATAAAAATTTCCCAAGATTACAATCACTAATTTTTCAGTCAAATGTCCAGTTTCGGTGAGCCTATGCCTGTTATGCTTGTTTTTGGTTGACAGGAGTACCTGATGTATCCCCTTAGAGTTTGACATATTGTGCAATAATTCTATTATTATTATTATTCATTCAGCACTGTGATACTGCCATATGTTTGGATAACTGCATCAATAAACAGGTGTTCTTAATAAAGTGGATATGGTATACATATCAGCCATAACATTGCGACGCAATGTGTGATGCTGTGGTCGCTGCCACCAGATCCTTCGGACTATGATCGGACTTGTCTGATAGTCCTAAGATCTGGGGAGTTTGGAGGCTGGGTCAGCGGCTTGGCATAATGTTATATGAGAGATGGACTGAGGCACAGCACAATGTAATGTCACAAGGTAAGCCCTCCCGACTGAGTGGTAGTTGTAGCCTTAATGTGGGAGCCCCCTAGAGACAGGGAGGAATTAGCCACGACTAAATTAGGGAGAAAAATCAGGGGAAAAAAAAAATTAAAAATCTAAATTCTCCAGACAACAGTTAACCCTATTTGAACATGTTATGCAAACCAATCCGCCCCAAAAGCACTCTGGCTTGATATGGTCAATCTTGAGAAGTATGAAGTAGCCAAGAGTCAGCCACGACTGAATGACCAACGAATTAATGTTGTGGTGTTCTTGTAATGGCTGTGTATACAACACTGTGTGTACAGAAAATTAAACAAGGAGACAGTTGAATTCAAACAATTTATACCAGTTTTAGCAGGAACTCAACATTACACAAATACACCTGTGCTCTCTTGTCAAATATACAAAGCAAAAAAAAAACAAACAAACAAAAAAAAAACTATAAATATTAATAGTAAAGTAAAATGTTCAAGTCTGGTATTTGGTGGGTAAATCAAACTTATCACTGATACCCATGGTAATATTAAATATCAATTAAAACTCTAAAGCAGTATACCTTTGCATTTACAAGATATTACTTAAAAAAAAAAAAAAAAAAAGTACAAATTGTGCTAAGGTATAACATTAATAGACTGAACTGACAAACGACCTCCACCTACTACCTCCCCAAATTACAAAATTATGTTCAATCCCATAATTAGAGTAAATAAATTTGCCAAAGGCAGCATATTGTTTTTTTTTTTTTTTAAATAGTTTTAAACGGTAGACAATTAAAAGTTTCACATGTTTGTCCAGATGACATTCAGTCCAACTCCAGCACTCAAAGCAAACGGTTTGTTCACAACTGTAATTACTGGACATCAGCCTTCAATTATTAGTCACATTTTCATTTTGGTCAAAGTATCTGTATTGAAAGAGTAAATCTTTCAAGAAATATCTGAAGATACTCTGAGGCACATCACCTAGCATGCATAGACTTCAAATTCAGAGAAACACAAAAGTCAACACTTTTGCACATAGGGATCTTCCTGTTCTTCTCTCGGTTCATTTACGGGTTCAGGAATCCAAAAAGTCATGATCGTTTACCACGCACACAGTTTATGAACAGATACATGATTTGTACTCTTCTGTCTTTTGAACAACAGAGCGAAAGTAAAAACCTGCATGAAGGTTCCACATATTAGCTAAACAAATATTTGTTAGACAGCAAAGCCTGTTGACTGAGCAAACAAAATGCATTTCCATTATGACAAGCCACTGAGCTGATGATCTACAAGTTATAGTGAGTTATATTAAGCTGTAATGTAATGACATCCCCATTTTACAGTTTTAATTTAGCTGATCAGCAGCACGGAATGAGATAATGGAGCAAGC
The DNA here is from genome assembly GCA_026413445.1 of Dolichallabes microphthalmus. Lineage (NCBI taxonomy): Eukaryota > Metazoa > Chordata > Actinopteri > Siluriformes > Clariidae > Dolichallabes > Dolichallabes microphthalmus. The sequence goes on from JAOTQY010000031.1 coordinate 6,407,001, forward strand.
ACAATTAAGGCAACAAGTAACAGGTATAACTCAAAATATGACATCACAGTAACAAAACAGATTTCCAGAATGATCAAGTATTTCCAAAAAAAATAATAAAATAAAATGTTTAATGCTCCGTGAATATCCTTGAAATACAGAAAACCTAAATAAAGAAATACAGAAGTAAGTTTAAATGCTTAAAAGATTAAACAAGTAGAAACGGAGCTTATAGATATACCTTGGGCATAAGGATACCTTTAAACAAAAGGACATGTGCAGTAGGGAGGATTCCATGGTTTAAGAAACAGTCTGTTACTTAATAAGGCACATTATCAATGTCACAAAACCTGCTCTAAATGGTGATGGCTAAAGTTTTGGAGTCAGTCAATTATTAGTGAACGTCTAAATCAACCAGGACACACTACATTGTATAATGGACAGAATGACCGTTAAGTGCAACACACTAAATACTTGAATAAAGGCTAAGTGACAACACTAATGCTAATATAGAAATGCGTACTATTGAACATTTTCCATTTGCTGCTGGATATTATGGAGAATTTCTGCACACCTCTGATGTCATGGATCTACACAAAAGACGACAGGGATGAACTCAAATCTTTATAACAAAGCTGTGCAGACCATCTTCCTTCTGGGAACAGAAACACCAGTCACTTGTAAAAACACCATTATGCATCTGCAAGAGCAGTCTTTATTGTATTACTAGCTTTCAGCATCACTTCGATGTCCTTGTCCGCTTCGCTAACGTAGCTGAGGTTTCCATGCCTCTTTTTGCTGAGGTTTTTGGAGATCCTGTTTGTGCAAGTGTGGCTTCCATCTTTCTTTGAGACCGTGTGAGCACCTGGTCCTCTGATAACAGAGGTTTCATGTCCATAATATGAGACGGAGACGATAAACTTTCAGAACCTTTATGAAGAGGCAATTTCTTATTGTCAGTTTTTGTTTGAGGTGACTTTTCAGTTTTCACCAGGACGACTTCTTTACTCGTGGTTTTGGAGGCAGATAAACGCTTAGATTTGAACATTCTGGTAAGCCCCCTCTTTGGAGACATTCCACCTTTTTCATTTTTCTCCAACCCTCTACCACCACCTTTTGGCATTTTCTTTTTCACAGCAGGTGGTGTTGCTTTTTTAGGCAATCGGTTCACTTTGACCAGGGCTGATTTTTGCCCTCTCCTTGTGGACAGTTTTTCTTGAGAGACCTTTGTCGTGGAATGGCGATTGTCTACATAATCTGCTAGTGGCCTTTTTAACTTCAAAGAGTTTTGTTGGACTTGTTTTTTCTCACGCATGTTGGAATATTTCCGCAGAATTCTAGCACTTGCTGGATTTTTTGCACTTGCAGCAACCTTGCTGTGGCTCTCGACAGATTGTGTCAAACCAGGAGAGCTCTGTGGCTTTGAAGAGATCCGAGTTGCAGTTCTAGATTCTCGTTTTTCCTTGCCTTTGCAGATCCCCTGGGCCAAAGCTTTAGCAATTAGCCTTTTGTTCCTGGCGTTGCTCTTCACAGGGGATGCAATGGCAAACTTTTTCAGGTGCTTTTTTAAGCGTTCAGCCTGTAGACTTGGAAATACACAATCAGAAGACACTCGCACAGAAGGTAAGGTTTGAAAATCCAACTGAGTCTCAGAAGGAAGCCTTGTGTTCACTTGTTTTACAATAACAAGAGATTTTGTTTCTGTAGACTGCAAGAACCAGCGACAGATATTAGGAAGGTCAAAGGACTTCATAAACAGCATTTGCACAGGAGAAAACTTGTGCTGCTCTAACGACCTTGGTTTCCTAATTCTCCGTTTGCTTTTCCATATTTCCTTTAGTCTGTCTGCCTTGTTCTTTGGTTTCGGTGCAGGCTGCCCCTCTTTGTCCATTTGAACCCAGCCTTTTTGCATCTTATCAAATTTGCTATTTAAATCTGAAATCAGAAGTTGGTTTGCTTCCCCATTTAAAGCCTCCAAAAACTTGCTTGGACTGGGGATTAAAGGACTGGTGGTTGGTAGGTTTAGTGGAATAAATGAATCTGGGACAGAAGATACTTTTGTTTGGTCATTAAAAGGTTTAACAGCCTTGATGCTAGCACTCATGTGTTCTCCCTTATGAACTATGGACTGTAGAGATGTTCTAGACATCTTCTGAAGTCTTGGAGAAAGCTTTCTATTTTTGGGTGGTGTTGGTAAACAATCCTGCTTTTCAGAATCTAAAGTATTACTCCTTCTCAACGACATGCGTCCAGGGCTCTCTGCAACAGTTACAGCATCTGGAGTAAATGAACCACAGCTGGATGACTGCTCTGCCGTCAGACCACTTCCACTTCTTAGAGGCATGTGTCCAGAGGTTGCAGATTTCTTAGAGGGAACACTACTGTTCTCACTGGCGTTCTCACCACTGGGTTGTTCAGTGATGGTGCCTGATGTACCCTTAATCATATCGGAGGAACCTTCATTGGCATGGTGGCTGACTGCACTACTGTTTCTGCTTCGCAAAGGCATGCGTGACATACTGTCTAAACTGTTCGGATTTGGGGAATCTTTGTTAACAGTCTGCTCGGCCAAACCACTATTCCTGCTTCTCAAAGGCATTCGTCCAGGCTTCTCTACAGGACCTGCATTGGTGGACTTGCAAGAATCTCCATCCACAGGTTGATCAACACCAACGTTATTCCTCATTCTCAATGGCATTCGTTCAGGGGTGTGAGGAATATTCTTGGTAGGTGAACTGGAATCACTGCTAACCGAATGCTCAGTATGACTGCTCCTTTTCCTAAGAGGCATTCTTTCAGAAACCTTTATGGATTTTCCAGGGCTGTTTTTCTCACAAGATTCACCATTCTCAAGCGTATTCATCTCATTCTCAAGACCATCATTCACCGAACCCCCTTGTCCTTTAAGCTCATCATTTGGGTTTGGGAGCTCTTGGACCTTCAACTCTTTGTCAGACTCAGTTTCCTTCGCGAACATTCGTTTTTGGTTTTGTCTTGTGCACACTTTATCTATACATTCAACCTGGGTGACCGATGGAGACTGTTGTGCTTTCTCAGGATTAAAATCTGTGACTAAATTACACTGATCACCCTGACATGGCATGTTTTCCTCAGTATGCTTTAATTTAGACAAAAACAATGACTGTTTAGTGTCTGGAATGTTTTCTTCAGGGATATCAGACTGCAAGGCATGATCTGATACATCAGAGACAGTGGTTTGTTCAGATATACCTTTGGAGGCTCCACTTCGCAAGCACCTATCTGAAGGGAGGGTATGTTTTGCAACACCCTTCTTTGTAACAAAACTTTCAGATACAACAACTTCCCTGCATTCTTCAAGTTGTTCTTTTAAAGGTTCCTCAACTACTAGATCAGAGATGGACTCCACTGTATCGGGATTCATAGAATCCAGTGCTTTGACATTTGCTTCACTTTCACAAGTCTTTTGTAACACTGTGTTGTGATCCATGCATGTCATTACCTGGTTTTGTGGGCATTTCATCTGCTCTGAGAAATCGCACTCGGCAGAATTTTCATCTTTCAAATCACTTTCTACTTTCATATCTTCTGCCCCAGATGTATTAGTATCCATGTTTGAGGAGTCTGTGCTTAATAATACTTCTGTCCCTGCATTCTGACCCTGGACCTCGGTTTCTAACTCACTTACTATTACACTTGATTCAGGAGAATCAATATTTTTTGCTGCAACTTCAATTTTTTCAGTCATTTCTTCTGCTATGGAAGAATTAGAAGCTGCGTCGCTGCTGTCCAAGACGCCATGTACACCAAAATTAGAGTCATCCTGCACATATTGACCACACTCTTCATCTGGAAGAGTTTGACCTGTTTGACTAGGCTCTACAATCAAATCTTCACTTGTTATTTCAACAACATCTCCAGGCAATTCTGTCACCACTGATTGATCAGATAGGTTTTGGGTCATCACAGTTTCCATACAATCCCCAGTAAAAGGTACAGTCATAGCAGGTAATCCATCAGGTTTGGCAAGAGCCTGCTTTGGGGTGACTGACGTTGTTATTTCCGGCATTGGAACAGGATAATTCCCACTACCGTTAGCGGCAGACTTGCGTACTAATGTTCGAACTGTTTTTAGTTCGCAGCAATCCCCAAAAATCGAATGTCCTCTTGTGCTTTTTCTAGCATTTTTCCTTGGAAGCATATGGTTATGTGATTGAAGCGTACATTCAGTAATTGGTTTCCCTACATAGACAATGTCATATTTACTGTCAGGATCATTTACAATGTTACTTATTGACGCAAGCCTGAGTCGAGAGTGTGAGCCTCTGCTACTTTTCTTAGCTGTTCTTGAGGAATTCGATGAAATGATGTTTGAAGTCCTTTGAGCCGAACATAGTTTAACAGATGCATCACTGCTATGAACTGGAAGGCATTTAGGATCAGTGTTTCCATTATTTGTAGAACATGAAGACAGCAAACTAATATCATCATGATCAGTGCTGTGCGTGTGTGACTGGGTCTCAGAAGCACACGAGCCCTCCTCTAAAGTTCCACCATTAGCTTCTTGAATGATCGAGTTCACCTCGGACAATTTCTTCGCTTCCAGGCTCCCAAGGTTGTTTTTCACAATCAGTAGAGTTGGACACTTAGGCTCAATGTTGGTACTCCTACTTTCACCATTAACATAATCAACAGTGTCATCATCATTAACTTCAATATCTGTCTGAGAAATATCTAAGGATGATATGTTCTTGATTAATGCTATCGATGGCCGAGCCGTTTTCATGAGCTGTTCTTCAGGGGGAACTTCTGTATTTTTAGAAACAGGCGACTCTTGGCACCCATTCTTGTCTCTTCCTACAGGCAAGGTTTCTTCAGTACCTTGTATCTCAAACCCTTCTTCCGTGCAGTCTGAGCCTGTTGGTTTTTCTGTGACGACTGGGGAGGACAGCTGCACGTCACTGGAGGACGTCACGGCCTTCACTTCAGTTTGCAAGAATCCAAATGCATCAACAATCTGTCGCTGGTGATGCAAACATAGCTTAGCCATGAACTGTCCTAATGTGGATGATGAATGTAGATCTCTTGCTTTAGCCAAACCTGAATCTGAAGCTTGCCTGAAAGGGGAGACAAAACAAAAATGCTCTCTTATATAAGATAAATAAAATAAATAAATAATAATAAAATTCTCACAGGGATGAGATACTGTGCTACACAATTACTGATTAAAAAGAGAACTAACATTTTATTTTAAGTATGAATTTAACGACTCAAATTGAACGAAAATATTTTACTACAAAATAATGTGCATTTTAGACATAGGAGAAATTTACATAAATAAAATCAAGGTGGTGTCTATATAGTGGCCAGGACTTGCTCTCTCAATCTCTTAATTTTTGCAGCGCTTCAATATCTGCCGGATTTTTTACTTGCACCATAAGTTAAATCAAGATGCAACGTTATGAACATTTGTGACATAGTCTACTAATAAGTTACTCAATGTAAATGCCCATCTGTATTATAGAGTTTCATTAGAAAAACTAAAGTTTTGTTTCCCAGTAAAAATATACAGTTGTTTGTGTCAGTAGAAAGCCAAGCAAAGAAAGTTCAAAATGTTCAGATTTTTTTTGAGGGTTTTATTTTGGCATGTTGTGCACAATTTGATGAAAACATAACACCATGAGTCCCAGGAAATTTAGCAAGGGCAGTAGCAAACAGAAAATAAAGCCACTTTCAGTGGAAATAAAAATTGAAAATCATGCTGAAAAGCAGCCGGTGCCAAGAGGAATCATAAATTCATAAAATTATAAATGCTTAAAGTTAAGCAAGGTTTACGTCTACTTATTTCAAATTTTACTTCATTAACATGTGTTTTCAGAATATGATTGTGTTGGAAACTGGTAATATCTTTGGGTGGCTCAGCTGGCTTATCTTTAGTTTACATTATTTCCTATGGGAAAATGCGTACATAAGAATTAAAGTTTGACAGTTCCCAGGATGTAAAATCACTTTTCCAGGACACACACTGCCATATTTTTGCAACAAGACACATCATTACAACTGTTATTCACTCGTGGCATAATTGTGTGTAGGGGAGGCAGGTGTTTAAACCCCATCTTTACAGTCCATATTTAACAACGGTAGATTTAAAGAAGCTCCTCTTAAGTGAAGAAAAGACACGAGTATTTTACGACGGTATGCTTTATTATGTACAATTTTGAACGGATTGTTCAGTACTCAAAATCAGATTAGACAATGTACATAAATTCATTATCGTCCTACTAAAGACTCATGGCACTCAAGTATGTGTGTATATGTGCATACTAACCTCAAAACAGGCGTCGTCAAATTCACAGGGCCTCTGATGAGCATGCTATCTGGATTACGGTTCTTCTTAATTGAAAGATCAAGAACACAATCTGAAAAGTTACACATGTCAATGATGAGACAGTATTACAAACACAAATGACCTTTAACCTAACTATTTGCGTTTACTGCAGGGGTGCCATATCTAAAAAAGGTTGAGCACAACGACGTGTGTTTATTGTCTGAGAAATCCTGGGATAAATAACTGGTTCACTCATTTTTATTGATTGCTTAAAAAGATGATTAGTGGGAGAAGGGGTTATAACTTTTGTCAAAGGAAAAAAAAACTTAGTTTCATGAATTAACAGGTTAAAGTTTGCCTAGATGAACTTACAGATTTAAGGCAACTTACTTGCCTAGATGATACAACAGTAATCATGGTGTGATCGTTCACCCAGATGCGTTTTGTTTACCTTACCCTAAATCAGTGGTTCTCAAAGTGTGGGGCGCACCCCACTAGTGGGGAATACAGACATGACAGGTGGGGCGCAATGAACGGGAG
>JAOTQY010000031.1:6442220-6453885 GCA_026413445.1 Dolichallabes microphthalmus
TAAGCCTCTTAAAAGTCCTCCTCTCTACTCTTAACAATTTTTACCTTAGGAGCTGTTTTTAGGGCTAAGATGTTTTGCGAATTATTTTTATCTTTACTAAGATTTAGTCCTAAATTTATGGGGAAATTCTAAGAAAATGTCATAATTCTAAGAATTTTCTTAGAATTTCATCACTAGGAGCAACTTTTAGTCTTAAGAAGCTTTCTGAATACGGGCCCAGGAGAACGATGTGAAGATATTCTTCATAGACTTCATGTAAAGTTACAATTTCATACAGTAGTTAGTCCTGCCAGGACATTACTTGCACTAAGTAGTAAAAATACATTCACCTTATACATTATGTAACTGTTGGCATACCTAACTCTTTCTCTCTCTCTGAAGCTACACATGGTAATTTTTCCTCCTGAGGGGCACTTCATTCACAAAGGGCTACTTTAGCCCTGCCCTGTACATTTACATGTAAAGGACAAAAGCATACTTAATTATTGGAGATGATTAACCATTCAGGAATTACAGCTATTTTGACACACACACACACACACACACACACACACACACACATCCATTTTGGGGGTTATAAATAATGGAACAAGCTAGGATAATTACAAACACAAGGACTGTCTTTAATGTTTTTGGATGAAAATCCTTTGCAGTCAATTACAGCCTGAAATCTGAAACCTATAGACATTCAATGAGGCTTTGCGAGAGATCAGTGCATAATGGTGGTGTTTACTGCAAACCTTGCATCATGTGTGACTTCTTTTGTTTTTGCAAAGTCTCCAGATGCATTTACATGTACACAAAGAAGTATAAAGGTGTTTCACACCACTCTTAGTGGCAAACTACTGCAAACAGTGGCATGCTTTCATAAGAAAATGTCCCTTAAGTGGGAGTAAAAAGTGAGAAATGAATAATGGATCCAGCTATGCGAGTGATGTTTTATCTTACAGAGGTTATTATACCGGTAGAAACAATACCATATATTTACTCACTTCTTACCACCTCTCAGTTGAACTACAGAATAGTCAAAGATCAACATGAAAAATCTTTTCATAAAAGTGCAGTGCAATGGAATAACGTATGATTAAATCCTGGCGTAGTTCCTGTGTGAAGTGTTCCAAAGATCCACCGTAACCTTAACCAAGATGAATGCCAGATGAATGAATGAAAGTTGATTTTGTAGAAAAGTCCTCTATTGAAGAATAAAGGAACAATATATCCAGTGTGAAATCCGATACTTCAGATGCACAAGAGATATACAAAGCTTACACTCAAATAAAGCCTTTCGTTCATTTTGCTAGCTGGCTTGACGTCAGAGAAGCTGAATTTTACAAAGCAAATATACTAGTAAGCCACGTTCTACCTTTCAGTCAAATACTAAGGAGCTTGGAAAAATATGGATTCTATAGCAAGTTTAAAAAAGATTTTTTGTGTCATGACATTTGAGATATCTTCTACATTGCAATTGCATAGAACCTTTTACCTTCACAAAAAAAAAGTCGAAGAAAACTCTTGGGAACCAGTTAGTGTTAGGCACCTACAGTTCACCAGTGTTTTGTAAATTTTTAACATGCTCTCATCAACTTATACTCTCAACCCATGATCGGTGGTGTAAAAGCAAAAGCAGGGAGGAACGCTAAGCAGATTGCTGAATCTCATGGACCTATTTTGGCATTTTATGTCCAGTACTGTGCAAGTCTTGTGCCACATCTCATTACTTCATATTTTGCTCCCCTCAGCCAAAACGTCTTCTTAACGTATTTTTAAAGCAGTCTTGAAGAACAGTACACCATGCTTCCTGAAAGCACTGAGTGGTTGGAACAGACAAGAGGGAAAATGAGGCTGCTGTCAATATTGTTACATAAATAACCTTTTTCTAACCTTTAGGCAATTCCCGTCGCAGTAAAACATTTATTCCAATTTCTTTAATCTACTTAATCTAATTTGTTTTAATATAAAGAAATGAGGGGTGGCTCAAGAGTTTTGCACATTACTGTGTCAATGTGCAAATACACAGCCCAATCATGTTTTCCAGTTAGGCATATCGATTATATTAAAGTAAATCTTGTATCATGGCATCTGCAAGCTAAATTTAACATTTATTCTCATTCTAGTTTAAAATACTAGTGTAGTGGTTATTGTGTATATAGTAGAATGTGCCTTGCATCTCCAGGGTCCGGATTCGATTCCAATCTCTGTGTGCATGGAGTTTGCATGTTCTACCCGTGCTTGGTGGGTTTCCTCAGTTCAAAGACATGTAGGTTAGATTAATTGGCGTTCCCAAATTGCCCGTGTGAGTGTGTGTATGTGCCCTGCGATGGATAGGCACCCTGTCCAGGGTGTACACCGCCTCGTGCCCTAAGCCTCCTGGGATATACTCCAGGTCCCCTGTGACCCTGAATACAGGATAAAGCGGTATAAACGATGAGGGAGTGAAAAATGTAGATGTGCTTTTTACAGCTATGATAAACTTTAACTACCCTTTATGTGTCCCCGTTATAGGTCACAGACTTGGTTTAATGTACAGTCAAGCTTTTACAAGTGTGTCAATATTTGCTTTCCTACAACCACATTTGATTGCGTTTACATTTACGACCCAGGTATGTTTATGTTAGCTCAGCATTCACTTACGTATTTAAACGATAAATGTTTTTAAGAATATTACTGTAATGTTTATTTGCTTGATTGTTCAGCGCTAGATGAATAAAATTTCAGTAAAAAAAACAAAACACCAGTTTAAGAACGTTAGCTGCCAAGAAGACCTTGCAAAGTCTAATTGAAGACTATTTAATACTTAAAGTAATTTGTTTGGAAATGTAATTTCTTATATTTAAGATTGTTTCATCTTAAAATTGCATAAAATTGCAGAATTGCTATTCTTAAAAAGTTCTGCTTCTAAAATTCAAAATGGCATCAACTCGCTCACACCAAACTTCTATACTGGAACTGTCTGCGGGCACTGGTGGCTCAGTGATAGGTGTTTTGTCTGCCATGTGTAAGACCCGGGTTCGACTCCCAGCCAGTGCCCACACCTCAGCCACTGGATGCAGTGCCGGTCCCAAGCCCGGATAAAATGTGAGGGCTGCGTCAGGAAGAGCTGTGCCAAGGTTGTACACTGAAACACCATCATCATACTGGAACTGTGCAAGATTCATTAGGGAATTCCTTAACTTACAGTATATAACTGTATCTAGGCTCAATTTTAAATATTGTAGAAAAAAAATTAAAAGGATCATGTCATAGACTTCCTTGAGAGATTTCGGTCTGTATTGACAAGACAGCAGTAGCAGATTTGTCGGATGCATATCTATGATGCTCTATTGGATTGAGATCTTGGCGAGTGTGGAGGCTGTTTGAGTGCAGTGAACTCATTGTCATGTTCTAGAAACCAGTTTGAGAGGACGTTAGTTTTGTGAAATAGCATGTTTTCCAGTGGACCTGGTCAGCACCAATATAAATGTCGGATGTAGCATTTAAACGTTGCTCATTTGGTCCTAAGGGCTGCAAGGTGTGCCAAGAAAACATTACCTACTACTACCCATTACACCACCATCAGGACCCTGAGCCACTAATATGGGGCAGGATGGATCCATTTAGTTTACTCCAAATTTTGACCCTACCACCTGAACGTCACAGCGGAAATCAAGACTCCTCAAACCAGGCAACGTTCTCCTATTGTCGATTTTGGTGAACCAATGTGAACTATAGCCTTAGTTTACTATTCTTAGCTGGCAGGAGTTGCACCTGGTGTGGTAGCCCATCTGCTTACAGGTTGGATGAGGTGTTAATTCAGAGATGCTCTTCAGGATACCTCGGCTGATGTTATCTAATACATCAACGAGACATTTTCACCCAGAGAACTGCTGCTCGCTGGATAGTTTCTCTTTTTCCGCCTGATTCTCTGTAAACCTGTGAATATTACAGTAGATCAGCAGTTTTGATTTACAAGGCCACATTCAAAATGACTTCTTCCACATTCTGGTGCTCGGTTTGAACTTCAGCATATCGTCTTGGCCACGTCTACACGCCTAAATGCTTTGAGGTGCCACCATGTGATTGGCTGATTAGATATTCGCGTTAACAAGCGGTTGATCAAGTGTTTGACTTAGAAAAAAAATAAAACATAGAACCGAATGAAAACTCATCACTCACACACGCATGACTCTGCCTTAAGCCGATTTAATATGATTGATTTGTACATTGTTTTAACAATAATATGTGCAACAAAACGCCTCCTGTCGGTCACAATCAGGCAATGGATGTACAAGATTCATTTCCCGTTGTTACATACATAAAATAATCCAGTCCTCTCTTTGAAGTACATGTTTACAATACAGACTTTTTCTAAAATGACAGTCTTGCATTAAGCCACAAGTTATAAAGTATTTCTGTGTGCCCTGTTTATATTTTAAAACATACTGTACATGCGATTCTAAAGCAAGGTTTCAGAAAGTAGAGGATGCTGCAGGTATGACATCTGGGTTTAGGTTTCATCGGATCGGATCGAATTTTAACAGGCCGAAGCAATATTAATAAAGTCTGAGGATTCACTTTTGACAAATTGCTTGGTGCATAGGAATAGACTAACTAAGAGTTTTGAGGCAACTCATTTTCTTCTTCTTCTTCTGCGCTTCAAGTAGAAACAGCTCGAAATTTAAAAGTCCCGAACAATGCTAATGCAAATTGTTTTAAATATCAAGCTAACAAGCTACACTGTCTTTTATCCACTAATATAGCCTAAAAATTACTGGGAGTTAAATTGCAGTTTTTCTACTCTGAGATTTCCGTTACTGCCAAACCATGTTTTTTTCCTTCTTCAAGATCAAATGAAACGCCCCCTGCTGGTTAAACTGCATTTTTTGTAGACATATCAGTCATACTTCAGGAAACGTGATGAAGAAATGCCAGATATTTACAATGCATGCTTATCACGGTTAACACTGTATCTCAGCGACTGAGAAAAAAACAATAAGGATGATGACTAAATAGGTCAACTTACTTACTTACTCACTTAGGAAGAAAGAAAAAAAAATAAAATTAAGCGCATTTCTATCTGTCAGGGAATGTGCGCCATTTAATCGTTTTGTGTTCAGGGTTTTAGCATCATATGACCAGTACTAACCAGCTTCAATTAATAAATATAAACGCAAGACACACTTTTGCTTGCAACTTGATAATGTTAAATAATACATCATTCAGACTTTTATTTTTCTCGCTCCCGGTATGGTACTGTTTATGGGTGAACTTTACTTTTCCTTCAACAATCTTTAACAGAACTTAAACAGCACATAGCGAAGTGAAAGCTTTGATATTATTGGGGGAAATGGACTAACACAGAAATGTAGCTAGACAGGAGTAGCAGGTGTGTACATGTACTCCTCCGAAATAAATCAGACATTAATAGCTTGCGACGAGGCTTCCCGACAAGTCTTATTGCACTGACGGCTCTATTTAGTAAGCAACTGTACAACCACGAAAATAAGGGTAGCTACAACATGGCAATACAACATGAGTCGAATGTGTCACCTGGGATTGTTAAAGATGTGATTACACTTGTACGATATCTGTCATTCAAATCAGATCCGCAGAATTTTGGCCGTACTTATATATGGGGCGAAAGATTAAAGGATAATGTTGCAGCCGGCGAATGCATTACATACGTGCTGGTTTTTCACCTCCTGCGTATTCGTCAGAGGAAGTACTATTTGACTCGGCAGGAAATACTTAATTACATCTTATTGTTCTTCCTTTCACCATGAATTTCGGGATCAATGTCATACAACAACAGCAGACACGGAAGGCAAGCATCACCTAAAAGCCATTACACCAAGAGCCTTCAGGCAGATTAGTGTATATGATACGAGGGGACACAACAGCATTCGCTTAAAACACGGAAAATTGAGAGCAGATCCGTCCACGGTTCTGGTGCAAAGGAAACGGATTGAGGGGAAAACGAAAACCTAAAAGACATCCTTTTACTTCTTGCTACGCAGGCGCTTGGAGTGGCGCGGTAGGTCTGAATTCTTGTGGCGGCGCTTCAGACCGGTGCCACTTTCCTCGGCTATCCTCGCCGCTATCGTGCCAAGGCCGACCGGGGAAGTGGATGCTATGGCTACGGCGCCAGCGGACGAGGAAGTTGAGGAGGTAGCGGGCAGGGCCCGGGTGGCGCTGGCACCCACAGCACTCTCCATGAGTTCGCGCAGCTTGTGCTCGAGCTCGGCGAGGCGTGCGTTCTGCTCGCCGATGACCTGCGTCTGTTCCAGCAGCTTCTGCTCCTGGTCCTGCAGCTGCTTCTGCTGCTCGAGCTGCTTGACGCGGACCTCCTGCATCTCGCGCCTCAGCGCCGTCATGGACGCACCGTTCACCTTCACCTGCTGCTGCACCTTGGTCATCTCGGAGCGCGAAGGTGCGTTCTTGGCCAGCAGCGTCATGGTGCTTAGAGAGCTAGACGGCCCGGCCACTGAGGAAATCGGGGTGCAGAAGGGGTTAATAAAATCCCATTTTTACATTCAACGTGATTTAATTGAGGAAACTGGCATCCTTAAGATAAGCTCAAGGTCAAGGCTATTTACTTATCCGTTAAGTGTTTTACTGTGTGATATTTGCTCGTTTATTATTTACAAGAGGTACGTGCTGAACACAGGCAATATGGTTAACTTGAATACGAGGACCAGGTCAATTTCACTAAAACATTAACCGTTAAGATGCCACTCTGAAGCGCTTATCTACAATCTTACACTAGCTGTAGTGCTGTAATCCTGTCATCTTTAGGAAGACTAAGAGTATGTGCCTCCTACCTGGTGCAGATCCTATAAGACGGCCAGACAGGTCAGCACCTGGGAGCTTCTTCTTGAGGATGGGGACAATCTTCTCATCGAAGTACTCCATGGCCATAGACGAGATGTCCCGCAGCTCTTGAAGCACCTCATGAGCCCTCTGTGGTGCTCGGGTAGAGTTCACGTAGCGCAGGACTCGGTAAATCTCATCGATCACCTGAAAGGAACAGAAAACGTGGTTCTGTTAATTGTGGACGGTTCATGTTCTTCTAATTCTAAAGCACGGAATGGAAGTTAAATTACAATATGGGGAAATATTGGGAATAAAAGGGTACACTTTTAAATGCATGTTACTTCTGTGAATCATTCTATAGATACTATAATTATAGCCAACACTAATACTTACACATATTCTAATCTTTTATATTTGTGACTTAAAGTATAATTTTTTTTTTATTCTTCTTTATTCGCCAACATCAGTCCAATTCCTCTTACTCCACAAGTTCTAAAATTCATTCTAAAATTTGCCTCTAATTTCAAGATCATTTCTCAAAACTATTTCCAGCAACCTATAGAAAAACATTCTCACTGTGATATTTGGAACAATAACTTGCGTGTACTATTTGTCTAAATGATTCGTTACTGGTAAAGGTGCACCGTCTAGTGGCCAAATTCAGGTACTACAATGAGAGGCTACAATAAAGAACTCTCCCTGAGGGACGATATAACAACCGGGCTTTGTCTAAATATTGATCATGAGGTACATATCCTGCACATGCAGCCATTCATGTGGCAGCAATGCAAGAGCTTAAGAGCTTTAATCTTCAAATCAAACATGGAACAGTCTATGACTGTGGCATGTTTGTTGGTGCCAGATGGGCTAGACTGAGTATTTCTAGACGTATTCTAGAACATTCTATACATTAAGTAATGCTTTGCTTTTTATCTCTATGATTTAATGAACACAAATGATGATCTGATCGGATAAGCGCATGAATGCACCCAAGTAGCCTAGCGACCTGATGCTAATTGGTTAAAATCTTAATCATTGGATCCAAGACGGCGATAATGCCAGCTAATTAGGTTGCTTAGTTAGCTAGTTAGTTTTCTGTTAAATAATGTTGTAAATTTATGTTGCATGTAGCACTGTGGTCCTGTTTTGTTTCGTTGTGTACTAACTGTACATGACTGAAGTGACAATAAAAGCCAACTTGACTTGTGTACTGATTAGATGAATGTTAGCTAAAAAAGCTAACTAGAAAATTCTAGAAGATTCCAATTTTTCAGTCCAGGTCCAGTCAGTGAATAATACTAAGCCATGTTCAATCCCTTTTAAGTCTTCCACATTGTTATTATTTCAATCTTAAAATGTACTCAAATCCTTTTCTTGCTCATCATTCTACACACAATACTCCACAATGACAAAGCAAAAACAGGGGTTTACATTGTTTTGTTCGTTTATAAAAGACTGAAGACTATCCTGATCCTTTCATTAGTATTCTGTACCATCACTTAGTACTTGGTTAAAGCACTTTTGGCAGCAATGGCAGTCTCAAGCCTGCCTGTGATGATGCTATAAACTTGGCACACCTTTCTTCTGGAATCTCCTTTCATTCTTCTTAGCAGAATCAGTCAGTCATCTTCTATACTGCTTTATCCTGTGTTCAGGGTCACGGGGGGCCTGGAGCCTAACCCAGGAGGCTTAGGGCACAAGGCAGGGGTACACCCTGGACAGGGTGCCAATCCATCGCAGGGCACACACACACATTCACACACTACGGGCAATTTGGGAACGTCAATTAACCTAACCTGCATATCTTTGGACTGTGGGAGGAAACCCAGAGGAAACTTAGCAGAATCATTCAATCTCAAACATGTTTGATGGGCAGGCTCAGCTGCACAGATGCTCTATTGGGTTCTGGTCCTAACTCTGACTGGGCCGCTCCAGGGTTTTCACTTCCAGGAGTCGTTCCGTGTTTTCATGGTGCTGTGGCTTTGTGTTGTTGAAATGTAAACCGTCAACCCAGCCCGAGATCTTGAGCACTCTGGAAAATTTTTCATTCTGGATTGCTCTTTATTTTTTCTGCATCCATTTTACCAGTGGTAGAAAGACATATCATGATGCTGCCACCACCATGTTTGACTGTAGGGATGATATTAACGAGGAGATGTGCGTTGCCTGATTTCTTCCACACATGACTCAGACCATGAGAAACAAAATGGCCTGGTCTGATGACACGGTTGTAAGTCCTTCAGACAAACTCCTAGCCAGCTGTCATGTGCCTTTTAGTCCCTAGTAGTCCCTGATTGCATATATATTCACCTTATACACGTGACTGTGACCATACCTAACTGTTATCTCTCTGTTGAGCTACATGTGTTTCCCCTAAGCTGCCAATGTTCCAGAGCCTCCTCTGCCCTTAGGACCTGTCGGACTCATCTTGGTGCCCTGCTTCTGGTTGGAGATCCCATATAAACCTGAACACCTCTTTTGTCATACTGAACTTCCAGCCTCCTCACACTCGGTAGGACTACAAAACAATCCCTGCTATCTGTTATCACCTAAATGAGGATGGGTTCCCTGTTGAGTCTGGTTCCTCGCAAAGTTTCTTCCTGTTGTCATCTCGGGGAGTTTTTCCTTGCTACTGTCGCCCTTGGCTTGCTCATCTGGGACAATCTGATCATTTCGATTTATACGTATTTTCTCACACATTTCACACTTCTTCTTCTTCCTCTGGTTAAAGCTACACAGTGTTCAGTTCGATCATAATACGTACCAAAGAGCCTGTCCTGTACTAAGCGATTTGAATTAAATTACACCTACAGTTACCCCTCTAGTTTAATTTACAGTGGATTGATTTATTATTAAAAGATCAAGGATGCAGCTAATTTGTTAACCAAACAAAACTAGCGAGTTGAACAGTGTTAAACAACGAGAGGGCTCATTGCTAGCAAGTTAAATTCTTATTAGAAAGCGAACCTTACTGAAACGATATTTAGCTACTTAGCGGAGTTTAAAAAGAATCACTCTTTCTATATCTACATGCCCACAATGTCTGATTTCAGCAATAGTAGGCAGTAAAATAAAAATGTTCTTATAAATACTTTTCACTTCTGAAATGCAACAGCACAATGCAGAACAGGTACTTGTCTGGTTTAATATCAATTTTATTAATAACTACAATGTGATGATAAAAAAAAAGCAAGTAAATAACTTTATACCTTGCCAGGTATGAAGCAGCAGAGATTGGAGTCCACGTATTTCATGAAGGTCATATTGAGCAAGGATAAACGTGTTTCCACTGCGGCTAAGATGTCTGCATGGCGAGCCAAAGAGTGGTTCCTCCTCTCCGATTCCCGCCTAAGAGTAACGACAGAGCAGATCATTAACACCATCACACCACCTAATGTCTGTTTTTAAACAGTCGGGCTCATTGCTAACTGATGACTAACTGATAGATGAATGACTGACACCCGGAAGCTGATCCCACAGATAATTTAAGTGACAATTTTTTTTTTTGTTCCCATACTCTGCTTGAAAAATGTACAGAAATCAGTGCTGTTTAATCTGAAGGTTTAATCTCACCTCGGCAGCTGGGCTTTGACTTGTCTTTGACAGAGGCTGTGATAACGCTCCACTTTGAGGAAGCCTTGGTTAAGCATACGTTGACAAATCATGTCCATGCGCTTACATACCTAAAAAGACAACAGCTGGTTCAGACAGAATACTTTGTCCCATGATTTTGATGGGAGTTTTAATGAAACAAAACTGTTATACTGTAAACAAGCTTATACATAAACAAGTCAATGTTTTATATACAGGTATCTATAATAAAAAAATTGACTCAAAAACAAATCTGATGAATAACACGCATGCGTTCTGCTGGAGGAAAGCAGTGAAAGGCTGAATGGCTACAACAAAAAGCTGGATAATTACTGTGCACATATGAATAATGAGCGAAATACACGAGGAGCGTCAAACTGAGTGAGACTCATGATAAAATTTCTTATGAATGAAGGAGTAGAACTGATTGACATTTAATAAGACTTCAAGCACAAGTACGATGATAAGACTGCAATAAAACATTTGAATGGTGCAAACGTGGTTCAGTGAACGGCTGATCTTTGAAAACTGGAAGATAACTCGTTGAGCATATCTGTCTGTGGGACAGGAACATACAGGAGCTGGGAGTTACTGCCACATTGTCCGTAAAGTTCTGACATCGCTCCGAGCCATTGCTACAAGTTCGGGCCATTAAAGAAGTTTCTGGAAGGCCAGTGTACTGAAAAAAATGGTTCCAGTGTACTGAGAATATCCTATATTCAAACACTAATGAAACACTGGGATAAGTGCATTAGTGTATCAGCAGATTATATCGAGAAATAAACATTGTTTTTACTCTCATAACTTTGTTCCGTTATCCTGCTCAATCAAAAATTGACTTGAACGCCACTCTAACAAACAGCTAGATTTTTATATATTTTTAAAAAATTAATCCTGTGCTGAAGTTGGAATTAAATCCACTGGTACAACTGAACACTTTTGAGACAACATTCACAATTGTAAAATCATAAAAATACATCAGTACAACATCAGAATAATAATAATAATGATAATAATAATAATAATAATGTAAAATGCAAAAATATGCATTGATTCACATGGTTTTTACTTTACAAGCAAAACCACACTAAGTTCACGTCGTCTGCTAGAGGTTCACACCTTTTACAGAAATTAAAGCTGTATTCAGCTTATATTTTACCTCAGAAAATCTTGATAAATACGTCATTTGTTAACAGCTGGACGTTTAAATTGTTGTTGTTGTTGGTCTTTCGGCTGCTCCCGACAAGGGGTCGCCACAGCGGAATATCCAGTCCGCACAACAACT
>JAOTQY010000031.1:6456649-6472145 GCA_026413445.1 Dolichallabes microphthalmus
TTTGCATGCTTATCCCCTATTATATATTGATAAGGTATTTTCTAACAGCCAAAAGTAAGTAAAATCAAATGAAATCATGTAAAAATTCCCCCACAGCGGCGGTCCAGATTTAGCCATATTTGGGTCCGGAGTCCGCCTATTGAGTACCCCGGCACTAGAGGGTCGCTCATCAAAACCTTAGAATGTATACTCCAATTACAAGTACAGTGGTGAATTCCCATGGTAAATAAAATGCTCTGCATCTAAACACACAAGCCACCCCGATGAGCCTTGCGTTTTGGCACAAAATGAGCCTAGCTTGTTTAGCTGAATGGTGACATTTGGAACTATATACTATATTGGACATAGTCTGAATAATAAATAGTTGAAAGTCACTTTTATAGAACCCAAAAACAAAGCTACATCTTAAGTACTTGTAGGACACTATAGAAGTCAGATAAGTAATTCTGCAGAATTTGGATTCATATCTGTGCTTTGGAGTGGAATTTGGGTGGCTTGTAGTCACCGCGGGGTAAGGTTACACTTATCGCTTGTGCTATCCCCAAAATCTTGGTGGCCAAGCATCCAGTCATATGATTGGAAAAACTACTGAATGTGGAGTTATAACATTTAACTCCGGCTGTAAAAGGTCCATTTCCTGGTTTTGACGGGATTTGCTGATTTTATTTTTTTTTTAACAAACCAAGTATCCATATTCATTATACATTTTTTTAAAATAATAAATTATACTAAATAATTTTTATGCAGCATTATAAAGTTCCATGCAGATTCCATGGTCAAAAAGCAAACATACAAAAACTTTAATTTGACTTTTTTTTTTAATGATATTTCAGTCCATTATAGAAAAAAAATAAAACTGATATTTCATTTACACTTTTTGCGAACAATTTCTGGATTAAAAGCATAAATTAGCACCGGATAATAACCTCTGTTTAACAAGGTTTATTCAGCTGAAACAAATTTAAATGACAATTAAATGTGGACACAAAATGTTAAGAGGCTATGTTCTCTTACCAAATAACAGGTTAAGATGATGTGTTGTGCATAACATTGCAATGGCTGAAAAATACCTCATATAAAATCAAAGTATAAAGTTGTTTTGAGAAAGTGCATGTACTTAAACGACTACTGATTAAAAATATCTAATGCAGTTTGGATAGCAGTTACTTATATGTTCTGTTGAACATGAATATTTGCAACAAAAGTGGCCCTTCAGTAAGCTGTACCAAATATGTTTTCTTATAGCAGTCAAATTTCCAGTTCAATATCAAGGTTTAACAAAACATTTATCAAGGTTTAGCTAAACAAATTCAGACATTATTTCCCATTTGACATAAAAAAATAAATAAATAACACTGAAATGCATACAACATACAATTAACCATTATTCCATAATGAACAGAATACTATAAAATATTTTAAACATAGCAACACAAAAACTCGAATTCTGAATACCTTTAAAAAAACTGAATAAAACTAAATATTAAGAACCATTATAGGCCATTGAGAGGTGAAATGACTTCTCATTGAAAATGTCTATTTTAATGCTGGGAGGTATTTGTGCCATCTTCCTGTGTCCGAAGCAGCTACTGAAAGAACTTTAATCCAGCCACCAGGAAGAACTTCTCCAGGAATATTTCAGAATCCAAAACAGCAATGTGGGCAGCCCGTCCTATTAAAGAGTTGGCTGTGTTGGGTAGCGCATGCACGACGTTGTATCGCACCAGGTTACAGTCTTTATTTTGGAGAACAGGTACTAATATGTTCTCAATCATCTCAGCATATACTGGCCCTAGGGGATTAAGATTTATTATTCACAAATTATTTCAATTGAATTGTCTCATGTGTAACAAACATTCTCTTCAGAAATTTATAAAAAAAGATAAAAGAGAAGAACTGCAGGCCTCACCCATCTGCTTGTCCTTTAAGGCTGTTTTGCACATCTCAATGCGAGCAGAGTGGTAGGGCACATATCGGTCCTGCAGAGAACCTACCAGCACCACATTTCTAAAAAACTGAAGCCCTGTAAAATAGAGACCAAAAAAGTTCAAAACGTTACCAAAAAAAAAAAAGTCTGCTTATCTCAAGGACCAAGGAATGATA
Source organism: Dolichallabes microphthalmus (assembly GCA_026413445.1). Taxonomy (NCBI): domain Eukaryota; kingdom Metazoa; phylum Chordata; class Actinopteri; order Siluriformes; family Clariidae; genus Dolichallabes; species Dolichallabes microphthalmus. The sequence continues at coordinate 6,458,753 of JAOTQY010000031.1, forward strand.
CTAACCAGCTTTCTTGCTTAGCTTGTAGAGAAATGTCTGCCGAGGGTCTGAGTGATCTCGGCAAGTTAGCTGCAATAGTGAGCCAGACTTCTTCCATTTTTGCATGAACCAAAGTCCTAAAGGAGGAAGAATTTTTTGCTCATTAATTTAAATGCAAGCAATGGGAAGTATGAAGAAGTGAGCATAAAAAAAAGATCATTACACAATACAGTGGAACCTTGAATTATGAGCATAATTCATTCTGGAAGTGGGCTCGTATTCCAAAACACTTGTAAATCATATCGAAAAAATAATTAACACAAATTATAAAGTAAAAAATAAAAGAAATTAACCTGCACTTTACCTTAAAAAAAAAAAAAGGGGGAAAAATAAATCCTGACAGATACTGTAGGCGTTTTCATTTGTTCCGTTGTCTGTGTGTATCTGTGTGTGTCAGTGAAGGCGAAAGTAGGAGGGGTCTGTGTGTGTGTGGCATGGTGTCCAATGACGCGCACACTAAGACACAAAGAGCAGGCTAATACAGAGAGAGAAAATGGATCTAATGAGACTTGCTTTTGCTTTACACAGGTGTTGTACACACATGCATACAGACACAAAATAAAATATGTTTTAGGTACACAGATAGTCACAGTGATTCATGTAAACAGTACATGATTACACAGATATTGATTATACCAGTAAGAGATGCGCACAAAGACCCAGCAGGGGAGACGATTACCCACAATTCCGCAGCACAAGAGAGAAAAACCGTTGGCTCAGTTGTGATCACGTGACACTCGGCGTAAAAACAAGAAGCGCATGCGTGATACACGATACTCGTAAACCAAGACTTGTTCGTTTTCCAAGTCAAAATTTATTAAAAATCTTTGCGCATCATGCAGAACACTCGCAAACCACGTTACTTGCAACCCGAGGTTTCACTGTATTGTTTATTAAACTAACTAATAAAATGCCTTTCTGCTGTGTTAAATGCACTGATGGTTTATTTGTACCAGTATTGACAAGGGCTGAGCTGTTGTAGAGGGTGCCCAGATGTGGTCCAGACAGTGAAAGGAAGGTATGAAGTCTGTTAAGGTAGCCCTTAAACCTGGGTCTTGTCAAGACAGAACGCACTATCAGATTTCCAAGTGAATGACCAACAAAGCTGGAAAACAACATTTATAGTTATTCATGTATAATCTGGTTTTGAAAATCAGTTACACAGCATGACTCAGTGAATAATAAGAATTAATCTAAATGTGTAGGAATGCACCTTTAGGCTGTTCAATAGACTTAACCTAAAATATTGGGCAAAATTTGGAAAAACTACCATTCTTTGTGAACAAGTCAAGTTATGGAAGCAATTATATAATCGAGTAAAAAATAATTTAAATGCAGTAAAATGGAATATTAGCCAATACTGATAACTGGCAATGATATTGTAAAAACAAACTTGTGTATATGAATTTTGTTGTTTCATCTTAAAAATGTTTACCTTATTTTAGAAATTATGATATTGTAGATTTGTACATGTTGGATAATTTCTTCCAATAGTCGGTCAGTCATAGAATCAAAGTCAGCAAAAGTGTCATTCTAAGATGGTTTAAAAAAAAAAAAACAATTTTTTTTTCATGTTTGCATAGCTAAATAACATTGAATCTTTTTGGGGGCATTGTTAGGTACCTGGTTGCGCTCCGACATTAAAAATTCTATACGAGCTCCAGGCAAGCCCAGCTCTAGGTAGGTCTTCACCAGCCTTAAATCTGCACTGTTACCTGTGGAGTGGAGTGAGAAATTAGAGCAAAGGTAAGGTGTCTGAACACAGTACAACAGTTTCTTGCATATGGGGTTGTGTAGCTGCAGTGGTCAGGGTACCCATGCTGACCCATGTCTACTGCCCAAGATGCATACAATAGTCATGCAAGCATCAGAACTGGACCATGGTAAAACCTCTTGAAGAATCTAATTTCCTTTTACATCATGTGGATTTCCGGGTGCGTGTGCATTGCTTACCTGGGGAAGAGATAACTCCAGGATGCACTATGAAAATGTACAGGATCCCCTAATGGCAATGCCTTCTTTTAGTGTCATAATCTTTTAGCCCTGCCACACTGCAAGAGTTTAAAAATTGCATGAGGAAACACGAGTTTGAGGTGTTGAAATTGCATTCAAATTCTCCAGAGTGTTTGTGCGATAAGACCGGATATCCTGGTCCCTGTGATCCCTTCATCGCTTTGGTGGTGATCAATATTGGTCAGTTCAACTCAGGTAATGTTTTGCTTTGGTGTGTGGGTGTGTATACATACATAAACACACACAAGTTAAACTGAGTTAGTGGTATTAGTGTTTTACTTCTTGTTTAGACTTGTTTTTGTTTCTACTGTGTTAGAGCAGTTTTGATTTTTCTGGCACAAGCAACTGTACTTTCACATCATGGTGTAGGTATAGTGCCCCAGCAATAATTCAAGCCCCCACCATGCTAAGTCTGCCTCAGACAGCAGTACTCATTTAGGGGTCTGTCCTCACCATCTAAGCCATGGACACAGACAACGAGGTGAACACCGTCATCACAGCTCTCATCCTCATCCCGGCTAAAATATGGCACAGTTGAAGCCAACTCAGCTACTTCACTGTACAGGAATCCTGGCAGTTTAAGCTTCTTCAGCTCCTCTCTTGCCAAAGCAAATCTACGAAACACATTTTTTTCACAGCAACATTGAACGACAAATAAGATTAAATGTGTGTGAATTTTAAGCATTAATTGCAGATATAAAATCATGAGGTAATAATGATTGGTCTAAAACACATAACCTTGACATTTAATGACATAAATGGATTAAATCACCAATGTACCAAGGACATTCTCATATGCACTATACCAATGCACTGCAATGCAAGATGAAAATGAGAAAACTTACACTTTCACCTGGGTAGAAGGGGCGCTCTCATACCAGCGCAAAATTGTACTGGTACACAGTGGTTTGGTGGGTTGAGTTTGCAGGTAGTTCCAAGATAAAGGCATATTCCCAAAGTGGTCCAAATTTCTATATCTATAAAAAGGGGTTCTAGCTGTTGAGGTCCCACTGCCATTCACCTCTTCACTTCTTCCCATCTTTTCTGCCATGCCACTGACATAGAATGGCTCATCTGTCTCCTCATAGTAGCCATTTTCTATCATCTCATGGTTTTGCCTATCTTCTTCTTCTTCTTCTTCTTCTTCAGAGGAATGGACATCTGTCTGAATGGCAAGTGTAATAGCTGGTGTTTCCTCTGGACTTATCTCAGAAATATCATTACTGGAGTATGAACCAAAATAATTCTCTACTAAGCCTTTTTTTACCAAGTCTGTGGTGCTGGTGGCTGATGTACTAGATTGTTCATCATTCTGCATATCGATGCCAACTTGAAGCCCCATATCTTCTCCCACTGAGGTTCTAACTTTTGCAGACTCAGATATAGTGTGAGAAGCAAAAGCTTTGCAGAGGGACAGAAGAACAGAAGTCTCATCTTTGTGAAACACTGGATCCTCACGACAAGTGGAGTCTTCTTGGTTAGCTAAGGATTTGGTCGGGCTGGTGGCATGAAAAGGGATACTGATATTAGATTTATCAGAAAAAACCAATGCCTGCTCTTGCACAATGACACTGGATACACGACATGGAACCTCTCCCTCCATCTCATCATCTAAGGGAAGTGAATTTATGGAGGTTAGCGAAGACTGTATGCCACTCACACCACTCGTACTCTCAGGGTTTGTCTCCTCTGGTCCATTGGACACTTTTGAAACAATACTGAGATTAGATGGCTTGACAGCAACAGTTTGACATTTAGTAGAGGTCTGTTTAAAATGTAGTGAGACCCAGTCTAGATTCACTTCAGCAAAATTGGAAATGGTTTGAGGACCTGGTACTAGCAATGTGGCTGAACTAGGCGCACTCTCAATGCCTGAATCTGAGAGTTTTGATGCTGCACTTGGTAAACAGTAGCTCCTCACTGTTATAGCGGACTCAGACCCCGTATCCATGATATCTTGGTTACCAAAATTCTCTCTTTGTTGAGGTTTGATTTCACAGCAATCTCTCTGTACAATATTTGGATAGCCTGGCTGTAGTGTCAGTGTTTGATTACTGGGTTTTGAAAATAAGACCTTGTCACCCTGGCAGGGGTTCTTGATACTAGGTTTGTTCTCAACATGTTGGAACCCAGCAGGTATGACCATAATATTGGATGCCTCTGTTGCTTTGCCTTCTGTGGCTCCAGATCCAGGAGTTGTCTGTGTGTGTGAACTTGTCAGATTTGTGAAAGTGTCACTTTGAATGATAGTGTCTGCCTGACTGTTATTCATAGTATGATCCACATGGAAAAGTCTAGTGTCATAATGATTCATGTGTTTGGACATGGAACTTAACCTCCTGGGATATCCAAGCAAATATCCTTGTTTCTCTTTCTCACTGCACTTAAAGTCTCCTTTGGACTTGCCATCTGGTTCATCATGAAGGACCTTCAGGTTTTTGTAACCAGTCAAAATCACACAGTCCTTGGAGCAATGTTTGATTAGCTTTTTAGAGTTCTCAGTCTTAATGTTCTTCTTTAGTTTGATGGACTTGGCCTTGGATTTTACTGGAGGTTCATTGTCCTTGTGCCAATTAGTGTCTAAAGTAGGTAGATGGGGTTCTGGGTAGGAACTGACAGAACCTACTCTGCCAACACTGAGCTCTTTTAAAAGAGGTTTATCTTGTTTAGTAGGCCCAGATCCATTCCTGGGTTTGGGTAGACCAAGCCATGGACCATCATGATCTTTGGGAAAAGGCAATAAATAAAATAAATAAATGAATTAAATTTCAGTGTCATATCAATTATTACATCAACTATTGTACATTTTTATTAGCAGAGGCTACATTGCTGTTTACTCAAGTTAAAAAGGCAAGGCCAGTTATTGTTCTGTTTTGCTACACAGTAATGGTATTTGTATTTGAGATAAAGAGAGAAAAATTAGAAAATTTTCATTAACATACACATCAACATATGTTAAACTACTTGGAGCATGACACCCCCTTTTTTAACTCATCTATTTTTTAATTATTAAAAAAAATACTGGAATATGTAACTGACAGGTCTCTTGTTGTCTAGGTGTGCTGTGGTAAATTTAATTTTTAAATAATTAATAGCTTGGAATGTCTACTTTGTTTTGAGGCATGGGATTTGCACGGCTGCATTTGTTGTTAAAAATAGTACCTCAAAAAAAGATGAGAGAGCTGTCTATGGGAGAAAAGAAAGCAAATTTGTGCAGTGCCTCTGGTTTGTGCAGTGCCTTGGCTTGGTTTTACAGTAAGCCTTGAGGGTTCAGGTTTACAGTAAGCCATAGCTTGTACACCAGTAGCTTTTTTGTATTTTTTAGTATTCAAACAACCAGACAAACATTGCTGATGTCAGACATTGTAAGAACAATATTGACGAAGAGAGGCAGAACTATATAGACGATATAGTGGAATTATATATACAAAAATGCAAGATGCACATCACTCATCAGAAGTAAAAATTGGAAGGCCTGGTATGAAAGAAAAAATGAAGTGAGCCAAAGAGGTTCTAAAAAAAACTTCAAGATGTAGAGAAGGACCCGTCCATGATGAAAAACATCAACTCATTGGTCAAGGACAGTGGAGATAGTGGCATGGCTTGGATCTAATGTGTCAAAGATTTTTGAAGATGAGAATGCCTGCTTATGGAACACGCTTGATAATCTTAATTAATTATGTAACTTATTATGACTTATTATAAGAATCCATTAATTCACAAGTCTACAGAAACATTTTATATGCCAATTTACAAAAAAATGCATCTAATCCAATTGGGGGTAAACATCATGCAGCAACACAATGACCCACAACAAACAACAGAGAAACACAACAGTGAAAAAGTGGAAGGTTTTAGACTGCCTAAAGTCAGACATTAACCCAATTAAGTTTGCATTTCATCTCCTGAACCCTGATGGAAAGGTATCAAACGCAAATGTTTTCAAATGCAAAATCGAAAGACTGTTTCAATACTTTTGAAGGGAACTTTGTAATCTCATAATATATGAAATATTTTAAAATGTGCAAGATGCTGTATAATTTGATTATACCCAAATTTGCTAACTGCTTGAATAAACAAACCCTCTTTAATGCATTCCAGATATCGATCCTCAAAGATGATTGGGAGGGAGCTGACATCCCCATCCAGTTCAGCACATTCCACAGGAAGTGGTGGTAGGGAAAGATAGTACGATGAGTTCTTAATGATTCCAATCATCTGTTGGTGGCTATGTGCACTATTGAAATTCAAATAAAACAAAGTTGGTGTGAGTGAATATGTATAAATGACATTTCCCAGTATACAACAAATGGCATCCTGATACATACTGCAACTCCTGGAACGCTAGTGCAGCCTGTCTAGGGTGCTCAAGACAAAAAAAAGCCTCAGAAAACCTCTGTACCTACAGCAAAACACAGAAAAAACATTATTAGACCAATAATATAGATAATTAACATAGAAAAATATTATTAGACCAATAATATAGAGGATAGGCCTACAATAACTTAATATATATTATAATTCTTCTTCTTAACAAGAAGGCTTGTTTCAGGTTTTGTGGACTTACCCTAAGAATGTGATGTTCTTGGGCCAATAGTGTCATGACACTTTCATTCAGGGAAACTGTTTCCAGAAACTGACCCCACAGAGCCATCAGCAAAGAGCATAACTGTGCAAGATTCATATTAACTAGTTCAGCAAGCTCATCTGGGCTCTCTGCCTTTTGCTGCAGCATGACAAATATTAAGATATATGAAAAGAAGTTAGACAGTTATAGGCATTGTTTTCTTAGAGGCATAAACAATTGGACATGCATGGGAAAGAAATGAGTTGTACAATAAAAATTATTTTATACAAACAAAGATGTAAAAACAATATTTGCTTTGGTTGGAAAGGAGCAGATTACTCAGGCTTCTATCCTGTTTTAATCCTAATTTAACGATCACAATATTTTTGACTTGCTAGCTTAGTTTTCTAATGATTTCAGTTAGGGTTGGACAGTCATTCAATATCAATATATATCGCGATAGAATTTTTTTCAATAACGGTGATTGAACACATTTCCGATATTTCGATATACATTTGAATATATGAGCCAACTGTTTTTCTCTCTCTTGCGCTGCGGAATTGTAGGTAATCGTCTCCCCGGCTGGGTCTTAGTGCTTGTCTCTTACTGGTATAATCAACATCCGTGCACGCGTGTTCTGTTTACTATAACACTGTGACCGTGTGTGTGTGTGTGTGTGTGTGTGTGTGTGTGTGTGTGAAACATATTTAATTTTGTGTTTGTTAGCGTGTTTGTACAGTGCGCGTATAAAGCAAAAGCAAGTCTCAGAGAATTGAAATTGAAATTAATTTCAGTGATGTGCACTATGTTCATGAAAAATATGCACTCATTTCAAATCTGGTGGCTGCAATATCTTCCAAAAAAGTTTTGACAGGGAAAATTTAAAACTAATAATGTGACAAGTAGAAATTAAAAAGTGTTCTTGTATACAATATTGGACATGAAAGAAAGGCAGCAATTCTTCTAGGGCAAGGGTGGGGCGAGGTCCACCAATTTGCTAATGTAATCGTAAGGATTTGCATGTTCTAAAAGTGCGAAGAACAAATATTTTACTTAATATTTTGTATCAGTTATTTTTATATGAATATTTTGGGGCTGTGGAATGAATCATCTGAGTTTCCAATATTTCTTATGGGGAAATCCGCTTTGATATACGAGTGTTTTGATATACAAGCACGCTTCCACAAGAACAAATTATGCTCGCATTCCAAGGTTCCACTGTACTCCAATTTTCCCCTTTTTAAATTTTTTTACATTTCAGATTTCAGATCATGTTTAGCTTTAAATCATTTGTAAGCCAGGATAAAATGGCAACCCTGCATCAGGAAGGGCGTCTGATATAAAATCTGTGCCAACGTTGTGGGTAGATCAGATGGTCCGCTGTGGTGGCTCCTTGTGGTTTCTTTGCATATATATCTACAGTGTTCATAGGAATGTACCCTATGGTGTAAATGTTTTGTCTTACATTTACGTAGCTGTACAGCAGAATGTGTGTTCTATAAAATGTGTATTTACACATTTACACAGAACAGAAAGAGGCTGAAACATTGCAGATTAGAATGAATATAGGGTGAATATAAATATAATGCCATCACTGAGGGAAATCAAAGTCCTGGAAGACAATGTCAACTTTGCAAACATGGACAAAATTTAATCTGTCGTGAATCAACCCCAGCTGAGGATAAAACAGGTATATCGTGCTATTTGAGCATTTTCAGAGAGTGTTTGAACTTTACATCAGTGCTGTTTGCTCTGATTACATCTCCATTAATGAGGCCTTGCACCATATTATGTTAAGTCCGGTTGTGGAATGTGTATGAGTGTGGGGCACTGCTCCAGGTAATGGATTATGCATTGTGATGCCATCCATGCAGATGAATGCCAGAGTATCTGGCACTGATTTTCTTTGTAGTGCTTCTCATTGTACTTACATAGGAGAAATTACTGAGTTTTGCTAAATACAGTATAAAAAAATAAATAAATACATGTCATACTGTAAATGCTATTTTTGGACAAATCCCTACATTAAAAAAAAAAAAAAAAAGAAACAGGCAATTTATTTCCACAAACTTGGGATGCATTTAAATATGCAACATGGCATTGTGAAACCAAAGCAAACATAACTATTGAAGGTAATGTTTTGAATTCTGAATATATAAGCTTATGATAGCTGTGTGTGAATTGTTTAAGTGGAATGTTTTAGTTTTGTAACATAGCAAATTTTTGGCGTTTAGAGTTTTGAGTTTCTAAAAGTGTGTTTAACAACACTGTAATCAATCTTTCCATCTATTTATCTATTAGTTCATCTATCTATCTAGCCATACATCTATTTGGATTTTAGTAAGCCAACGACTATCCTTTGACTGGATAATTACTGCAGTGACTAATATGTTTTAGCTTGCATCAATTCCCTAACTGATGCAGCCGGTTATTTCTTAATGGTCAAGGAAAATAAATTTCTGTTTCAAAAGGGAAAATATTTGCTTATAGATTATTTGGTTGTGGTATCAAGCCAAGAAAACAGGAGATGCAAATATCTCATGCATTATTAAAACCTAAAAAAAAAGGAAGTTCAATTTAATTCAATTAATTTGTATAGCGTTTTTTGTTTAACCATTTTCATCGTCACAAAGCAGCTTTACACAATCAAAATAATAATTTAAGTTGTATGGAATGTGAATGTGTATGAATCAAAATGGTCAGATAGTCCCTGATGAGCAAGGGGAGAGCAACAGTGGCAAGGAAAAACTTCCTGAGATGGCAATAGGAAGAAACGTTGAGCGGAACCGGACTCAACAGGGAACCCATCCTCATCTGGGTGAAACAAAAAGCAGGAATTGATCTGCATTCATACTAATGGTGGCAGGCAGTTCAGCATAAGTTCAGCATAAGAGTTGATGTTAATTGATGTTAATATGCAGTCCAGGTAGTTATTGGAGGCTCAGGTAGACTTGTATGAAATTCCGGTCCTTAACTATCGAGCAACTAAGAAAAACAGCTGTCAACATCAGTCGAGTCCAGAACCATCTTCATGGTAGTATGAGAAGTGTATGAAGCAATCCAACAATGTTTTTTTTTTTTTTTGCTTTAGTTTACTTTCTGTACAAATGTCTTGTGGTTTGATATGAAAACCACTGAGGGCTGAAATTATTATACAGTGGAACCTCGGATTACGAGCATAATTCGTTCCGGATGTGGGGCTCGAATTCCAAAACACTCGTAAACCAAATTTAATTTTCCCATAGGAAATAATGGAAACTCAAATTATTCATTCTACAGCCCCCAAAAATAAATACATAAAAATAATTAACACAAAATATACAGTCAAAATAAAACTGAAGAAGAGTTTTCCTCTGTGTTTGTAGCCGAGAGGAGGGGGAGCTGTAAAGCCAAGATAGAGTGTGTGCGTGCGTGTGTGTGTGTGCGTAAATCAGAGAGTATGTGTGTTTGGAAACCTGAGAGGGGGGCTGTAAAAGCACACTATCTTGGCATTACAGCTCCCCCTCCTCTCAGCTACAAACACAAGAAACTCTTCTCTGTCGCGACTGTTTTCAAAGGCGAGGAGCTGATTAATTAGTTTTTTGTTGTTGTTGGTGTTTTACTTTACAGCAGTGATTCTGTTAGTATGCGCTCACATGAGTGTGACTAGCGATGTTCTTTGCTAATTTTTAAACGGTTTTAAAAACGGTCTCTCTGTTAATATGTGTGTGTGCGCGCATGCACATTACACACACATACAGTGCGCGCATGCGTGTGTGTGTATTCACGATTACCTACAATTCCGCAGCGCAAGAGAGAGAAAAACCGTTGGCTCAGTTGTGATGACGCAACGCTCGGCGTCAAAACAAGAAGCGCATGCGTGATACATGAAACACGGTGCTTGTAAACCAAGACAATGCTCGTTTTTCAAGTCAAAATTTATTCAAAATCTTTGCTCGTCTTGCGGAACACTCGTAAACCGCGTTACTCGTAATCCGCTGTAATTATATATTTATATCAACATACCTTGACATGTTCACAAAGATCATGAAGACGGGCTTCAACATCTGGTTTTTCTAAAATAAAAATAAAAAAAGGTCAACAATATAGCAAATCAATGTGAATTCCTTGGCACTGCATGAAGAGAGAAATTAGTTTCTCTGATGAGCCAAAGATTGAGAGCTACAAAAGGAAACTAGCACATGAGTACAGAAGATACTTAAGAGCAGCATTCCTGCAAAGAATTTAATGGTTTTTTGTTAGTCTTGGTTCCAAATGACGGCTACCACTAAACAGAGTCCACAGCTCTCAACCCACAGAGGGGAAGATCAACTGGCCATACAGAAATAACAAACACAAGAATGAAAGGCGTGTTGAGGTTGACAGTCAACTGACATACCTATGTGGATGTGCCTTTGGCCCCTGGGAAAAGGTCTTCTTAGAACTCGCTCATAAAGGACTTGCATGCTGGGCTTGGCTAGTGGTGGAATTGCACATATAGGCATGTTTAAAATAATTCCTCTCCCTGATACTTAAAGAGGCTGAGTTCTACCTTTATTATACTTCAAGGATCCAGTCAGAAGACACATAAAGCAGCTGAGAGAGGATATTTAGTGCCTTTTAAATTTAGTATATGGTGGTGGTTAAGGTTAAAAATCTTCATAAAAGCTCTTAGAAACACACTACTATGATTTAAAGATAATGTGTATTAGAATTAAGTATACAGTATGCATCAGGCTTGTTAAATGTCACAAAAGTTACACTGGTTATAGGTTGGAATGGTTAGGTGGTATAATTTATTCTTCAGATCTTACCGGAAGAAACCACAACATGATGCAGCAAACTATAGAACTATGTAAGTAGACATGTTTTTAGAAAGAAGTATGAAAATGGATAAGATGGAAAATCTGGACTTTTGTATTACAATATTTCCTTTAATGGGATGACTGTAGCTAGAGATCATACATGTATAAATAGCACAATAATTAGAATTATGTTTTGAAGGTTAACACAAAAAAATGTAACATTGACAACAACAAGACAGTGTTGTGGTTTATTGGTTCACATGAGACCTAATTCTCATTAAACTACCCCGCATTAACATACCAAGCTCCATGCGATGAGAGGAAGGGAGGCTCTTTGTAAGAGCCATGAAGTACTCAAAGAGGCCCTGGTAGGCCACCAGCAAGCTGGCACACAGGCTGTGGTGCAAGTTGAAGGCATGCTGAAGACATTGGTCTGAAACCAGGAAGGTCTTGCCCTTTGGAAACCAAAGTAAGCATCAAGTTTAACCAAATGACAAAGAAACGACATTGTACAGTAATAAACAGTAATTGACTGTAATTTGATAGACAATAATTTGAAAGCTAGTATTGTGCCAAGCTGTGTTTTTGGGCAATGAAAAGCATGACATCTGTTATATACACACATACATACACACTGTATATAAACAAAAGATGTGAATTTAAATGTGTATACTAAATAGTGACTGGTGATGAATTTTATTAGTACTTAATAATGCCCCCCAAATAATGGGTTTTATTATCATTTACAAAAACTGAAATTGTGTGGGTTTGCATAACTGTGCTTACATCTGAGGACATCTGTTTGACATAGGTGCAGCCAAATACTACAGTCTCCAGTGTGGGGATCATGAAATCTTTGCCCTGTGCTGGTACACTGCGGTTTAGCCAGGTGCTTTTCCCAAGCCGGGGGAAACTGCATGATAAAGTATTAAAGTCTAAATGTCAGAAACATTTTACCAGAGCTATCACAATCACCAAATACTCTTTAGATTCATTTTCATCACAGCTGTAATTCACAGTAATTTCTGTTTTCTCTACTTTATTTAATCAATTATAAGCATACACTTTATTTGCAAACACTTATAATGGACTGTTGTGGTCATGTCATCTGGCCTTTTAATCTCCCTCTTGTAGACTGACTTATTGTCTTCTGTGATCAGACAGACCACAGTGGTATCTGAAAATGTGAATCTGCTAATCAAAATTGAGTTGATGATTCAAGTGATGATTGAGTTACCTGCATTTGAGGAGACACATTAATGAGTTTATAGAGCAAATAACTAGGTGTTCAGCCTTGGGAAGGATGGAAGATATCCAATCACCAGTTTTTACTAGATAGAAAATCTAAAATCTAATTCCAAGAGATTTTATGTTCACATTTAATCTGTGTGTGGAACTTGGCAATTGGATCCATGTAGATGATAACCATGATAAATATGCACCGTTAGTGTTTTTTTTTTGTTTTTTGTTTAAGGGTAATGTACTGTTTGTCGTTAACAGTGACTTGGAATTGGAACTTCGTTTTAGTTCTCAGTGTCCATTGTAGAAGTGAAATAGGTCCAAATGCTCTAAAATGAATTGCCTGTTACACAATTTCACTTCTGACTATACATCACACAGTTATAGAAGTGATGTAAATAGATAAATTATAAAAAGTTAAACTACAAATAGTGATAATGGTATCTGTGTTAATCTTACTTACAGTATTAATGTTCATATGTCATGAGTGAATGAAACTTAATGAAATAAGATAGTTATAAATGTGCTGTCATGTTTACTTTCATTTGAATTGTCATAAAAACCCCCATAAATTATTAGATATCAAAAAAACTTGATATATGGCATTTGTCAGTTAATTTGAGAACAAAGGGTGCAGAACTTCTGTTTCTATATACATGAACTACACACTCGCAACTGCGAGTGACGTCACTCCCCATACAATCCCGCCCCACAGTATAGACCCGCCCCTGACGCTGATTGACAGGTTTCC
>JAOTQY010000031.1:6559130-6569357 GCA_026413445.1 Dolichallabes microphthalmus
GCAGGTTAATTTGTTTTATTTTTAATTTATATTTTGTGTTAATTATTTTTATGTATTTATTTTTTTGGGCTGTGGAATGAATACTTTGAGTTTCCATTATTTCTTATGGGAAAATTTGCTTTGATTTACGAGTGTTTTGGAATACGAGCCCGCTTCCGGGACGAATTATGCTCGTAATCCGAGGTTCCACTGTATACTAATTGGCTAGGGAAAACATGGCTTGTTATGTCTATGAGGTTCTCTAGTCTGATTAGGATCAGAGGCCAGATGCAGACTGATTTATTGTTTTTTTGTTTTATTTACATTAATTTATTAGTTATTTTTGCAACATGCCTATAAACTATGAGTTTTATTTTTGCAGTGTATTAAACAAACATTTATTTACCAGTAACAACGATTTGCTTTCTTACCTTTTGGAATTTATTTATTAACTTATAATACATATATATGTATATATTACATGTATATAATACATAGCATAGTATGGCAATGGTGCTTGTTATATTTACTATAAAACTGCAGCCTGTCAAAAAGAAAACTGAAACTTCATAAAATATAAAAAAATTATGTAATTGTACACAATATTAAACACTAGAATATTTAATGTTGCCTCATAAAACCAAAATATTTACAGTATGTATTATGAACTCAAGGCTAAACAAGACCTCTTTATATGAGGCCTGTGTGAACGATTTAATGGGAAAAGTCAGTTCTAAGAAGAGAGAACTTGGTTTGAAATGCAGATAAGAGATTTGTGCAGTTTTGGCCCAAAGGAAGAGTTTTGAGAAAATGAGCTTTAGTTTCATAAAAGTTATTTAAAGTTCACGAAAAAACACTGTAATGTTTTGATTGGACATGGAAAATGAACTTCAACCTGACAAATTAAAATCTTTTATGACATTTGCAATTTAAATATTGAAAAGGCTTTGTGAGCAACTTTTGTCATCTTGGCCTGGAAAATGTGTCTTGAGCAGGTAATACTGTAGAAAAAATAGGGCTAATTTTAGACTTTTACTGCGTTTTTTTATTTTATTTTTTATTTTAACAGATGGAAAAGAAGAAGTTTATGGTTTTTAAATAAAACACAATGCAGTGTCCATGATTTACACAAATTTAACTGTATCCTGTGTAGATGTGAAAGTGGTGTCATAGCAACAGCTCTAGTGGAGCTGGTGGGTGTGCACCCTGTATGCTAAAATTAGCCAAAATGCCAAACAATGCCTAAGTGGGACAATAGAAGAAAAAGTTATGAAATGTGACAAAGATAAGCCCAAGCTAAAGTTTTGGGGTGAGTTTTAGTACTAGCACTACTGTCAGCTACCACTAAGAATAGAATCTACTGCTGAGGGAAACACTGGGCCATGAAACATTTTATAAATCAATTTTCCAACAGCTTTTGAGCTGTAATTCGTGAAGGTTTGAGGAAATTGTTTTCCTCAAAAATCCCTTCATTTAAAGCTGAAAGTGTACACTTTACAGCTTGATTGATTTACATCTTGTGGCGATGTACCGAGGACAAAACTGTGTCAATGTCCATATGCTTATAGACATGAGCATACGGTAAATCCCCTTAATCAATTAGGTATTCTCATTAGGCTGAGTCCTTGAACATGGACCTTAACCATCATCCGCTCAGCTCATTCATAAATCACTTTAAATAAAAGCATCTGCCAAATCTAAATGCTAAATGTTCACTTTCGGCCTCAAGCAGTGCAACGGTAAAGTGTCCATCCTATCATCCGGACATCCCAAGTTCGATCCATAGCAGCAGTCTAGAGAGCAGATAGGCCATGCTCTCTCGAAGATGAATGCACTCTCAGATCAATCATGGTGACACTAGTTAATCATGGGCATCTGTGAGCTCACACAAGCTAAAGGTGTAGGAGTATGATACATTACCCAACACTGTATGAGCTGCAGTTCTAAAAATATGGTCAGTTGGTGTCATGTGATAGTATTCACTCTCCCTGGTTGGTAGTTGTTGGTAGTTGATGCTCTGCCCTAACAGATTGGTGGGAATTGACTATGACTAGTTCGGGGAAAGAATCTTGGAAAATGTTCACTTTAATTCTGTAGTTACTGGAAATTAGGAAATTAGGAAATTTTGGTTAAAAGTACACATACAGTGGTAACAATACAACAGTGTGATGCAAGAAAAAACAACTGTTCTACAAGTGACTCAGAATATCAGAGCAGGGTGAAATGAGCTGGCTAGCATGAACTGTCCATTGAAAAAAGCTTTTCCTTTAATTTGTCATCTTTCTGTACTGTCATTTGCTTTTGATAATACAAAACATAAAATAAATGTAAAATAAACAGTTTGTTTTGCTTTCTAAAAACTGCTGCTTTACATAAAAATCTACTGTACATGGATGCTGACTAAAAGCCATGGCTCATAGCATCTTAGACACCCTGGTGTTCCTGCCATATGGTCTTCTGGTAATTACAGATGGCAAAACTGATGCAGACATTTTTGGTTAATCTTACAACCAAAACTCGAAAAAAAACAATGAATTGTGATTTCAGAGGTCAAATAATTAGTGTCCCGTTTGAGCATAAGTTTTCTTTTTGAATATTCTGGATATAATACTGTACACGTAAGCCAAACTATGTACATACATACATACATACATATGTACATACATAACAAACACATGCCTAAACCTAGCTTGGCTTAGCTTAAAAAAGCTCTTTTTCTCCTAAACCAAATGTCTTCATAAGGTCAAGACAGTCACATATTCCTAGTACCTTGCGTATAGGAATTGGGATCCCTTCAAAAATAAAATGCACCATATGCAGTGTAAAAGGTCATAGGTCCAATTGGCAAGATAAACACTTGGGCATCACACCCATGTGTGGTTCTGCCCCAAAATGCAAAAAAAAAAGTTTTTCACTGGAAACCCAAACTGTTCTAATTTTACAATGACCCTTTGTACAAAGCGATTTCTATAAAGTCATGGTTTGACAAACTTGGCATGAAAAGACTGAACTTACTCTAACTGTAGGAATACAATTTTAAAAAATGACAATCTACTAAATTAATGCACTGCACAGGCTCATAGGTTGTAGGACAGTTTATGGACCCTGCTTGGATTAAATATTTCCCCAAGAGATGGTAACGGGGTCATGGGGTGACATTCTGTGTAATTTTGATCTTTGCGATTTTGATCTAAACACGATTAATGCTGTAATATAACATACAGTACTTTCAGTGTCTGTTGTGCAGATGAAATTCTACATTTTGATAGTTTTAGAATTTAAATGAAGACCCTATGGTTGAGGGCAACATTACCCCTGACCTACTACTTAACTTCTCACCTAGACCTATAACTGAACTTGTGTTGAACTGGTGCCACTGGCTGCTGAGCCCTTTCTGAAATCTGAGTGCATGCTGCTGGAGATCTTAAGTCTACCATATCTGTATCTATGGCAACAGAGGAACTGCGCCGTGTGATTTAAATCCAAAGCAGCTGATGCTAGACAATGTCAGGGTGAGAATTGTTGAACCAATGGCAATAGTTTTTTTTTAAGGCCTGCTTAATAGCAGACATTTTAAATCTCTAAATAGCACCAAGGTCTACCTAAGCCACACAAAATATATTTTATTATATCCATAGTGATGATTGCATTTGTGTGTATGTTAAAATGATTTTTATGCTGAGTATTTGCTACTACGCTTCTCCAGAATATACAGCTGGCTTTATTAAAAGAAATTCTAATGCAAAGTAGATGCTTTGCATATCTACTCTACCTTCAGTAATATGAAAATTTTAATAGCAGCTTGTTGCATTAGTAGACCGAAAGGCAGAGTATAGGTTGCCATAGGAACAAGGAACAATCAACAAAATATTGCTTTCTTCACGAGTCGGAACAGGATGAGTTACTGTCATATCATGAGCTGTGGTGCTTGCTCATCTCTGCAGTCCCTGAACTTCACGGTAGATTTACACGTCAGCATACTAAAAACCAGACATCATAATATAAGTAACAGTGAAATGAGCATCACAAACATGCAGCTTTTAGATTTGTCAGACAGAATGATGCAGAAAGAGCTTGCAGAGTCGCACAAACTCTGTATTCCTCCATGAGCTATGGTTGTTTTTTATAACGAAGGAAACCACTTTTTTATGTTAAATATTACCTTCATGAACTCGAATGCGAAAGGCAATACCACATGAATGACTAGAGTCAAAAACTAAAAAAGAAAAATTATGTATTATTAACTGATGAACAACTTTTCAATGAAAATCTGCAGGATGATCTACAGTATCTTGTGTCTTAGCTTTAGGAAAGTAAAAACATTAACGAGGTAAAGCTATCTGAATTGACAAACCTACAACCCATGGATTAAAATATAACATTTCCCTTTAAATAGAAAAACAGCAGTCTATTCAAACCACGTCAGATCAATTTTAACCCAGAATGGGACTGAAAATAACACTGTGCTACTAACGTCACATTCCCTGCCTTGTTACACCCCAAAAAAACAGAATAGGAAACAAAAAAAATGTTGCATTAGACCTCACTATACCAGAAAAAAATTGGTCCATGTATAAAATGAATAATAAACAGGGGATCTACAGTATATGATATATACAAGCACTGGCCTCACATGTTGCGGTGAGGAAGAAAAATGAAGAGAGAGAGGGGGACATGAACAGGAGTGAGAGAGCTAATAATAAATGCAATGTACTGGCAGTCATAGATACAGCACCATGGAGACAGTGCAGGCTGTAGCCTGAGCTCAGCCACAATTCATTCAGCACACTTCCGGCTACATGCTGGAGAGACCCGTGGGAGTCGTATCTGTGCAATGTTTGCTGTTGTCAGCTGCTCTTTCATTGCACTGTATGATTACCTGAGAGACAGGAGAACGGACTGGCACAGGCTGGTTCATCCAGGCAAGATGAATCCACTGGGTCCAATACTGATGCTGTCCCTTCTGAAGAGGGACAACTACATGGTGGTGTTTTAGGAAAAGAGATAGCTAGAACCAGACTAGCGTCAACTCCCTCACCATTAATAAAAGCAGTGAAGCGACAGTCCAAAACACACATGTCGAAAGCTGTCTGTCTCTGCTCACACAGACACACATTACCCCTGAAGGATCATGGTTAGAAAGGCACTCATGTTGGATTTCTGTTACAACCAGTAATCAATTAAATAACCAAAAACCACACAGAGGGACAAACTGGGAACATAGTGTACAGTACCTCTAGGCAGCATCAGCCAGGAACAACGCACCCACACTCTATTGTTAAGTACATTGTAATTTCTCATTCACCGTTTCTCTTTATTAGCACCAGAGAATTATAAACTTAATTAATATCTTTCAAGGGAAGGATGTTTGGCAAAAGAATGGTGCTCATACAGTATAAGGGCTGCACACGAATATACAGATGATGTATTTGATAGAAAATGTCATGTGCTCATTTGAGAACATTCAGGTCTGATGAGGTTAATCAATAGGCACCACTAATAGTCTCTAGTAGGGGGAATATGAATAAAATCATTCCATATCAATTAAAGTTGATGATCAGCATGTATGATAAAAGTAGCAACACAAACTGTAAAGGAATAGAGAGATTTGAAGATTTGTTTGTTGTGACAGCTTATGGATAACAGTTTAGAAGGTTGCGCGCTCCAACTTTTTAGGCTGTCTCATCACCTGAGATGGGCCTGATGAGCCCCTGATTGATTAAATGGACAGCAAACTTAAAATGTTTACGTTAATAAAGAGAACAGACCAAGACTAAGAACATATCCCTGAAATGTGTAAAAAAAAAAAAAAAAAAAGCTCACAGTCTAAAAAAGCTCACAGGATCTAACTGTAGAGACGGTTCTACATTCGTGATTCTTGAAAGCCACAACGTATTGGAACAGCAAGGCCGATTCTATAATTGTTTTTGCTATACACTGAAGACATTTGGGGTTGAGACAGTCTTGAGTAAATAAATCTTAGATTTCCTAGAGAATACCATTTCTTACATAAAAATAATCATGTTGAAAAGCACGACAGAGATTACATCATTGCTAACTGTCCACCATTTAAAACTGCACACAAGGCCTTTTGAGATTGGTCACTTTGGATATAAGGGACATTCTGATGACACCATTATGAGTAACATATTCAATAAAGATGAGCTCCTCCAGAAACAGCCATGGTCCTATCTTCACCATGCTTTACTGATCAGCTTGTATGTTTTGGGTTATGAGCAGATCTCTACTTCTCCACACTTTTGACTTTTCCATCACTTGGTGTCTTCTCTAGGACATTCCAAAATTGTGTATTGGCTTTGCTTGAAGCTGCACATGATGTCATTTAGGTAAATAATTTTTTTCAACTCCAAACTGTCTTGCTTGTCTCCCATTAACAGCTTTATGGTCTTCATTTTGGTTTACAATTAAAGAAAAGAAGGAAAAAAAGACATTTAGAGATTGCCACTGACAGTGCAATAATCAGCCATTATCCAAAAACCCAGTCACCAGACTGCCATCCCAAGCCTGAACACAAATGGGAAGGTTGTGCCAGGAAAGGTGTCCATTGTAAAACTTGTGCCAAGGTAAAAGTATGGATTAGATGGTCCTCTGTGTCAACCCCTTAATGGGAACAGCCAAAAGAAGAACAACAAGAGAACATGTTCAGAGCTAATCCAAAATTGCACAATAAAACACCCAGGTCTTCAACATATCCACCATATCCAGAGCTCTAATAAAACAGATTACACTGATCAATAGGTTTTGTAGCCCATTAAAGTTATAAGGGGAGGTGAAGTTGGACAGAGCCATAACACAAACCAATGTGAAAAAACACACACGCTCAAGTAATCATCATTTGAAAAACTTAAAACCTAAATTCCATATTTCTCTATTTACCCCCCAGAATTTTCACATACAAACTGTTGGTGATAGAATGGAATGAAACATCAGAGATACCACTGATCATGCACTGTTCTACATAGGGATAACCAAACATTAAATGAACCTGAATAAACAGTTACAGAAACCAATAGACTTCCAAACACTGAACAATTATGCAACTGACTTTGATCAAGATTTCAAGAAGAAAACATCAAACTGAAGAGATTCATTAAAGCAAATGAAACAAAGACTGCTCCAGAGTAATTAAAGTGATTTTAGCATTTAGATTTATGGAGAAGATATCAGTAAAAGATATGGTCAGATGAGTCATCCTTGAGAAACAGGTTCTCAGCATGTAGGCGGGTTCATGTGAGGTATACATCGAAAGAAAAAGAAAGGCCTTAAAGCTTGACTGTTACAGTGAAGGGAGATCCTATATCTCTGTTTGTGCTTCTTTGCTGGAATGGTTTGGCTGCTTAGGTACAAAGGTCACTGCAAATCAATACAAAGTTATTCTGCATCCATCTACAGGGAATAAGAGGTCATTGATTGGTTTGATGAGCATGAAAATGATATAGGTCATGTGCTATGGTCTTTGCAGACACTAGATCCCCGTCTTCTTATGGGAGATCATAAAAACAGCAAGTTCTTTTGGAAGAATTGTGTTCCCTCTATCCAATAGAGTTAAAAAGACCTGACTGAATTTCCACAATGGTCAAATTCCTAGGCAAGGACTAACAGATAATGTCTTGTATGGTTAACAGTTGTTTTTTTTTTTTTTCAATAATTAGGAAATTATTAGATTGTTAGATGTGAACAAGCTAGACAGCTGGCCAACGAGCAATTGGCTAGACAACAGAGTGTGATAAAGTACTGTAAGTGTGACTTTTTAGGATCTACTTCTACTAGCAGCAGTAATACCAGAACAATAGACCACAGTGTCGCTAAAATGTCACTTTCTTGATAGGCCTTTCTTGTTTACAGAACTGTTGTATAAATGCAATATCATATCCAAAAATTATGTGATTTAAACCCAATATCAACACTGTTGGTTATCTAATAACTACTGTATGGTCTTCAGTATAAGTTCACACTTGCTTGTGTGAATTTGCTTAAATATGACATACTCCTACTGGTCTCTTGATGACATGAGATTTCTCAATGCTGCAACACTCTTTCCCAAATCACACAACATTCATGTCATTTGGATAAATCATTTTAATACCAAGAATTTGCATTCTGCACTATAGCCAGCTTGACAGAGAAAATGAGTACTACGTGATTGATTTGCCAGGGAAGGGTCAGTTACTTGCCTTACGTGTGCCCTCAACAAAACATCATAGCAGCAAGTCTTTTATTAACATTTAGGAAATAGCTGCGTTTCATCACCAGATACACCAATGTGTTTTTTGCAGCAGCAGCAGCATTTAATAAGCAATATGTTATATAACAACTTTACTTTCCATAATCAACAGTACACTTTATTTTGTTTATTGTTTGTTTGTGTCTTTTTCTGTATTACCATGACTGTGGTTCTGCATTCAAGGCAATAATCCCTAGTGGAACACTAACCCTGCTTTATATTGCAATGAGTGGGCCTGTTTTTAAATTCGGTTAGTTTAGTTTAGTTAAAGGAATTTAGTTTGTGTTAATCTTGTCCAGAGAAGCAGCAGCAAAAAATGCCTTTTTAAATTTTTTATTAATTATGTAAATTCGTGACCAATCAAACATGCAAAGTACTTTATTATCTCGTTAGCAAGAGTAAAACAGAATGACAAAGTGCTGAAAGTAAGGAAAATAGTTTACCGCATTATGTGTTTGTGTCTGTCCCACCAAAATCAGGATGTTGGAGCAGATGATTGAAAGGCAAAAGTTGATCAAAATGATGGACCTCTCAGACCTTATGTACCTAGTATAAATAAATAAGTAGAATAAATAAATAAGTAAATAAGTGTGTACTTCCCAATTCAGCAATGATAAAGCCACATGATAAATCTGTGCATTTTCTCTTTGAAACAAAATAACATTTAAACATAATTTACCTCCATAATACAGCATACACAACAGCCAGGGTGATCAAAGCTATGCAAGACAGCCCACAGCCCACAATCAGTGTCACAGAGGGGACTCCTGAGTACTCCATAGTCTGTGAATGAAATGAAAACAGTTTGGTATAAATGTATCCCTATAAATGTGTTTATTTATTTTTAGCTGACATCTTGTAACTGTGTAATTATAACAGAATAGTCAAAACACCCCATAAAGTGTTCTCCAGAACATTGCAAAGGCTCCCAATGTGTATCGCCAGCAATGTGTAAAAATGATTCCAATACAATGCATCACATAATTTAATTTAAAAACAAACATATTTCAATCCCTTTTTGTTCTAATTTTAATGAGGTTTATAGAACAGCTCATGAGAATAAAAAAAAAAAACTGCCTCCCGAATATATTCAAATTCAAGTTTCAATTAATTAATAGTATAAATACAGTGTATCTGTTGGTCTAATTCAGTACCCACATAGTGAAGGCTGCTGACTGGACGATTGTCCAGAGGACAATCATCGATACACAACAGAAAATCATCACCGAAAGGGCTGGCAGTTTGCAGAATGCGACTGTATATTGCAGGGGGACTCAAAGGAAAGTCTGGTACAAAAATGTACACAAGCAACAAGGATCACAACAGCTTGAAGCAGATTGTTAAGCAAAGCTGATTCAATAAACTTGGGTGAAAATCACAAGGAGTGTAGTGAGGCTGGAGTCAGCGCATCAAGCCTCATCACATACAGAAATTTTTAGGAAATATCCTCAGGACTACTACTGTATCCTACTATACATCCACTTCTGAACCCGAGAAAACATTGGAAGTGTCTTAGCTTGGATAAGGAGAAGAAGAACTGAACCATGGCTCAGTTGTCCAAAGTTCTTTTCTTCAGATGAAATTTCATTTTGCATATGTTTTGGAAATAAAGGTCTCAGAGAAAGAGTGAAGAGCAACAGAATCAAAGCTGCTTGAAGCGCACAGTTCCCACAACCTATAACAATTTGGATTTACATATTATCTGTCGGTGTTGGTCCACTGTGTTTTATCAGGGCCAAAGTCAACTAGCCGTGTACCAGGAGATTTTAGAGCACTTCATGTTTCTGTCTGCTGGTGATCCTTATGGAGATGTTAATTTCCACTTCCAGTAGGATATAGTAAATGCCCAGAGTGCATAAACTACCACTAACTATCAGCAATGTTAATATTTGGGTTGATATGAATCTATGGTGCAGAATTGGGGTTACTTGCAAATTTCTTTGTTTTTGTTTAGTGATTTATTTTCTACATTCTACAACAATACTGGGGATTTCAAAACTATA
>JAOTQY010000031.1:6617892-6628879 GCA_026413445.1 Dolichallabes microphthalmus
CTTTTACACTTTTACTTAAGTTTAAGTTAAGCTTGGGTTGAGTCTTTTTAAATCCTAGTATCTATACTTCTACTCAAGTAATGAATGTGAATACTTTTGACACCACTGATAAAATTACATTCCTTTGCCTAAAGGGCTCTTTTTTTTGAGAGAGAGATTGTTTTAGGTCATTATCGCAAAACAATGTACGGTGAAGTGTGAGCATAACAGATTCACTGAATGCCTGAATGGAACTCTACTGTAGGTCTACATCCTGCTACTTCTGACGGCGCACAGATTATCAATATTCACAAGTGACCCAGCTGGCAGTCAAACATGCCCATGCCATGACACTGCCTCCACCATGTTTGATGATGCGGTACGCTTAGGATCATGAGTCCTTCCTTTCCTTCTTTATACACTCCACTTCCTGTCTTTCGGGATAAGTTAATCTTGGCTTCATCTGTCCAAAGAATTCCGTTCCAGAACAGAAAAGGCTTTTTTGTTTTTAGATGTTTTCTAGAAAACTTTCTGCTAGCTCATTGACAGGGCTGACTATAAAGGTTCACTTGCATCCACACCTCAGTGGATGACACGTTAAGAGTTTGTATGAACAGCTACAGTACCAACAGCAGATTTAACACTTGGAATGAGATCTTTTCATTAAAATTAAAATGCTCGAAAGTTACTTTTGCTCTCACTTCGCTCTCATTCACTCACTCATCATCTATACCACTTGTAGACTTGAGCATGAGACGGGGTATACCCTGGGCCGTGCCAATCCATTGCAAGACTCACATACACATACAATCACTACAGGCAATTTGGGAACCAGTTAGCCTCATCTTCATGTCATTGGACTGGAGGAGGAAACTGGAGTACCCTGTGGGGTTTCCACCAAGCAAGCAAACTCCACGCACACACAGGTGGGAATCAAACCCGGGCAGAAACCCCTGGATGTGAAAGGCGACAGTGCTAACCACTAAAGCCTGTGAAAATAGAGGGACTTCATAAAAAATGGATGTAATGCATAAATGCTTAACAAAACATGCTTGTTAAACGCATTGAATTAAAGCCCAAAGTGTAAACCTCAATTCCATTTTAATGCATACTTTTTAACACCATTGTATTGAGGGGACAAAGGCAAATTTCAAAAAATTGGGTCAATGTCCTATTACTTTTTGACCTGACTGCGTTCTCCAGGACCTGTCTCCCTGTCCTTGCTGCTGGCTCTCCTCTCATTTGGTGCTCTGGTACGGTACATCATGTTTTACAAATTTAGCACTGACTGCAGCATGTTTAAGGGAGGATTAAAAACAGCAGACATAATTTAATAATGCGGACATGCTTACCAGGTTTTGGTCAAAATAAATGTCCTACTGAAGAAAGAGTGTACATTAATTAGCTTCAGCTGTGCAGGAAGACAGTTGCCTCCTCTGCCACTGGTACGTAGTAACACAGGACATTTTCCAAAGGTTGCATTCATTAATACCTTCAGTCTGAAATATGTTCAATAAAGCAAAAAAAAAAAAAAAGAACCTTTGCTATTTTTTTTTTACAATGACACAACATTTTAGCCAGTCTATGCAAGAAAGCATACTGTATTTATTTTTATTTGTTCAATGAAGTGATGAACTCTTCTGCCTGAAAGTGTTTCACTTCTGCCGTATTAACTTTAAATATGTGTTATTGTAACTTGAGGCACACAACAAAGATCGACAAATATTACATTTTGTCACATTATTCCTATCTATGCATGCATTATGATTTATATTCCTCTGCAATATCGTGCGGAAAACAGCTTTCAATTGTCCCAGCCTAGAAGTTCTTTTGGCTATTAAATATTAAACATCACTGATCCTTGCTCTACAGTATGTGTTTATGAGACCAAGAAACAAAACTTTTTAAACTTACTGTATTATAGAGAATTATAGGCAGCACTTTTGTGCACATAAAAATAATCATTTCTTCTAAGACAGTCATGGAAATGTTGTGCTGAGTAAGAGATTGCATATTTTTAAGGAATATGTAAAGTCGTTTAATGGTAGAAATAATACATAATTAATCTGATATGTAAATAGAACATTAAACAGCTATGAAAAATGCATAGCATATAGCCGGGGTACTCAATACGGTACTCAATACAAAAACGGTTTGGACCGCTGCCAAAACACAAATGCTAATGAGAAAACAAGAAACATGAAAACGAGAGTGATTCGTTAATTTTCTACAGGGCGCGCATGATAAGAACACGCGCGCACGCATCAAGTCCAGTGTCGCATGATCAGAAGTCTCGCGCACCCGTCTCCCCCTAACCCCTCCCCCCTCCGTTCACATGATTTGAGTTAAAAAAATTTTGTACATGAATTTGGATGGTCATTGGTCCGGACCCCGAACTGTATAGAAATTTGGTAAGTGGAACTTTCACAATTATATTTGAGTACCCCTGGCATATAGTATTAGCAATTTTGTTCAAACAGGAAGCCCAATGAATAAAAAAATATTTTTGTATACTAATAGCAGCTGTTAAGTCATACAGTAACCGAGAAATGAGTTTTAACTCATTTTTAAATTTATATGCCAGTTCTTATACTAGATATACTGTATATACTCGTAATAGTATATAGTAATAGTAATATCCCACTTTCCTTCTAAACCAGCTTTAATTCTTTGTAAGATGGATTATTATGTTGGACGTAGCCATAACAGGATGCATATGGTCCGCTACAACCCTCACATGGGTTTTAAAATAATGCTAATGGGTATTATTGGGCCCCAATCTCTGCTAAGAAACCATTTCCCACTGAATACCATCACCCCCACCCACCTGTCCTGTTAACATAACAAACGTAGGATCCATGCTGTTGTTGGCAAATTATGAGCCAACCGTTTGCATGCCACAGCAGAAATAAACAGTAAATCCATCAGAGTAAGCGATAGGTTTCCAATCTTGAACTTTCCAGATTTGATGAGTCACTGCCCAATACAGCCTCAACTTCCTGTTCTTGGCTGAAAGAAATGAAGTTTGAATGATTCTGGACATTCTCCTCTGACCACTCACATCAACAAGGTGTTTCTACTGTACCTGCACAACCACCGTTCAATTGAGGGTTTTTTGTTGTTGTTGTTGTTGTTTTGAACCATCTGTGTAAACTCTATAGACTGTTGTGCAAGAAAATCCCTAGAGATAAGTAGTTTCTGAAAAACTCAAACCAGCCCATCTGGCACCAACAACCATGCCAGAACCATGATCGCTCAGATCAACTTGGGTGTACAGTCTATTGCAACCTACAGTACAGTACTTCACATACAGTACAGTTATCAACGACTAACTCTCACTCATTTATCAGCTATATTGTTTTATTCTATACGGGGTCACAGGGGCCTGGGGCCTATCATAGGAGACTTAGGGAATGTGGTGGCTACACCCAGGTGCCAATCCATTTCAGGGCACACACACACTTACACGCAATTTGCAACACCAATTAGCCTAATCTGCATGCTTTTGGATTGTGGGAGGAAACTAGAGTACCCGGAGAAAACCCACCAAGCACGGAGAGAACATGCAAATTCCAGACCTGAGGTGGGAATCGAACCCGGACCCTGGCTATGCAAGGGAACAGTGCGAACTACTAAGCCTTCTGATTACTTTTGCACCTGTGAAAATGGAGGAACTTCATGAAACGTTCTTCTAGTAATGCAAAATTAGGCAAACTACCGCCACAGTTATCAACATTTAATAGCATATAGATTTTGTGATGCCTTATGACACACACCTTGTCCATTGTATATACAGTATTTCAGTTTTTAGCTAGATGGTCATATTGGGGTGCATTCTTTGACATTTCTTTTCTCTTTTCGCTGGGGAAGAGCTTTTGTTGTGGTTATAAAGACAAAACACAGGGAGAAATGCTAAAAAAAATAATAATCTTTTATTAATATTGTTTTTGTGAACCCCTAACTTTACACTTATGTCAGGTGTTAACTTGCCATTCTATTCATGGATGTTATGTTTTCACATTTCTTTAAGAGCTAAAATGTCTTCTTCACTATATTTGAGTTATTATTTGAGGATTTCGGCAATTCACTTGACAGTCTGTTGTCACAACTGTCAGTTCATGGACAAATACTCTGCAAACATACAATCAGTAGTAAAAGAATCCCAAGAAGCAAACCAAACAAAGCAAATCCACTTAGAGAGAAAAAATAAAATGATTCACGGACCAGAGAAAGCTGATATTGCAGAAAGCTAAGACTTTGTGTACTTTAATAGACAAAGAAGTTAAAGCTGCTTATTGGCAGTTTAGGAAGATTAGGAGTTAAGACCAGGTACTACACATTTCCCCGTTTGTAGGGACTATTCCCATGATGTTATTTATTTATTGGTGCACAGGTGTCCTTAAGAATCCCCATTCAAAAAAGAGTACAAAGGAAACCTGAAGCTTTCTCTCCATGGGTTATAGCAGAGAAAAGGGGGTGCACAATTAATTGCTATTCACAACAGCTCTGAAAAGGTTCAGCAGCCACGGGGTCCTTTGGCGAATAGTAATGAGGAAAACAACAACAGAACCAGGCACCCGATCTAGCATCAAGAAGAGCCCCTTGTGGCAGGGACAGCAATGTCAAGTCTAAGGGGGAGGCGAACCTGAGAGAGGCTCTTTCCTGTTCATTACTTGTGAACTCATCTGCTCCTCTCGTCTTTTATAGTTGCAGTAACTATGAGCACACACTGCACAAATGTAAATGTTGTCCTTTTTTCACCAGAAATGAGATAGGGGCCTTAAATATTTGCAAACATGTATGCTCAGTCCTTTTATGTCAAATTATAATGGAGCCAGGGGGATGACGGTATATTTAAATAAAAATGTCCAATCCAACTGAGTATGTAAAACTCGCTGAAGCTAATGGCAGCATCGCCAACTCAAGCACTTTTCCTAGTAATACATTTCATCATTCTTGTTTTCACATGGGTTAGTTTTCTTTACATTTAATACAAATCTGGATTGAACAAAGGAATTAATCAGTAACTATTAATCAGTTAGGAACAATGAACAAAATATCTATGTGTACCCGTGTACAGATCATCACAAGAAATAATGATATTTTTCAGAGCTTAAACAAATTGGCTTACACTAGTATAAATATGCACTGCCATTTATAAGCTGCTACTGTGCACTCATTACTGCTGAACCAGCAATATTTCACTGTAGTTGTTTTTTTCCATGTGTCATCTATGAGAGGCATTCAAGTCAAACTTTTAATTTCGTAGAATTGTACAGTTATTAGAGAAAACCTATTTTTATTTCTCTACATAATCCCTAGCTCCACTTATGCACTTATCCCAGCATTTCACTAGCGTTGGGTAGAGAGCTTTCTCACTACACAGAAGCCATGATCAGACTTCATGCTTCACATCTGAAATGCTGGCCTCCAAGGAACTCCTTTAATGGCCCAAACACAAGGAAGCGGGTTAAAGCAACGTTAAGACTCTACAGGTTTTGATCTTTTTTACCCTTTAATTCGTGAGAAATGTCATCACTAATCCTGGTTTGACTTGAACCTTCCTTGTAGAATGATGTTCAACTTACAAAAGGAGAAAAATGTCCCAACCGATGTGTTCAGGAACATGAGGATGGCACTCACCCTGAGGATGTCCACATATATTGTCACTTTGAGATAACAAGGTCGACAAAGTTGATGATTGTCTGAGTTTTACACGGACAGTGGGAATTATTTTTGATTGAATCAATGATGCTGTCTGCACTGATGACTACCTGCCACCATCTGACCTCTGAGTCACCACGCGGCTGCTGCAGCTGAGATGCAGTAATGAGAATCATGGCTCAGGGTTGTTGGTGCTGCTGGTCACATGCAATATCAAAGGTGACATTCCTAAACAGCTATGAGAAGTGAAAATAAAAGTTTAATTATCTTTCTTCACACCAACAGCCTGGATTGATAGTGGTATCTCTGTCAATACCTGCTAGGTATAACCTCACCACACATCAAACACATGAATGTCATGACTTCTGGGTACTGAGAAAAAATCTATGATAGATTCTGTTCCTTTGACATTAACCATAGCCTCTCCTTGACTAAAGCACAGGCAGCACATGTTTCAGTTTATTTGTAGGCTGGCAAAGCATACTCTGAGTAACATTAGCGCTTTAGCTTTAAAGATCGGGGTAGCTCTGAGGTTAAGGCACATTAAGGCACATTATTTGAATACTGATGGGAAGGTCCCTTGTTCAAACCCCACCACCACCATGTTGCCACTGTTGAGCCCTTGAGTAAGGCCCTTAAGCCTCAACTGCTCAGATATACAATGAGATTAAAAAGTCACTCTGGATAAGGGCGTCTGTCAAATGGAAATGTTATTTTCTATAAGATTTTTTACCTAGGCAGGTTTTGTTGCTATATCTTTAACTGGTGCATTGCTTCGACTTTGGTATCCAACCCTTTAAGCCATTGGACCTTTTTGAGGTATCGAAGGCTTCTGTATGCTTAGGGCAGGGACAAGGGCAACCGATCCCTCCAAAATGCTTGTCTGAGCCTGAATGCTTAGTATCATGATTAATTCATCATGACTGGTTAAATTACTTCCTGTGTCAAGGTTCATGATGAGAAGGAAAAGGTTATTATTGTCAGTGGAGTAAACAAAATGCCTTATTGATATATAAAACAATACTTTCATTTAACTGGAGCTCACCTTTGTAGTGCAAGGGCAAGAAATTAATAATCATGCACGCTTGAAAATAATATTATAATGATCAGTTTCTTATTTGCTGCATTTCTCCTCAAAAAAAAAAAACATAATCTCTCCTCTCCTGCATCTGCCTGCCTGGGATGCGAGTACATGAGTGCATCCCAGTACAGAAGGGCTGCATTCAATATTGAGAGCAATCAGGAACATATGACAAGTCAATCATCCGTTAAACCATTGTTCGCAAAGCTATCTTGTTAAACACAGTAAATCCAAGCAAGCGCCGGAGGCGTGAATTTTAAACCAACAGAAGAAATGACACTATCGTGATTAAGTAGTATTTTCTGATCGCTGATAAATGTATAAATGATGTTAAGTATTCCCTATTTTTTGTTTTTAACCTTGGCAGATTGTGAAAATTAGCTGGCTAGCTAGACGAAGTTAGCGAATATTACTAAAGGTATATTGACAACTAAGGATCTAAATGGCCAAATGAAAAACCACTGACTTTTTCTCAAACTTTGTCCCTCCAAATCCTTCCTCCTTTACAATGAAATGCCATTGATACAAACCCTGAGTCCACGGGTGAAAATGTTCAGGAATATTCATCAAAAACAGAGTATTCAGTTATCATCGTCACAATCAGCATCTGATAATGCTACTGTAGCAAAATACAGCTAAGTTCTTTGTACACATGGCTCCAGCGTGGCTACAAAAGTTGGGCAGATTATTTTATGGAAAGTGTTTCCTCCTAAAACGTGAATTGGCTCCAAGGATTTATTTCTGTCCGGGGCTTTGTATAGCACTTTTATAGACACTGTATCGTGGTCGCACTGGATCGGGGGTAATTCCCAGGAACACTGGACAGCTGCAGTCCTGATTCATCAGTGTAGACACATTGCTTAGGGACAATTTGACTATTTAATCATGTGTGTTTTAGGGACTTGGAAAAAAAAAACACAACCCAACTTGTAAAATTTGACATTTATTTCTTTATTCTATACCATTTGAATTTACTTGAATAAGTTCATGCAAACAAGAAAATAGAGTTAAATTTGGACTTTGTGCTATTAGCAATTGAGTGAACAATTGAGTGAAAAAAGTCAGCAGCATTGTTTGCATTTATATAATCCTCATATTTTAGTGGTCCATGAAAGTTATTTTACAGTTAAATGTCTAACTGTGAAACATTTGCGCACTACAGTACTGTCCTACAGTAGAACATCCAGAAAAATGGTTAAAAGAATACAGCACTTGTTAAAGAGCAATAGGGAAAATACCAGATATCACAGAAATAATATAAGGCTATAACCATTGCCAATGTCAGTTGACTGTCATGGAGCAACATATTGCCAACAGCAGGGGTGGTGTGATAAACCACAATGACTTTGCCACTTCACCAGCAAATGTGACAGGAGCTGCTGTTGAAGATATTGCAGCATTAACCCCAATATGAGGTCGAGAGCGATGAGCACCTGAGCCTACTTATGTTCGAGGTGCTTGGCTACAACGTCTGGCTGTTTCAGGATGTCACCAACATTTTCAACCTGCTAACATGATTGCAGTAAAATTATTAGCATTTCGTCCAAACCGTGTATGAAATCACAGCTTTTTTTTTTTCTCCACTTGCCATACAAAAATAACCAATTAAATGATGGAATGCCATATGGCTGCATCCCTCCATGAATTTCACATTGTCCCACTTGCCAGAGAGTTATACCCATAGTACTAAACATCTCAATTATTAATGTGCTCTTCCTGCATAGTATGAAAAATGTTAAAAATTAAAAAGCAGCTCCCAATATGCAGTCTCGTTCCCCTTTAACCCTCCATTCTGTTCAGTCTGCAGAGCTGTTGCCATAGAAACCTGCATGCTTAAGAAAATGAAAGAATGATGTGTCACTAGTATTATACTGCTAACAAAAGCAACAAGGATTGTTAGGTCGTGTAAGATAATTTGACAAAATGTATTCAGTAATATTTTGTCGTTAATAAGGACGTAAGGGAAAAATACATTACATTTTAAAGGGATGAAAACACAAAGTAGACGATTTTTAATGTTCTTTAACAAAAAGTGTTAGAGCAGAAGCAGAACTACTTTTTACTTTCTGTAGGAAAATGTCATGTTCAGAAAGAATCTGCAGTACTTTATCCAAAAACATCTTTAACAATATTTGGCAGATGATAATGCTTTTTTTTTTTTTTTTTTAAACGATTCATTTTCAAGCCTCATGAGCAAAAGGTGCAATTAGAGATGGCAGCAGTAAGCAGGACTCTAAAAGTAAACCTTTATTTTCTCTCTGTGAAATGAGGCATTAGAAAATGAGGCATAAACACATCTGAATCTCATTTCAAAATCCTTTATACTCACCTTTTTGTTTCATTAACTTATTTCTTGGGTTTGTATTTGAGTCTGGAAGAGGCCATAATAATTACAACAACAATACTAATAATAATCATTATAAACATACACTGTAATTCAGTATTGAATTCACTATTTTTGTGCACTTCTATAGAGATGACTAGACATCACTTTGTTGATACCGCCATAGTGTCTGTGAAAGACGACTGTCATGGCTTAAAATTCACCAAGCCAAAGACTTGCTCTGCTGGAAAACCACAAAATTCTATGAAGTGAAAAATAAGATACCGTTTTGATCACCCTCATACTGTATGATAGGAAATACTTCTTTGACATGCAAAATAATTTCCCAAACTAATGACTGTAATCATGTTTGACATGTTTTTGAATAACACGAGTACAAACAGTTTCACCTGCATGCTCATAGTTATTACCCACGGTGATAAATATTCATGTAAAACCTTTAAAATAATAATAAAATAATAATAATATATATATATAACAAACTCTTTACGAAATTCTTTTTTCATTGCTATTGTGAATGTATAAACTTTTATGACCTTAACCACCAGACTTAAATTAACAGGGAGTGCTCAACACTGCACTCTCTGCTTGCTCTTTAATTTGACCCTCAAAGGGAAGAAAAACTTCCTCTCTTACTCTGTAACAGCAGGGGAAAATAGAGGTGCTCAATATACAGGCATATTTATAGAATGGATCAGAATAGTGTAGTGTAGCGGTGTGCCGACACGTATAATCCGAGAAAATGCATTAACTTTGTACACAAAGGCTGAGGAAAATTCCAGCAGAGAGAAATGAATCTTATGTGTGAGATGGTGTAGTCGTTCTGCTTCTGAAAATATAGAGATATAAAACAACCAGTGAAAAACGTACAAACAAATATTAGTGGATTACAACTTGCTTGAAAGGTTATAATTTGAGATCAGATAATTATTTAAATGTAAACATGCTTTTAACCCACAGAGAGACTAAAATTAAATTGAATAGTCTGTTTTGATACAGAACAGGGGAGTGACTTTGGCATATCACACAATGTGAGATATTTGACACAACACTGTTTAAAACGGCAATCTAGATGATTTATAATGTACATTACACTTTCTATTGGATCATACTGTAAAAATAAGATGATTTATGATGATTCTTTTGTTGCACTTCTTGCTTAAGGTCTACTCCTACATTTTGTGCACAGCGTAAATCTGTTAGGGTTGCCTCTAAAGGCATGCAGCTGTGGCCGCTCTGGACTTTGCATGCTTGTGAACTTGTTTGGTTCTTATGACCTCATTTTGACATGATCGACTGCTGTTTCTGGGTTCACGGTCTAGTCTCATTTCACATTTGCTTGTATCCTAAGATGGTTATTATTAATGGAGGCACAGTGGTGTAGTGGTTAGTGCTGTGGCCGCACACCTCCAGGGTCTGTGTGCTTGCAGTGCCCATGCTTGTGCTTGTTGGGTTCCCAGCAAAGTCAAAGACATGCAGAATTTCTCCAGACTGCAAGTGAGTGTGTGTGTGTGTGTGTGTGTGCACCCCATCCAGGGTGTATGCCACCTCAGGTCCCAAGTCCCCTGGTATAGGCTGCAGGGGAGACAACAGGGACAGCTGTTGTCTTAATGATACTGTTAGCCCTGAAATGCTTACTATTTGAAGTTGTTGCTACGGCACTGGGCTCTATTTGACACAAAAAAATTAAATGTGTAAGTGAAAAAGCTTTCAAAAATCTTAATTTGTAAAGTATATGCTACAAGAATTTGTAAAAGTATTGAACAGTAATATGTATTATTTATGTATTTATTTATTACCGAGGGGTCCTCTCTTTCCTAAATGAATGAGCCCTTGCTGATACATTCATTCATTTTCTGCACCGCTTTATCCTTATATACAGGGTCGCGGGGGCCTGGAGCCTATCCCAGGAAACTTAG
>JAOTQY010000031.1:6638966-6658728 GCA_026413445.1 Dolichallabes microphthalmus
GAATCGGGCTTATGCTTCAATTACTTTTAAACACATTAAAAACAGTGTTCAGTGGCACTATCTGGTCATTACATACATATTTGGCTTCATAGAGATCCTTGTAGACTTTTCCAACATATCTGATTGACTTGTTTATTAAAAATACACATAACAGGCTTCATGAGGACTGTCAAATAGTCATCACACCAAATAGTGTTGAATTTGTGACGCTCACGGTGAATAGTCCAACCTTGATATACAGAAATACTGTACATTTGTGGTGTATTATGAATGCAACATACTTGCCATTCATTCCATTTCCTGTAATGAAAGAATACTGTAAATAACTTGAATGAAGTATCCCAACCTGATCATATGAATGTACAATATGATGAACATTTACTTCACCATCAAGCAATAACCCTTGTCCTTCTTCTTTTCCCATTCTTAGAAAGTTCATTTGGATTTAACAACTAATTTTTTATTGCTGGGCTGGATGTAAAATTTTATATGCCTATATATGGGCTATAATGTGAAAAAAAGAGTAGCCTAGAAAAAAATAATAAAATTTACTGTTTTCTTTTATCTACCAATTAAGGTTCATGACATTTTTAAACACTTTAGTGTAATTTAGCATCATCTTGTTTAAATGTTTGTGCAGTGGATCTGACTGGTTAACCCTTAGCAATGATCCCTCAGGTTGACAGAACCATTTGTTCTTTAGCTAGTTAAATTGGATAGATTACTGCACATACTGTAGCATACAAGCATGACAGAGTGCATGTTTCCTGCTCACTCCTCTTCAATGTTTCTGTATGTTCGCCATTGTCCTCATCATTGCTTGAACGCTGCTTTAATAAATCTATTATCTTGGAACACTTTCCAGCATCATCCAGCAGACCCTTCATAATTTTTGGTTCACCTTTTCCGCATTTTTGGACCAAATGCAGCCTTTGTGTCTACGCTTCGAAAATGACTGTTTAAACATTTAATGACTGCTAGATACTTTTAGTTGTGATGGCAACTGCTTTCTGCTACCATTATATGCTGTTACAAGAACGAACTCCTGGGAAAATCCACTCCCAACATTGAGCTCAGGGATCAGTGATCAGAAGAGAACTCGTCCAGGTTTGAATCACATTGAGGTATGATAATCAGTTATCCACATACGTTTTGGTCATATAGTGTACCTAATGTAATATACAAGAACCATCTGGCCATCTGTCCAATACTTCTTGCAAATGTCTGTATATCATAGGCACATTGTATGCACATATAATTTGCCAGTTTGCAAAAATCTATTTAATTAAATTCTGATTCCAATTTGGAATTAGCCCAATTTTAAAACCCTTTCATTAACTGCCTCGTCCTCCACTGAAAATGATCATAACATAATTTCTTGCCCCAGTGAGCCAGTTTTTGACCCCATAAATATGCTGTGTCAGAATTGTACAACTTCTACATTGGAGAAGTTATATACAGTGCTTCTAAAAAAAAAAAAAAAAAGATGAAGGAATATCATGGATTTTTCCTTAATTGAATTTAATTCAAAAAGTGAAAATCATCACAATGTCAAATTTAAATACTTCATGCCTTCTCATTTAAATTTTGATTATGGCTTATAGCTCATGCAATTAAAAAAATAAATAAAAATCTCAAAATATTAGAATTCTTCCGGCGATCAATCAAAAAAGGAAAATATGTTCATTTATGTACTTAATACTTGGTCAGGCATCCTTTAGCATGAATTATTGCATCAGTGCAGCATGGAGTTCAGTTCAGTTCAGCAGAGTTGGCTGGCCAATCAGCACATAAATATCATGGTCAGCAAACCAGTTAGTGGTAGATTTGGCACTATGGGGATGTGCTAAGTCCTGCAGAGGGAAGCATGAATTTGCCTTTGGACTTGATAAAACAACACCAGCAAATGACATGGCACCCCAAATTATCACTGACTGTGGAAAGTTCACACAGGACGTCCAACAACTTCAGATTCTGTATTTCTCCACTCTGGAATTAAGGACTCCAGGCCTTGATTTCCAAATGCATAGTTTACATTCATCTGAAAAGAGAATTTGGGGCAACTAAGTAATTGTCTAGTTCTTTTTTCATTAGCCCAGATTAGATTCTCCCGATGTTGTCCCTGGAACAGAAGTGCTTTACTAGGGATGCAACAGATATTAGAAATTAGTGCATGGTGGCTCTTGTTGCACTGACTCCAGCCTCATTCCATTACTTCTGAAGCTAGCCAAGTTCTTGATGATTATAATGATTTGTTGATGATTTTTTTTCAAGGTTGTTTTTTTACAATATAAATGCGGTTTCGATTTAAATTTCAAATTCTATTACTCATCTTACTCGTCACCCCAAATATTTTCTTTTACAAATACATTCAATGTACAGACACGCCAACATTCCATTTTTCATATGCTGTATGTATAGAGGCAGCGGTGCTTGGTGGGTTTCCTCTGGGAACTCCGGTTTCCTCCCATAGTCCAAAGACATGCAGACTAGGCTAATTCGCATTCCCAATGTATACAGTAGAAGATTCTGGAATTTTGCTTTTCATAATCTGTAAGCTGTAATCAATGAAATTTAAGTGAAAAGATTTGAAATATTTCACTTTGCAAGTAATAGAATATAGGGTAAAACCTTTTGATTGTAAATAATGAAAAAAAAATCACAATATTCTAATTTTTGAGATGTACTATAATTTATAATATATATTTTATTATTAATCATTAAAAGGAGGTATTGTGTATGGCTACACAACAGAGATATTTGATGTTTTGGGGAGCACCACACTCATCCACTGACTTAATATTGTTGACTTAATAATAATTTCCTAACCAGACCAGAGTAATTAAATAAAATGAATAAAGCAGGCATATCTGTAAAACTCTATTGTTTCTAAGAGAGGAAGCGGAAGGCCTAATGTTTGATTGGATGGCTGTTTTGATAAAGCATCTGAAAGAACTTCAGAAATATATTTTAAAAAATCATTATTTTTCAGATTGTAACAAGGTGTGAAATGTGAACTTGTTACATTTCAAATAAACAGCAGTGCTTTGATGGGAATACAGGAAGTACAGTAATATAAAAAATATATAAAAAGTTTTTTGTGTGTAAACTACACATAATCATATTGTCCAATTGGGAACACAGATTTAAATGTATTATTTTACAGCAGCATGTTTGTCATTTTGCGTGTAACAAATAGCAATTTACCCTTAAACAGCAACTTAAGTTGTATTACCTTCTATTATGATAACATTGTATGTTGTGTTTTTATTCACCAAAAATTAAGCCAACCTGTATCACACTGCATCATTTTTGTATCCTCTAATGTACATTTAGGCTAAATTGCTAACATGCTGGTGAGAGAATACTAATGAGAATTTTCCCCCCTTTGTGGTTTCATGTCATATTGTGTTTGTGTGATGGACAGAATCATATCTGGTTGGATGTTAATGTAAATAGCCAATACAGTGCTCTGTAATTGCCACCCAGTGTCTAGCAAAACTGATCCAGGCAGGCACTGCAGCTGAGGCCCTGAGGAAATATGATCATGAAGTTGAGGCAATATGATCAGATGTGAAGTTTATGAGGACAGACTAACAAAATATTGGTAAGGGTAGGAGACCTTTAAGTTGTTATTGTTATTTTTTTTTTTTTAAGGCAAGACCTATAGCAGTAATTGAAACAGAAAACATATTATTAATTTCATCCAATTTTATATTTATGTGCTTTTAACAATACTGTAGTCATTGCAGCTTTACAGATACCTTGATATAAACATAATGGCATAATGAAATAATGGCAATAGCTCAGTTCGCCAGGGCTTTTATTTATTTATTATTTTTTTGCTTGGGCCACTCTTAAGATTCTGCCCTCTCTCTGATAGGTCTGCTTGCTTTTTTTAGCGTAATGATTGCCTCATTCACTTGCATTGGCATCTCTTTAAACGTCACCTACCAAACTCCTTAAAATGCAATAAAACAGCAAAAGCAAATAAGATGGTACAGTAGCAACAAAAAAATAAGTGAATTATTTCCTGGTTTTCTGCATAAATTGGTGATGAAATATAATTAGATTTTCAGAAAAGTCACAAATAAAAAAAAAAATGCACCATCTCGCATTTCTTTACTGAACACATCCAATAAACATACAAGGTGCTGGTGGAAATAAAGCAAGTGAAACACTAGGCTACTGATGTCACACATGTAAGTGCCAACTAGAGTAAGTTGTTGAAGTCCAATCAATGAAATGAGAACAGAGGTGTGGTTTAGAGGTTACTCGACTGAAAAAGATCCAAGAAGACCTATGATCAAGAGTTGTGAGTTTGCATGTAGCTGGAAAGGGATACACAGTAATCTCAAAAGGTTTAGACATCCACAGTGAGACAAATTGTCTATAAACCAAAACAGGTTTGACTGCCTTAAATGTGGCCGCCCAGTCAAGATCACTACAAAAGCATAATGCAGAACGCTAAGTGAAAAAGAAAAAGAGTAACAGCTAAAGTCTTGAAGGATTCACTAGAGCTGGTTAACATCTCTATTCACAATCATATGCAAAACATTAAACAGGCATGGCATCCATGGCAGGACACCATGGGGGAATCCATTGCTCTTTAAAAAACATTGCAGCATGTGTGACGTATTCCACTCTACAGAACTCTACTGGTTGTGAATAAGGTTTTCAGTGTCCAAAAGGTAGAAAATTAGATGTTTTTTTCCCCTTTGGTTGCCAAATGAATTGCAAAAAAAACAGTACTATCATCAGTGCACGCATTTCATGGATGTACTACAGTTGGGAGATAAAATAAAGTTATAAATATTTTAACATTATAGCTATTTTTAAATATTGTTTTGATGTCACTGTAGCAGGTCATTTGTTTAACATTATCCCAACATCATGTAGGCAAACGTGGTCTGACACCAACTAATTGTAACTCTTAAAAACACCAATACAAATGGTGTCCCTTGCTAAAATTGCCAAATGAAATCTAAATATTCCTGCAGGGGCGATGTCTGCCGTGGGTGATGATTATGCTTCACATCACATGTAACAGTCTGGCCTTTCAAATCAAACCCGTCTAATAAAGTGTCAAATCATATGAATCAAGACACATTACAGATTTTGAAGTTCAAGGTTAAAGGTAAAGGTTTATTTAGGGGTTGTACCGTATTTTACAACTTCATTTGCATGAATTCAGATGAAATTAATCTTTGCACCTTTATTCATTTCAATCCATGTACACATCAGTGAGATCAGGCTGCATTAACTGACATTTTGAATCCTACTTTATTTTGCCTTATCCTGCACCTTCAACACATGAGCTAATACAGGCCCGCAGATTTATGCAACTCTGAGCTTTGTTTCTAATATTCAAGATATCTTGAATGCTGAATAAGCGACAGATCATAGATTATCCAAGTCATTTTATTTAAGCACCCATCAACAGGCTGTAATAAGTTTGACCAGAACGTCAGCAGAAGACCGGTCAGAATGACTAAAACGTGATTTTGACTCATGCAGGGAGAAAAAAACATCACCTGCTGCTCGAAATTTTTTTACTTGTGATATACAGTAGGAAGCATTCAGAAAGTTTCATTCTGTTGTCTCACGTGAAGACATACACTGATTTGGACACAGCTGTAAAATTTGCAAGTGATCAGAATATCACAATTGAAAGCAAATTAAATACAATGCAGTGTAGTCAGATCTTCCATCCTTCGATATGGCTTAAATTACGCAAGAAATAATGTTTTATTCCGGAAAAAGCTATGCAGTACATATGGAGCAGCAGATGATTTGTAAATTATTTAGGGCCCAGCAACTTGACTTAAGGGCTTAACTCCACAGAGTTAAGGGAAAAAAGCGCTCATAGTGAGACTGCAGTCCCAGTGCCAATAACAACAGATGAGCTCAAGCACCCACTCGATTAGCTACGGCTCCTGATCGGCCTCCCATCACTTCCCAATTGCAGTTCTTCTGTTTATTTCGCTTGTGTGATTAGCCTTCTTTCTGGAATGAGGCTGAGCAACAGTTTATAGGCATACAGTAGTGCCTCTGTCACTAATACTGTAGCAGTGTCATTTCCTTTTAGAAAAAGAGAAAAAAATAATCAACCATCAACCAGTCAGGTGACTTCCACAGATCGACAAATCATGAGAAGTCAAAGGTAAGAGCAGAAATATGCAAAGAAAATGGATTTTTTTAAGAATATGTTAAAGCTGGAAACACATACAGTAATCTCACTCTATAGGTGGGGTAGCAATCCACTGCAGTACACAAGCACTCACACGTCCAACACTAGGGGCAATCTGGAGACACCAATTAGCTTAATCTGCATGTCTTTGGACTAGGAGGAAATGGGAGTACCCAGAGCAAACCCACCAAGCACTGGGGGAACATGCCGACTCCTCGCACATACTGTAGGGTGAAGACGCGACTTGAACACTTGACCACGGATGAGCAAGGTCACAGTGCTAACCATTACGTCCACTCCATTTTTATATCTTAAGGCCATAAATTATTTATAGATGAATTATAGCATTTAAGAGCTCTTGATATAAGTACGTAAAAATACAGAGGTGATAAAACAACTAGAGAGACATTAGGACAGAAAGGAATGAGTTTTAACAATAGGTTGAGCTATATATAAAATATAACATTGTGCTAATTATTAGTGGACCATCACTACAAAAAAGATAACTACTCCCAGTTGTCTTACTCATGCTCATAATCTAATCATTAATGCTCAAGCTTGCTCTTTATACATTTTAATAAAATACTCTTAATCTAGAGAGAATAAAAGGCTTTCGCACAAAGAAAGACTCATAAACATACACTCCTTTTAACTAGAGGATTAAAAAAAATATTTTTTTTTACCTTAAATACCTTATTTGATGACTGTCGTTCAAAATACTTGGCATATAACACAGCATGTTCTCCAAAGGTCTACATACGACAGGCAATTTATTTTTATTGCCATCTTTCTGGTGTGTGGCAAACAGTAAGAAATAGCTGGGTTGTACAAAGAAGAAGAAGAAGAAGACACCTGCCATTTTACTGTAAGATGCAGGGAGGAATGAAAACCTTTTTTGGAAAGGGGACAAAATGACTCAGCAGAAATGTTTCGATAATGTCAGTGCAGCATCCTACAATAAAATCGGCGATTAACCAGTTCTCAGATGCTCTCAGGAGTCCGAAATGTGACAGGGAGTGCTCGTACAGACGATCAAGCAAGGCAAAAGAGTTGTCTTAAAATAAATTGAGAAAAATTGTCGAGGTGAGTGAACGCCAAGGGCAAATATGTAAGCGGGTGTTGCACATCAGCCTTTATTCAGTAAAATAAAATAGAAATAATAAAGACACAAAGTTATACCCTATCACATGACAATGGAGCATGTGAACCTGACGGTGACATTTTGTAAAGGGTTACAGGTGAGTCTTTTGATGTTGTGGAAATGATGATGAATTGTATAACCAGTGGCATTTCCTGTGAATAAAAATCTTCACATATGCTTCCAACCAATGTGCAGCTTGTTCCATTTGTATCACACAATAGAATAATAGTTTACCTTCTGCTCTCTTCACATGAAACATCTTTACTAGCTGCCTAACATACGAGCACCTTTAGCAACAGGTGACATGTATATTAGCTTGTGATATAAACAAATAAAATAAATAATAATAATGATTATGTTAGCAGAAAATAATTTAATGTCCATGTTTTCTTGTGATAATAAAGTAAGGTAACCTGGGTGTTACAGCTTCTTTCTAGAAGCTTCTTTCTTCAACACGGTTCAGGTTTATGAATGCATATCAGTGCAAACATTCCTTAAAGCAAAATAACATGTTGAATTACATGAAACCGAATAAAAACAGTAAAAAAGTTTTCATTTTTCTGGCTTGTAATTTGATCTGAACTGAAAGAAAAAATCTTTACAGCAAAATGTAAACAATGCTTAGATTTTTCAGCAATGCAATTGATTGTGGTTGTATATTTCAAATGTAAATGTAATTCACGCATTTAAAATTCAATGCAACATTATTGATTTCCAGAATTGCTGATTCGATTATTAAAAATACCATCCTCATTATTTTATCAGCTACAAATTCAGGCTGCCTAAGTTAAGGTATTAGAGGGCAGGTTGCCAAAATTTGGGTGGGAAATCAAATACGGTCTTCACATCCAGGATATCGCAGGAGAGTAATTTGATTTCCGATCGCTGCGGTTCGGTCAGCGTATCCACAGTGTATCTTCAAGTTT
The DNA here is from genome assembly GCA_026413445.1 of Dolichallabes microphthalmus. Classification (NCBI taxonomy): domain Eukaryota; kingdom Metazoa; phylum Chordata; class Actinopteri; order Siluriformes; family Clariidae; genus Dolichallabes; species Dolichallabes microphthalmus. The sequence goes on from JAOTQY010000031.1 coordinate 6,647,224, forward strand.
GCATTCTAGTCCGCAGGAAACTACTTGCCGATCGGAACAAAGAACTTTAATATGATGGCTGGGTTGCTAGTGGAGCAGCAGAAAAAAAAAAAATGTTATGAGCAAAGCCGCTCTTTCATTCAAACATGATAGCTATGGTTTTCCTTTAGGATAATTTTTTCTCAACAGCAGCAACAACACACATGCTGTTGAATTTATATTACTAAAAAATAAACGTAACAGTAACATATTTGTAATAAAGAAAAATAAGTGAGTATAGTACCGTGGTAAAAAAAAAATCAAGCTCAAGGTTTTGACAATCAAGATAATATAAATTATTAATTTTATGCAATGCAATTGTTCTACAACAATCAATACTATATTTAGTGTAAGGTCCTTTATTCTTCAAATCTGATGGATCTGGCTCGGCAAAGAGTCAGAGAGACATCTGCAGTACTCTGGTGTGACTCACTCAGTCCATGTATGCTTGATTGCTTCCTGAAGACGTTAAGGAAATTAATCCCATCTTGTTACTGAACGCAACTGTGTTTGCATTACTGAGCGCAGGGGAAAGGAAAACAATCGCTATTATGGTTGAATGAACGAGTGTGACGGCTTTGCTTTGAAGGTAGCGATTAAGGTGGGGGCATCCTTGGCTAGGGGGCATTTTAGCGCATAATGTTATTTCTGTCGCTCACATGGCAACCCAGCCAGTTTTTAAGAAGTGCTGCGCCCCCGATCAGCAAGTAGTTCCCTTCAAACTAGACCGTACAGGGAACAGGGAGCACTCGGCAGAAGGACCACAGTGATCGGCAATCCATCGCTCTTCCTGTGCTATTCCGGATGTGGAATTTCTTCTACCCAAATTTTGCTGACCCGAATTGTAATGCCTGAATATTGAAGATGTTAATTTGACCAATTTAATAATTTTTTAGTAAGGTCAACATTTTAATATTTTACTGTAATTGCTTGAATTACATTTACATTAGAAATATAGAGCCACAATAAACTGTAGCGCTGAAAATTTCCAGCATTGTAAATGGAATTTATATCAATTTCAATCAAATTGCAATGCAAAAAAAAAAGAGAGAAAAAAAACATTTAGTAATTCAACATGATGTTTTGGCTTTGAGGAATTTTGGCACTGTTGGACTTCCACATACAGGTTGTGATACATTTTCAACCGGCCAGCTGATAGAAGGCAGCACGGCATCCTGGTTGGCTGAAGTGAAATATTCATTGTAGCAAAATCTTACAACAATTAACATTAAATCGGGATATTTATAAAATCATGATAATTATAGAATCGCAATTTATATTGAATCAACATCTCTATATCATGATAATTTCATATTGTCTGGTCTCTTGTCCTACTATGCAGTGTTCCTTTAGGATAAGTTGCCTGTTATTCCCTACAGTTGGATATGCTATTAATAAAGAAATGTTTATTATTATGGTAATCCAGACATTCTGTGATGTTCGTTCATGGATATTTGAGATCTGAACACAATCAAATATTTGGTTTTTGATAATATAGTAAAGTGTATGAAACTTGCAATCACTTTTTGTATTTTACATGTTATGCACAGTCTCAAATCATAATCATTTAAGTTCAAAATGTTTACATTTGAAATGTGTTTGCTCTTTATGTTCCTCAAATTATGAATGTTTTGCTTAGCAGTCATTGGGAATCTGATTGATAAATGGAGAAGTTAAGCTCAAGATGGGAAATAATATCATTTTGACTTTAAGAAACCATTTTTTAAACAAAATGAGTGAAAACCACAATAACCGAACACTGTATATATATATAATCTGTACAAATATTGTTAAATTGTATAAATGACCCCTAAAATTGGGGGAGGGAGTCTATGCATGGCCCTGGCTGTAGCACACAATGTCATCACAATTAACTGAAACAACCTCACACAGCATCATAAAATGTGCATGCGCAAAAGATGCCTAACCACTGCAGTGAATACTGCAATGGCCTCATAAATACAACCACTAGAGTAATAATGCAATCAACTCATGTATGCCAGGCTGGGTCTTAATGTAGAGACCTTTATAATTATCCATTATGTGACTACAATGTCTTTTTTACATTTCAAAACACTTAACTTCTATATGCCTAGCAATGGTGCATTTCATACACAGATCATATTATAAAGTCTGATCAACCGTTCTTGCTGGCAAGACCGATATCCTTGAGAAAAGAGCACTGAGCCAAGAAAAAAAATGCAATTTTAAGCACTTTAGGATCCGATTCAAAGGCCACACTGTTGCTACACACAAAGCCTGTATGCGGGTGGAAGATATCAAAGAATGCCATTTATTTTGGTCTTATCTGGGTCTGTGTTCTATTTAAACATTAGGCAGAGAGTCAGTTACACCCGGACTGCAGAATACGGAAGAGAGGAATCTTTTGAACTTGCTATTCAGATGAAAAAAGCTTCAGAAGATTTTAAACATCACTCTACACAATTCATTTAGTAATTAATGGAAAAAAAACATACACACACAAGGGTGAGTCAAAAATGATCCGCACTCTGGTTGTAGAATTTATTTTAATCAACTTTTTTAAAAAAGACAATGAGTGGGCAGAAGCGTGCGGACGTGCATCATCATGCAAGATTACAACGCCCTCAGGTAACAGTTTGAAACAATCCCAAGTTTAGGCTTCAGCTGTAATGAGCGCTGCTCATTGTGGAACGTTTTATTCATAATTCCAACACTGGCCCTTGTGAATTCCAGAAAACGGTAAGCATCAACATTCCAGCTGATGGTTGACTTTTGGACCTTTTTTTTTAAATCTGCGATTGAGGATGCTTCTGTTCCATACTCTGATGTTTACTCTCAGGTTCGTAGTGATGAATCCGTGTCACGTCACCACTAATGACTCTCTTTAGGAAACTTTCACCTTTCTTAGAGTATCGGTCCAAATTTTGCTTGCAGACTTTGCTCGCATCGCAGTTACAAATGAAGACGTTCACACCTGCATAGCAGTGACTTAAACGGAAAGTCCAGCAGACAGAACTTTTAATATAACCCGAGTGCAGATAATTTTGGACTTACATAAATATAAATCACACATTTGGTGAGTTCATTAATTTTCCTCATTCCTTCCCCTGGATAGCATAATAGCACTGATCCCCTTCCTCAACTTAAAAAATTGCAGAACACCTCCCAAGTGGATACATGTACTCCTTCTCTCTCTCTCTCTTTTACAACAACTGTTCTGGTCCCGCACAAACACATTCACACATTGTAGTAACCTAAATTCAGAATTGAACCATGGACCATGAAGCTGCTATCTGCCCTTTTGTACTCAGACTGAATAGTTACCTACTGTAAGTTTTGAATCTCGCACAGTGAAATGGTCATTGCACAGCATTGATTTTTGTGTCCCTGCACCCATTTCTGTGATGCAAGCATGTTTTCCGTCATTGTCTAAAGATCTATCTCTGTTTAAGTCGTAACGCTCTGACAGAGGAAACCAGGTTTTATGCTATAATATCCTGGTACTTAGAAGAATTCATGGGGTCATTAATCTTCACAGGAGCTGTGCACCACTAAACATCGATGCAAAACATCAATGATGCACCACCATATTTTACAATGGCACATGGGGGCTTTTATTTGTATGCCATCCACTTTTTCTTCTAATATGTCAATAGTTTGCATGGTCAAAAGGTTTAATTGATCACAAACAATGATTTCCGCCAAGGAAGCTCCAGTTGATGGGCTAACCATTTGAGTAACCATTTCAAACCGTTTATGGAATCTAATATTGGTATTTTACATTTCCTTTCTTTAAATAACAAAGGGATGTGAAAGAATTTTCAAAAAAAAAAAAAGTATTACAAGATCAGTGGAAAATTATGCAAAATATGCACAATATTTGCCCGCTGTCTTAAAGCATGACCAATTCCAAAGTTGACTAGCAATAGGAATGTAGAGTTGAATCTATATAAGGACATGAATATACAGTGTACTTTTGATATGCTGATCTAATTATGCATATTACTTGACTGATCTTTTTGTGACCACACTAAAGAAATGTCAAAAAAAGCTTGTGTATTTATGCAAGTATCTTTTCCAGGCAATATTCCTCATTAGATTTAGTACATTTAATAGCTTCAACAGAAAAATGTAGCTTAAAAAGGACACGGATAACAAATTAGTGATGGCTCACTGCTGTCCGTCGCTTTCCATTGATATCTTGCCCACAAACAGTACCACCATGAAATACCTGAACACTACTGCCATTTACCCCTAATAAGACTTCCACATGATACTGCCTAGACCTGATAGAAACAATTCTGGCCTAAAATATTTCCAGGATCCAAATGCGGTGAAAACGTTAACTCAACTTACAGTTAAAATACTTTTGATATTCCATGAACCTACAAATGGAATTTCAGGCACTTATTTGTCTGTCTAATCATATTTGGCTCAAAACCTGCTACCTATAAAAGGCCATAAACAGCTTTATGAAATTAGTGTGTACCAGGTCAGGATGCAAAAATTATGAAATATTTCTCGGAAGAAAATAAGAAAAAAAATAGCATACTCATTTAAACCTGGATAATTCAGATTAGAAAGGCTGGCGTTTGTTCCCTAGAGAGCTATTACGTTCGGCTTGTGGTAACAGAATGCCACAGGAGGGTTCTTCCAACACAGAATAGTCCTCTCTCTCTCTCTCTCTTTCACACGTGTATGCTAATATTCAATCTTATCTAGTTGTCCCACCCTTTTTTGTCAATGCTAAGCCACCACTGGAATGAACCACCACTGGAATGAACCACCACTGAAATGAACCACCACTAAAATGAACCACCATTTATTACCAAAAACATTGATTTGTAATCCACTCCTTCTAGGAGGTTTTTCTATTATATATTATAATATATTATAGTATTTATATAGTTGTATGTATTGTGTGTGTATGTGTGTGTGTGTGTGTGTGTGTGTGTGTGTGTATGTACAACCCCATCAGCACCCAAAACACACATTATTACCATACTCGCTGATCTATAAATTGCTGTAAGGTACAAAAGATAAAAATGCAACATCTGACAATTTCTACACAGTTGAAAATATGCTCTTAATAGCTTTGACATATATGATACGTCTAACGCTCCGTCAAATGTAACCATGTTTAGAATTAATGTAGATAAAATACTAGTATGTACTTCCCTATTAGTTTCCATAAGCAACTGTACAGTATGATCTACAGTTAAAAGGGACTCCATGCAGTACTAGCCATACAACCCATCATATCACACAATAAAATGTGGAGTGTTACTGCTGATACAGCATAACCTATGAATATGTTCAGTTTTTCATGAACTCATTACGTGAAAAACAAAAAGTGTCCTGCTGTATTTTGTTTAAGACAATACAAACAGTAAATAATGCATTGTGCTGTTGTTTTAGGACGTTGGCTTTAATGGCTGTGGTTTTACTATTGGGAAGGGTAAAAGGGTAACAGGTGTATCACCAAACATATAGGCAAATATCACAAACACTGTTCCAAGCATGTGTAAAGTGCTACTCAACGAGTGGGAATGTGCCATACTCACCCTCCTTGGATGGCCGTTTGACCTCTGCACTCAGATTGCACGAATGCGGTGTGCGTAGCTGCGCCGTTAGGCACCCTTCAGTTCGTGGATTTAAAGGCAGCACCACATTGCTGAGCATTAAGACACTCTCAGATTCCCCATCACCCAAATGCTGAGGGCAAGTGCATTTGGAGTACACTATTCCACACGACTCCACCGACCCTTTCTCTCCTTTCAGACAATTTTCCAACCACATGCATAAGACTTGACATCCAAACTGGCTCGGGCTTGCCTTGTTTAAAACCACAAATTCCACCACAGACTTCTCATCTTCTTCCTTTTTCTTTGCCACCAATCCATTGTAGTCATAGGGGAAAACCCGTCGTATCTGGACAAAATTTTTATCATAATGCAAAAACACGTAAATATTATTTGCGTCACACAGGTACACAATGGATTCGTTGATCTTTAAGAGTTCGTTGATCTTCTCATGAGAGAAGTGGTCAAACTGGTAAACCAAAAGAGAGAACTCAGAGCAACTAATCTCATGGGTGTAGAGCTTCAGGTAGATGCTGTATTTGGTAGGATCTGGATTTTCCAGTGTCCACGTACAGTTTGTGAAGTTCTTCGGGAACATCTCATTCACTGAGTAAGATCCATAAATAACTCCCTTAACCAGTGTGGAACACCAGAAATCTTGGGCACTGGTATATCCAAACATAACCAATAGATAGGTGGAAAATATATAAATCAACAAATTACGAACAGCCTTCATCCTATGTCATTTGGCCTAGAAAAAAAAGAAAAGATTACAAACAGTTAAAACAATTTATTTTATTTTACTGTACAAATATATATTATGGGAAGAAACACTCAGGTAAGTAAAGAGAAAAGACCGTCCATCATTACGACAAGAAATGAAAGTCAGTAAATCTTAAAATTCTCAAGAACTTTGAATCAAACTCTATGATGAAACCATCCCATGAAAGGAAGACCAAGAGCTACCACTGCTGAAGAGGATAGGTTTTTTTTAGAAAGACCAGCACCAGAAACCAAAAATTTACAGCACCTCGAATTAATGCCCACTGGGTACTGGGTTCAAATTCACCAGGATTCCTGAATGACTTTTTTTGCTCTAATTTTCAGTCAAGTGCCTGTACATAAGCAGTTTCAGAGAAATGTTTCTGTTTGTTAAACCAGACAGTGACCTATGAAGTATACAAGCATGAAAAAACAAACCAACCAATTTTTTACTTGTATCTCTTGGCACTTTGCAGGCTGTACCAGTAAAACATTTGTTCCCATTTATTTTATTTAATGTACATTAATTTTATAGATAGATAGATTCTTTATTGTCATTGCACAGGGTACAATGAAATTAAGTGTCCATCCTTATTGTGCATGCAATAGAATAAAAAGAGTATGGGAAAAACATAAATATAAACTATAACTATTAAAAGTATAAAGTATAACAAAATATAAAATATAAAAATATTACTGTTCAGTTGAAATATTAATATGAAGAAATGAGGTATTGTGCACGGTCCTGTATGTAGAATCCACACACAGAAGCTGTGCTGTGCCCCAACACCATACTAAAACATTTCATGTTGAATATTCCTGTACTTTGCTGTTCCTTGCTTGCTCTTCTGGTACAGTATATAGAGAATAGCAGGGAGAATAACAAATTAAAAGGAAAATTCAACATAATGTGTTTTAGTATGATGTTGGGCCAGAACAGCTTCTGTATGAGAGTCTACACACATACACACACACACATACAGTACACACAGTTTCTGTATGAGATCCCACACATCTGAAATCTCACGTATACAGTATGTTCAACCGGATTGTGAAGTGGTGACTGTGACAGCAACAACCTACGAATTACACACATTCCTCAAACTATTTAGAAGACCCCCATGACATGTGAATGCGACCTCTCCCGTCAGAATATGAATATTTCATCGCAGGATAAAAGTGTTCAGTCACAACAACTTTCTTGTGATTTGACATGGGCCATAACCATGCCAACAAAATGTCCTCTACCGCCAACTGAAGCTTAGAATTCAAGTTTCGTAAAATGAACTAATAAACTAGGCTACTTACTAGAATTGTGTTTAGCAATTTCGCTCTCTTTTTTTTATTATTATTTAATAGTATTTGCTCTTATTGTGCATAACGCATTTTAAAAAATTCTTTATTCTTTTGCAAAGAGGAAACATATTTTGGATAAACATTGCCACCTTGTGGTTCACAATAAATGAAAACTCACTTTTTTGGCACATGCACACTCGTGAAGATATAAAACATATAATCTATATGTATCATTCACTTAACATCTTAGATACGTCCTGTCTATAGAAGGTGTTCTGGGTGAAAGTATAACACGGGCAGCTGTTAAAACTGGATAAAGACTGCAACATCTATAGTGTCCTCGTATAAGGTCGAATCTTATTAAGAGCCGAGGACAGAAAAAAAACATACTAATTGATTATCTGCAATGTATGACGACTTGATAGGAAGTCTAGGGATAAATGAGATTCGCGTTATAAAGGATGTGAACAGAGAAAAGGCCAGTTGGTATTGGCTCAGCTCGGTTCAATAGAAATGCATGGCAAGTCACTGCAGTGGTGCTGAAGGAAAATCCAAAAAGGGACACAGCAGCCAGTGATTTAGGCTCGTCGTGAATTACCGAACCGTGAGCAGATTAACATGCAACAGACTCTCTCGTCGCGTAACTGCTGGATACGTTAAAGAATCGGGAGCGTTTTACGCATGAGAAATGCATATACTGTAGAAGTCTCATGGAGAGAGAGAGAGAGAGAGAGAGAGAGAGTATTCAAAATGCTATTCAATGTCCTGGTTGCATTAATCCTGCAGCCACTGCAGTTGTGTGCAGTGTACTGTGCTGCCGTGTGTGTGTGTGTGTGTGTTGCCGTTCATACACTTGACGTTAACGCCATGAGATTCCCCAGAATGGAGCGGTCCGAGTGCTTACGCACGACATTTAAGCTGTCTCTCGACTTGAATGCGGCAGTTATCTTGCCGTAATGTAAATCAGGCTTTTACCTACAGGGAGATCACATCACTGCTATTAATGATAGAAACCTGAACGGATTTAACGGCGCGCGCTCGATATGCGCTTCGTGCCAAAGCTCGATTTTTTTTTTATCTGCGGAGAAAAGGCGAATATTGCGCTCTTAACTTCCCGTCAAATCTCATCCATCATGGGAGTCCTCCAAAAAATTGTCGTAGTTGTACTGAATTAATCAGACGTGCAGACCATGACGTGCCAATGCAACTCACTTTATACATCACATTAAATTCACCATCGTCGATGATGATGATGATAATAATAATAATAATAATAATAATAATAATAAGTTACCTTACACTCCCAGAAGCTATGGCTATTTTCCCCACATACTTGAAGACATTCTTCAGAAACGACAAATCGCGATGCTGTTATGCCAATCGAGATTTTCCATTGCCCACGACACGAGTCCAGTGCAACAAGATGCGATGGATTAGTGAGCAAAAAAGCGTTCGGCTCGGACGTGGCTCATCTCCCGCCTTCCATATTTTTTCCACCTAAAACGGAGCCAGAGCGAGAGATCAAAGACCAAAGCGCGTGGCGCAACACTAAATATAAGGTAATCCGTCCAAAAAAAAAAAAAACATCAACAACAACAACAAAACAAAACGTAAAGGTATGTCGACTCTAGGATGCCTCTTAAGATAGTGGCAGGGTAAAAGAGCGGAATCGTTTCCGGATGGTGCGGACGCTCGCTGGGGAGAGGGAGAGAGAGAGAGAGAGAGGTGCGTTATCTGTGCGCGAGCTGCAGTAGCACGTCATTGCCGCTGAGATGATGCGCGATCGAGCTTCTCTTGCGCTCCGTCTCTCACCACCTTCACCCCCTCATTTGATTTATTTATTTATTTCTATAAATCGTCTGGCTTCCACCATCACTCGTTACCGTTTACAATCAAAGCGTGGAGGCGTCCGTCAAATTGCACTTAGCGCTACCGGGTGCTTCTGCGACACTGGACTACATAAAAACTGTGTATGAATAGCAAGGACGAGGATGATATTTGGACCGAAGAAACACCTGAATATTCAAGTGGAAAATATCCCGACGCTGTTTAGGCTATGCAACAAATCCTCTTCATTTATGGGTCTGATGTTTTGACCGAGGATAACTTTTTTTTCCCCCCTAAGAAATTCTGCTCCTCCTGTCAGGTCCGCCAACCTGTCTGGGCTTCTTGGAGCGTCGCATCCAGCTGCTGATCTCATTGGTTGCTGTTTGAAAGGAAAGCGGCAAAACGGGTCAAATATATTAAGTGTATATTAATTTTTCCAAGAGTTAATTCAAACTCATTCTTCATTCATTACATGTATAATTACATTTTCTTTTATTTAACTCTGTTGATTACAGCTTGCAGCTAATAAAAAAAAAATCTAAATTTCAGTATACTGTAATTTCAAAATAATATACTATTTCTTAAAATACTGAAAAATATATTCAATTATGAATGCAATACTAGGTTGGATGGATTTATACTAGTAATGCAACAATTAAAGCCCATTTTCTGAAGAAGTCTGTGCATGGTGGCTCTTGATCCATTGAATCCAGCCTCACTCCGCACTCGTGAAGCGTTCACAAGCTCTAAACCCATCTCAGGCTTGAAGCTTCATGTTACTTGTGCAACTTTTCCTACCACGCTTTTCCCTTTCAGTCAGCTTTCCATACTTTCCATACTCAGCAAACTGTAAACAGCCAGCTCTTTCAGTGATGACCTTCTGTGCCTTATCCATTTTATGGAGGTTGACAAGTCATTATTCTTCTCTTTGATTATATTTGCATGTACTCAACTAGACTGAGAGGTATATACAGTATTTAAATAGTAATTTCATCAAACTCAAAATGAAATATTCTGATTTTGTATTTTTTTATTTTCATGAGCTGTAGTCCATAATCATCAATGTAATATTTCACTTTGCACATATTACATCTAGAATATGTTTTGAATTCAATTATGAACAAAAATTATATTCACTGTTATTACATTTTTACAGAATGTTTATTTTCTTGGACACTGTATAATTATTATTATTATTATTATTATTTTTTTCAGATTTTGCTCAATATTTTACTATTGTGTCCTGACTTGTTTGTTTAATCTTTGGTTTTAAAATGTAAAAAAAATATAGGATACGAAAAGGAGAAAAATCTTTAGGTGTACTGTATGTTGAGATTGGGGTTCCTACAGTAGATCACATTCTGTGACATACTTACTGTATCTTATTCATCATTCTGACCAAAATAACCGAATACAAAATTATGGAAGTGTCAGGATTTTAAAAAAATTAAATCATAATGTACAGTATGCGCTGTTACAACACAATCTAAAACCAACCAATACAACACTTATCTAAAAGTCACCAAACAGATGGCACAGCTACAAATATTCTAGAATACAGTATGCCACAATGGGCCGTTTTCACGGTTTTTGTTGGCAGAAGTAGCTTTCTCAGCGTCATTTCATCCTCCCTCCCGCAAAATGCAGTGGAAGAAAAGTAATTGGAAACAACACTATCATAAGTTACTTTTAATTTAGGCAAGAAATTAAATGCTACTACAGTAAGCAATGCTTTGCTATCTGAACAAAACCAATATGACAGAATTCGTGCTCAGGTTTTCTAAATTTTAACAATTTTAATTATCAATTAATTTAAAAAGAAATATTTTTTTTACCTTTCCTGTCCACATATCTTTTTTTTTTTTTTTTTTTTTTTAATTTAGTCTGTCCAATTCTTTTTACCCAGATTTTCTCCCCAATCTAGTTGTGTCCAATTCCTCCCTGTCGCTAGGGGGGGCTCACACATTAAGGCTGCTTACTACCATTCAGCCGGGAGGGTCGCAGACTATCACGTGTTTCCTCCGAACTACGTGACGCC
>JAOTQY010000031.1:6709964-6720861 GCA_026413445.1 Dolichallabes microphthalmus
TGTGAGATGAAACAAATAAACACACATAAAAATTCAACAGATCCATATTACATAACAAGTGTGATATGGCTCTTACAGTTGCCTTTCTATCAGCTTGAATCAGTCTGTGCCATTCACCTCTGGCACCAACAAGGCATTTTCGGATGGTTCTTAGGGAACTGCTGCTCAATGGATATTTTCTCTGTTTCAGATAGATTTTCTATAAACTGTAAACATGTGAAAATAAGAGTAGATAAATTTTGGAAACCAGCACATCTGGCACCAACAACCATGTCACATAGCAAGTAACTTAAATCACCTTTTATCCCTATCCTGATGTTCAGTTTAAACATCAGCAGCTCATCTTGCACATGTCTATATGCCTTGTAAGAGCCATATCGTATTTGTTATGAATTTGTTGTTGTGTTTGTTTTATTTTATTTTATTTTATTCTATCCTATTCTAATTATCAGTTAAGCACTAAGTATTCACTGTTAGGTTTGTTAGTTAAGCATTTATTTTAACAATCGTAGGTTGGTATGTGATGTCACTCCACTGTTATACGAATTTGTATGACTATTGCAAGGCAAATAGTTCAGTTGGATACGGAAGTTTTCGGGAACACAAGCGTTTGACCGTAAGCTAGCCGTAACGAGAAACAACAAAGAAGTCGTTAAACCGTAAGGTCATCTCGAACCATTTTGATACAGCAACTGGTGTTGTATGCACAGTGGATTTACACAAGACGACTGTATGAAGTGTTGAATCTTTGATGCTGGAAAATAAAGTACGAGAGACAAAGAACTCAATGGACTTCGTGTCGTAAGTAACGAATCTGAACCAAAGATACGCGTCAAAACTAGTGGAATAATATGACCGCATCCACATGCCTAAATGCATTAAGTTGCTCCTATGTGATTAGAGATTAAAGATTTGTGTTAGTAAACAGTTGAACATGTGTAGCTAATGAAGTGGTTGGTAAGTATACAATATATCCAAGCACACACACACACACACAGAGAGAAAGCATCTACAGTTTCCACACTTTTTTATTATCCCTGAGTCCAGCAGACCGGAACACCACACACTGTGCATAATATAAATGTGTAGCAGGGTGCACAGTGTGCAGTCATTGAAAATGTATTGTTTTATGGGGCACTGGTAGCTCAGCAGTTTGTGGATCTGAGTTACTGATCGGAAGGTCGGCGGTTCAATCCTCAGCTCCACCAGACTGCCTTTGTGGGCTCTGGGTGCAAGGCCCTTAACCCTGCCCGCTCCACGGGCGTGTGTCATGGCTGACCCTGCGCTCTGACCGCAGCCCCCTAGCTGAGATATGCGAAGAAAGAATTTCACTGTGCAGGAATGTGTATAAAGCGGCTTAAATAATTTGTGTTCTTCTTAGAAAATCAGCCAAGGCCAATAAGTCTGATGGAGGAAAAAAATTTAAAACCCAATTAATCACATAATTTATTGAAAATCTACTTTTTTTTTAATAAACAATGAAAATGTGTCCCACAGACCCGAACAACACACAAGGGTTAAAATTAGATCACTACTTCAACCGAATCAATTCCTTAGATTGCAATCTGTCACAATTTGTTAGGAAATATCAGGGGCATGTACAAACCAAAATAATAACTGTGCAAGCAGAATTCCAGAAAGCAGCCACACTGGCCTAATTATTTGTGAATTATAAACTGGATTGATTGAAAACAATTAGAGACAGAATTCAAACAGTGCTGAAATGACTACTTCTGGGATTCTGTTTTCTATTAGTAACTCCTTTTGGTTACGACCACACTAAATTTGGGTTCAAATTTGATTACAGACATAAACTGATATAAATGTCATTATGGTTAACTCTCTGTACGGTACACTCTGAGATTTTTTTGACCATTTCTTTCTTGAGTGTTGCTCAACTGTCTAACAAATTATCCAAAGAAAACCACAAAACAAGATGTCTGTGAACAGAATGTTGCGTACCAGATAAAAAATAGCATGATTGAGCTTTTTGCATTTTCATAAACCTTACACTGTTAGTTCCAAGTGTCGGAGTGTTGAAGTGTTGGTCCATTCACTTTCTGGTACTGAACTACAGGTTTTGTTTTGTTTTTTATCCCTACGAATGTGAATGTACTTGTATAAGTGTGAGCGTCAGTAAGAAAACCCTTTTGATTGTGTGCTTTCCACTGTCTGGTTTTATTAGTTTGAAAGTCATTGCTTTAGATGTCACCATCACGCCAAGCCCGTCTCAACCTTCCTTAACCCTCTGATGTAAAACAAGCATTTTCAGTGAATAATGGAGAACAGATGTGGCCACAACTCAATTTATTTAGGTGCTTTCATGTAAACCATCACTTATTTCATGCACCATCACTCAAAGAATTACTTACATTCTGTCACAATTTCTCCACCGTCTGCTTGGTGGCACAGAGAGTTCAGACTTGTCTTCATCTTTAAAAAAAGCTACATGGCTACCCAGGGGACAATGAAACATTGAGGTTTAGAATTTAATGAGCCAAATAAATAATTTCCACCCAATGTGTAGCAAATGCTGTTTTGTAAAGGATGCATGTTTAATTAAGTCTCTTTTTTCCCCGACTGTTTTATCCCATTGATAAAAAGATGTTACATACGGTACAAGATTTATTTATTTTTTTTTCTGGGAGCAGTCACATCAGGTGTATTAGCTATCTGCACTTGTGCTGCCTGTTGCGTAATATGATTGATTCAGCTTGTGAAGTTACTTCCTTTTTCTATTTTTATGATATTTGGAAACGGGCTATTATTGGTATTGGTACATAAAACAAGACTTTTATAGAACTGTAATTAACTAACTTCTTTGCTTCGAGTGCTTGCACGTGTAAAAATCTGGTTTATCTTGGGCAAGAATTGTATTTTCTTTTGTATTCTTGCAAAAGGTCATGGCATTTATTTCAAATATATATATATATATATATAAAAACACTGTTGTTTACTGTTTGGGTGCCACAGGGAAATAGTTAAACCTTGCAAAAGGCTTTGCCATGTTCTCTACTTGCACATACATACATAAATGGACTCAGTCCAATCAATGTACATGCGGCCGTGCGATTATAAGCCTTCAAGCAAGCCCTAGGTGCAAACTCATGTATTTGAACCAAGTGGGGAATTTTCTCTTAGGGTGGAAATACAATATACTTGCTTTTACCTGCACACACTTTCACGTATGATGGATGCATCACATATCCTACATCCGTTTGTTGTGTAGCTTGTGCACGTCCTCTGAGATAAATGCAACATCCCATACGTGCCTGCAAGATGCATTATGCATAACAGTAAGGGCAGTGTAATCAGCAGATGCATCAAAAATGGTGGATAGTGTCAAGGAATGGTTGAGACACCAGGTCTTCAATTACTCTCACTTCTCACATCTTTTGCGTAGTGACAAATATGCATCTCAAAACAGTTGGAGAGATGCATACTATTTTACATGTCAATCTGGAAACTAAGCGTCATCGTGTTTGTTGTAAAACTTTATGCAAAACAGTCTGTCTGAGTTTCCCTGTGTGTGTACTGGAAGCCTGTGTGGTAACACAATGTTGAATGTAGGCAGGTGAGCCAACAAATAAGCGAATAAATGCATTAAATAAATAAAAAATTACAGTTAATAGCAAGTGTGTTTATGCACTACGAGCAATCGATGTGATGTTGCTAAACTAGGCACATTTTCATTCAAAGTGTATAAAATAATTAACACTTCAATTTTATAGTTTATAGTTATACTTCATCACTGATCAAATAGTCTAAGCCAATGCAATAGTTATGCCGTAGCTGCCATAGTCATTTAGGTTAATACTATAAAATTACTACCCTCCAGACCACACCATCTCGATTAGTTTCAGTTTCAGGCATTCTGGAGGAGCAGTAACCTAGTTTTATGCCCTCTTCTTCAGTTACCGCCCTTGCGGCACTGTACTTATTGGTCATTGTCCTGGAAAAAGTGGCTGAGGTTGTCTGAAATATCTCCCAGTATAGGGTTCAGCAGTGTCTCTGACTATAGACTTCTCATATTAAGACTGATCATTATCCCTCATTATCTTTCTAACAATGTCACAGAAGTAACAGCCCAGATGTGAAAGCTCAGTTAATATTTAGGCATTGATTTTAGACGCATCTCTGTCAATGTTTCATATGATGGACAATAGCTCTACATCCTTAGACTCCATTACATATGGACATATCAGACAAGTCACTAGTAACAGCAGGTTATTTATTATAGAAGAAAGTACTTTATGTATATTGTAAGCAGCCAAAACATGGTATTGGTGCTAAAAAGTAGGTTAAAAAAAGTGACTT
The DNA here is from genome assembly GCA_026413445.1 of Dolichallabes microphthalmus. NCBI lineage: Eukaryota > Metazoa > Chordata > Actinopteri > Siluriformes > Clariidae > Dolichallabes > Dolichallabes microphthalmus. The sequence goes on from JAOTQY010000031.1 coordinate 6,714,282, forward strand.
TTCAGATAGGATCATATAACACCATTTTTCATAATACTTAATGTTTCTTATCTCCCGAGCCATGCTTAATGTTTTGCAAATATGCTTAATATTTGCTAAATACAATTTCATGTAGTGTCTGTAACTTTTTTTTTTATTCAAATCTTTCAATAATCTTATTTGCTATTAAGATGAAAGTTGGCTAATTTAAATTTCATACGAAAAGACATAAACCTAAAAAAAAAAAAAACGTATTATTCTAAAATTACTGAATCAAGATATTGCAACATATGATTACAGACACTACAGATTTGTGGCTTTTAAGCTTTTCCAAAAAAAAAAAAAAAAACATTTCTCATGCAAAGCACTGAGGTAGCCCTGGGATTTTAATGTTATATAAGTTATTAAAAAATAATTATAGGGCAGAATACAAAAACCAATTTTATTGCCACATAACATAAGGTGTGTCTCATTTGGAGCATTTAAACAAAACCACTATTAGTAATTTTGGGGGAAAATCCTTAATTTTGCAAGTAATGCTTTAATTTAAGCAACAGTTTTTCATATTTCATATAAAGGAATATGAATCATTTTAAAGTATTATTGTTTGAAGTAAGACAGTATAACAAAATAATCTCTACGAAACAACAGAACTTTGAAACTTGTAATGTTTATGGAAGGAAGATTAATCACTTCCATGTTGCATAAACTTCAGAAGTACAGTACACACACATTTTCTGTATTATGTTCATAACAAAAATCTAATCAAATCAGTGATATTTCAGAATATATTCAAATATTTCATATTAAGATCTTCCTCTTTAGCTGGAGTAAAGATCAAGCTAAAAAAAAGTTACGTGTTTTGTGGGCTAGTTATAGATAAAGTCTGCTCTGCCATTTAGTCTTTTAATTTGAATCAGTACATTTAAAACTGTTGATACACTATTGTTATCAACACTGATAACCCTCATTTGATTTGCTCTTTCTTGGCGTGTTATCACATGTGATCTATTGCCATTTCATTCTACAGTATTTGTTTGTGTCTATTTAATTGCGGATATGTACTGTAAGCAGCAGTGATTATCATTTTTTCTTTGCAAGCTCACAGGCATCTTTTTGTGGACAGGGAAATACATTTTGTTTTACTTCATTATACTTTTGTTTATAATTAAAAAAAGGGGGGAATGTGGTGTTCTGTATGCCTTACTGTATGTATTTGCTAACAGGCACATTCTGCACTGAGAAGAAAGACCCCTGCAGTTCACAGCCTTGTGGAAACAGAGGCAAATGTGAGGAACATGGTGAAAAGTACATTTGCATGTGCCCAGAAGGCTTCACCAGTTCCAATTGTGAAGTGAGGCTGGAACACAACTGCACAACGCTCGGCTGTCAGCAGGAGCAATCATATGGCATTGTCAAACATGTGAGATCCTATTCCTTCCTACTTTCCATATTTTTGGATTCATTTTCTTTCCCTTAGTAGATGATTTATAGTAAATGTCATATGTATATTGACAAGGCCCCTTTTAAGCAGGATCCACTTGAAAGGCATCAGCAGCCTTTCGGGGTGGCTTTTATGGCATTTTACAGGCCTGAAGTGATCTTTTGCACATTCATTCAGAAATTTGTGTTACTGAAAGATAAGCTTTTCTCCTGGAGCCATTTCGAGAAGTACCAGCACTTTGGGATCTCGTGAAACTTTAGGTGAAAGGTAATTCAACTGTTATGAGTGAAAATGAATTGGCGAAAATCAAGGGTGATAATGGACTAATTGTCTTTGATGGCCTTTCCTCATCTTCCTTATATTTCCCACCTGAACCCGATTATAATTCCCATGAGGCCTTTCAGTCACTTGAAAGTGTGGGCAGTAAAACTTGATGGCTAATCCACTTTCTTTCCGACATACACTTAACATTAGAATGGCCTATTCTACATTGATTAGATGTGTCCGAAGCAGCTCACAAAGCAGTTCATCTGTTCGAAAGTGAAATAACCCTTTTCTGTTCATTGCATATATGCTAAGTCCAACAGCAGCAGGCAGCTCTATATTCCTGTCATCTGGCACTGTGGTCCTTTTATATAGCTTATCTTTGAAGGGCCAGGTCTGAAAATAGTATTGATGTCAAGATCAGTTAGACAGAGCGTGGAGTGCACAGCTGGCTAATGACTTCTCTTTCTCTGTTCATGCTTTCACATTGCTGCTTCACTGGAGCTGGCACTTATTTGTTTAAAGGTGCATCTCACTCAACATCCTAGCGCTGCTAGTAAAAAATAAACTCTATAAGGAAATGGTTGCTGTTATGCGGTAATGCAGCATTGTTGGCTTTGCTAAAATTACTGGAGCTGTGCAATATGGATTAAAGAAAAAAGTTTTGATTTTGGATATTGCGATATTGTGGTAATACAGTACTACACGCTGCTCTCTTTTAATGTGTTCCTGATTTACTGTGTAGCAAATTGTAAGACATTTTTTTCATTTATTTGTATTTTCCAGCAATAAATAAGAGAAATGGCAATAATTCCCTCAATAAAACAAACCACGACAAAACATTTTAACAAAAAAGCTAAGCTCTATTTAATCTGCACGGTCCAAATACCGCCCAAGTCGCCAGTTCCTGCCATGATGCATACAGCGATATAGAGGCCATACAGGAGCATATTTATTAAGCTTCTAAGCTAGTTATGGAAAATGCCTGCTGGGAACTGATTCACTGCAGGCAGCCATGTTTTTGATGTAGTTCAGTGTTGTAAAAACTAACAGTCACAGACCCATGCAGTACAACAATTGGGTCCTGAGAAACAGCATTTTGAACTAAACTCCGAACCCAATGAACTCCCCCATACAGTGGCAATTTCAATGTAATTTCATCAGGTAGCAAAACATAACATTTAAATTTAATATTTTATGGCCATGCTTTTCAGTAATTAGGTAGTCATCAAAAATGACATTACATATCTAGATCCAGTAGATAGCTTTATTGTACACAAAATAAATAGTGTCCCCTAGTGGGCAATTTTAAACAAATTACAGTTGTTTAGGATGATAGTTGAATATTAAACCTGCCAAATGGTTACTGAAACTGTTTAGCAAATAACCAGTAGTATTAATTAGCAAAGTCGAAATAAGCGGCAATAAATGTTTCTTGAGCAGTATGGTGGCTTAGTGGTTAACACTGTCGCCTTGTACCTCCAGGGTCCGGGTTCAATTCCCGTCTCTGTGTGCATGGAGTTTGCATGTTCATCATCCTGTGCTTTGTGGGTTTCCTCCGTGTACTCTGATTTCCCTCCCACATTCTAAAGACATGCAGATTAGGCTAATTGGCGTTCCCACATTTCCCCTATTGTGTGAATGCACAGCCTTCAAACAGCCCTAAAAACATATCTGACTGACAATAGGGTTAAAAAAAAAGGATATTTAGTCACTTCAGTCTAGTAATGTAAACATTGCCAACATGGGTCTTTATCTTGTATTCAGGTTCACGGCGGGGCCTGGAGCCTATTTCAGGAGGCTTAGGGCACGAGGTCGGGTACACCCTGAACATGGTACCATTCCATCGCAGGGCACACACATACACTCACTCACACACTACGGGCAATTTGGGAATGCCAATTAGCCTAATCTGCATGTCTTTGGAGATCATGCAAATACCATGCACATAGACGGAAATCCAACCTGGACCCTGGAGGTGCAAGGCGACAGTGCTAACCACTACACCACCGTGCCACCAGCTAAGAATCAGAAGAAGCAAAATGCTATCAAAAGCCCTTTTTAAAAATGTATTTATTTTATTTTTTTTGGGGGGGTCGGAGGGTTGTGGCTGACATCCACAAGCCATCCGGCACATCAGATACTACCAACCCTCGAAATATACTGTAGCTGTTGTTTCTATGGCAGATACTTAATGTGTTGGGCTGCCAGCTCAACGCCTAATTGTCATTCACACACTACGTGCAATTTGGGAACGCAAGTTAGCCTAACATGCATGTATTTGTACTGTGGGAGGAAACCGAAGTACCTGGAGTAAGCCCATCATGCAAGAGAAGAACATTCAAACTCCATGCACACAGACAGGTGGCAGGAATCAAACCCCTACCCAGGAGGTATAAGGCGACAGACAAAATGCCACCATTAAAAGCCTTAGGGACCTCTAAATGCTTACAGTACCTATTTTAATGCACAATATAAGAGCTACACTATTTCCATTGAGTCTTAAGTGTTTACACAGAACAGTGTGACAAAAATGACAAAAAAACAACAACTTCCTTTTATCCAACCATCGTGTCAGTGACCATGTGCTTATTGTAGCATCATATTCCTGTTCTCGTCTGTCAGGAGTGGAGCCTCATGTGAACTACAGGTATTGTACTGTAGCATGTCAGCATCATGATTTGGCATGGTGTGTTTTTCTCTTCACCACAGCTGTGAAGTGTAGTTATTTGAGTTACTGTAGACTTGCTGTCAGATCAACTTACTTCTTATTCTCTATTTATGTATACACTTTAACTAGCATATAAATGATCATTCTTTATACCTGGAAAAGTACTGCTGATATTCAGCATTTCACTCCGTTATCTCAGGAGTGATAAACACAGTTAATCCTGCTGCTCCAGAGGTGATCAATTACTTTAATGTTTTCACATTTACATCTCCTTCACATCCTGTACCTCTAAAGCCCATGTCTGGTTGTACATGATGATCCATGACTATGGCTGAGTTTATTTTTATTCAGTTTGATGTGAGTGTGCACAGAATGGTACTTTTGTGCGCTCAGGTACAAAGTGCAGGGAACACAGAGAACATTGCAGTGCATTTCTGTAAAAAAATATAGCATGAAAGAGAAGAGTGTTATTGCAGGTGGATGCACTCGTACCGCATGCACTACATAATACTGGTTATATTTTAGACTACTCGGACCTGGATGGTGAAATTTAGGAATGAATTATTGACTTTTGCCCATTTCTTTTCACTTCTCATCGTTAATGTTTTAAGGAAATCGACACATTCTGTTTGTACTTGTATATACATTAGCTGACAAATTTGTTAAATTTCTAATATGATAATTTCTAGAGCCCTCTGGTATGACTAATTGCAGAGAAAATAGTAATAAGCCTTTCTTCCAAATCCACAAAACACATGTAGTCTGGATGGGCATATTCCCAAGCCCCCTCCAGGATTCCTGCCAGAATAAAAAGCTGGTCCATCGTTCCACAACCAGGACGGAATCCACATTGTTCCTCTCTAATCTGGGGTTTGACAATTGGCCGAACCCTCCTTTCCAGTGCCTTAGAGTACGGTGCCCTTATAGTTGGCACTCACCCTCCGGTCCCCCTGGTAACTGGATAGACATTGACTTAGTTGCTGTTCTTATGTTCAGTGGTAGCTCAGAATATGAATGCCATGCCTCATAAAAGACATTTTCATCTGTATGAGAAGAATCTTCAGCATAAGGGCAAACGAACTGAGCTGAACTCTGGCTAAGTAGCGCGTTTGTCCGGGAGCCATTCAAAACTTGTTTGCATCAAGCGAAGTGAGTTAACATTTCTATTTAAATTTTTTTGCTTTTTGTGCATGATTTAGTGAAGATACAGCCATTGTCAAGCGTAATTATAAATTAAGGTTACTTCATTTGCATGTCTTTTCTAAAGGTTTTGATTGTTTTTATATCCAAAAACACGATTATAGTGTTAAAAATTGGTAATATTGGCAATCTTGTTGGATGGCTGAAATAGATTATCTGCATTTACATTATTACCCATGGAAAAATGTTTCACAGTATGAAATTTTGCCTTAAGAACTCTCCTTCGGAACGGATTAAATTCGCATACTGAGGTACCACTGTACACATTCCACGTACGGTATCTGCACTTTACTTGAGTGTTTTTATTAAGGGATACTTTTTACTTTTATTCCACTACAACATCGACCAAGAAACATTGCACTTCACCAGATTTCCACATGGCGTTGCGTTTCATAACCAGTGTGATGTGTACTGTTTGACGAGGTAATATCAGCACCTGCTGGCTATTATGCCTAATTGTATTTCCTCTGTGATAAGCTAAATCATGTAGCAGGTGTTTGAAATCACAGGTGCAGACAGAGACGGAAAAAGCACGCCCATTGTCAGGAGAGAGAGAGAGAGAGAGAGAGAGAGATTTACTAAGAATTAAAGACTACTGTGAACTAATGCAAGTTCAGTACTTTTAACACTTAAGTCAGTTTGAAGGTACAGAATTGTGCAAACGTCTTGAGCCACTTCTTATTTCTTTATATGAAATACAATTCAATTCATTGTAATTATGTAGATTGAATTAACGAAAGGGGAACACTCAGCTTTCAGCATCACAAGTATTCTAATCATCTGTCATCATCTGCACCTGTTTCTCAGTGGCCTTAAGTTAGATGTTTTATGAAGTTTTATGCTTGAATGATTCATAGGTCATGAGAGCCAAAAACTTTCTTAAAATGAGAGGCAAAAAAAAAAAAAAAGAAATACTCCAGGAAGCCTGGAGAATGCTTCTTCAAGATTCATTCATTCATTTTCTGTACCGCTTTATCCATATATACAGGGTCGCGGGGGGCCTGGAGCCTATCCCAGGAAAC
>JAOTQY010000031.1:6733938-6751666 GCA_026413445.1 Dolichallabes microphthalmus
GCATAACTAATAGTAGAATGAAATGAAGTAAATTTAAGATGAAACAAATAAACACAATAACAAATATGGCCCTTACACCTTGGTAAACATTATCTGAGAACTCAAATCCTTTTGGCTGCCCAAACATTGGCATGATGCTCTAAAGATAATGCACTAATCCTGTTTAACATGTTGAATCATTAATTTTGTGCCTTTTGGGGGTCAGTTCATCTTTTCCTCACTTAATTATTTACAGAAAAAAATTTGACCAGGGGTGCCCAAACTTTTAAATACCATTAAAATGTATTCATGCAGCACAAGTATAATTTTATTTTTACGTAAAGGATAAAGGATATGGCACAATTATAACCATAATAACAACAGTAATAACAAAAAGATTACTTTTTTTGCTGAGATTTATAAAAGTGAAGGTGATGGCATGGATATAGAGAGAAAGAGGAGATTTTTTTTTAGAGCTTCAGGGTGGAAACACTAAAAGCTTTATCTCTTACAGTGCAGATTCTAGCTGAAGGAACAGCAAGCAGGTGAGTGTTAGATGATCTGAGAGTATGGAAGCAGGAGGCTAGATACTTTAACTGGCGGGGATCAGACCATGCTGGCACTAGAAGAGCAGAAGAATTATTTTTAAATGGAAGCAAACAGAGAGCCAGTGGTGGTGATACGGTTGTCTGGTCCCAGTAAGATGTAAAAAAAAAAAAAAAACATTCAGTATTTTTTGCTACAGATACTAGCTGTCATTTTTAGTGATTCTGATATGCATATTTGTATTTACATTTGAAGTGGAAATAGGCATGGTCTATACAGTATTTAACTATATGCAGTGTATGAATTTTATGGCCCAAGGGGCGCTGCAGTAATTGCCTTGAATGTTCTACAGATAGCAGTGGCATCTCAGCACTTTTAAAATTGTACAAGGGGCATCAAGCCTAAGGGCTGGAAGGCATTTCTTTTTTTATCACATTGTACATATTAGACCTTGACATAAAACAAATGTAATATTTAAATTTGAAAAGAAAAGATAAACAAAAATTTAAAGGTGTCCTTTAAAATTATACCATTGCATCTAGAATATGGAAAAATAATCCACAAGTCATTGTAGCGAGACAGTGATAACAGAAATAATCTTATCATTTCGTACAAACTCCCACAATTCTTTTTATTGTGTAAAGCTGCTTTGTGAAAATGACAATTGTTGAAAGCGCTATACAAAAAAAAATTAATTGAATCGAAAATAACTGAAATGCACAATATAGTAAAAATGAAACAGAAATAAATATAGTTGCTATAGTGGAGCAAATCTGAATCTTACGTATGTAATAAAGCATTTTGGCCCAAGTACATTCTTATGAATTTGTACTGGATTTTCAAGCCTCCCAGTATACGTATATAACTAAATAATTCTTAGCTGTCCTGCATTTGGCAAGCTGCAATTTGTAGTTATTGCAAGCACAACAGTCTGGCATTTTTGTTATATCAAATATTAAAATTATTCTTCTATCGGGTTATTTCTGTATTTCTCAACTGAAAAAGCTAAAAAGCTTCCTGGATTTAGCTGCAGAATTAAACAATTTGGTGGCACACCTCTTTTCATTTAGGTCCGTAGTCTTCACTGTGAAAATTTCATGGCCACATACATAGAGCTACAACTAGCTATGATGCACACACATGGAACAAATTCCTGCAATGCACTGGTTGGTGATTTTACTTAAAGATTTCCAAATATATTGTGATAATTTTGATGACATTTGACCATAAGTAAAGGGAACAACAAAGCATTGGGATGACATGGGTACTTCCGCAACATTCCACTTTAAATATTTACAGTAAACGGTTATGTGTGTTTCTGCTGTGTTTAGTTGGCGAATTTACCTGAAAGTTCCCAACCATTCTCCTTCAGTCTACTGTCTAGTGCCTTTACAATGCTGCATGACACTAAGCCTCTGGTGATTATTTAGCTTTTTTTGTTTTGTTCTGCAGGACCGCAGTCCTAATTCTTAGTCTATATACTGTTTCTTTCTGTATTTGCATTCATTTAGCAAACATCATCCGATCAAACTGAATAATATATGGATTATCAGATGTTTAACGGTACATTGGTCACAATTGAACTAGAATTCATGATGCTTGTTTGATTCCCATGTTGCACATTCTCACAGTCATGAAATGCATCACGACACCATTGTTGCACTCATTCATTATTCCTAGATCCTGCTAATCCGTCTTTTCTTTTTTTCAGGAGAAATCTAGATTCACACAGTGCTTTTGACTTATTAGTATTTATTACTAATTATGCATTCAATTAAAGAAACAAAATGCTGTGTCAAATGTGGATTACATTTTGCTTAATTACCTTCACAATAATAAGTAGAATTAAACGGTTTATGTTTAGCAGCTGGAGAATAGTTTAAGATTAAATGCAAAGTAATGTCCTTCATTCATTCTCCCCCTCATGAACCGTACCTTGTACATAATAGCGGTAGGATCTTTGCACTTGGCAATGGAAGCAGGTTCTAGTGCCAGCCTAATTGTGTATGATGAATTTTTAAGACTTTTGTTAAAATACTTATTGAGACACTGGCTTGAATGTTGTGGTGTATCCATGGGTATGTGCAGTGCTCCAGTGGTTTTGGGATTAATGAAGTAACTCCCTGCCTTGGGTCAGGTCAGTGAGTCCCATTTGGATAAGGCTGCACAGTAAGTATGACATTCCTTCATGCAACATTACCCTCCAAGTGAATTGCACGAACAATTAGTTATTAAATACTGCTCCCGTGATTTGTCTGAAATACTGTACGTGGTCTGTTTGGTGACTTCGACACAGGAATATCTAACTAGCATTTAAGCAGTTTAAATCATTTTGATGTTATAATTCTGAGCTGTTTAATTTATTTCCTTTTAAGCTACAGTTAGTCTTTATACACCGATCAGCCATAACTTAAAAAAAAAGTTAACATTAAATCCAACTTGGATTTGGGTTCCGCTTCTGCCACCAGGGTGGTTTTGGCCCCTTGAGCTGTGGCTCTATTAATTCAGATTCAAATGTTATTTGTCACATAAACCGTCATACACAGTACGATATGTAGTGAAATGCTTATACGACTGCTCATGACCTTAAAATCTAAATTATCAATAGAAATAATAATAAATTAGGGAATGCAATAAAGAATAAAATATAAAATATGAGATATAAAAAACCTAGCTTGTACAAGATATACACAATAATGGCTATACAAATATACAAAATGTGCAAAAGTGTGAAAAATGAAATAGATATACATGTCCAGAAAGTGTGCAAAATGAAATTAAGTATAAATGTCTAGAAATTTCCGGAAATGTCCATGGTGAGTGCAAAAGTGCATGAATGTACAAAGGTCCATAAATGGTTTATAATTGTCGGGTGTGAGAAATGTCCATGAAGTGCAGTGTGCAAAAAGGTTGTTTTTAGTCCTGTATGACGTTTTAGTTGACAGCTCTTCCTCAGTCTCTCTGTATTGGCCTTCAGGGAACGAAATCGCTCTCCTGACCGCAATAGAGAAAACAGTCCGTTGTAGGGGTGATTGAGGTCTTCCACGATCTTCCTGACCTTGGTCCAGCACAGCTTACTGTAGAGTGCAGGTCAGGGAGCTCGGTGTGTATGGTGCCGGGCCTTTTTCACCACGGTGTTGATGTGACAGGACCATGATAGTTCCTGCATGATGTGGACACCGAGGTATCTGAAGCTGTCCACTCTTTCCACTGGGCATTTGTTGATGATGGGGTTTGATAGTTCCTCTCCTGCTTTGTACTGAAGTCCACTATCAACTCCTTTGTCTTGCTGATGTTTAGAAGGAGATTGTTCCTCTGGCACCAGTTCTCCAGATTTCCAACCTCCTCCAGGTAGGCCGTCTCATTGTTGGCAGTATCAGGCCCACCACAACGGTGGCCACACACTCATTGTACACTTACGTATTGTAAGTGTACTATGAGTACAGCAGGGGGCTCAGAACACAACCTTGGGGGGCTCCAGTGCTGAGTGAGGGAGGCTGAGACATCCTTACTGCCTGTGGTCTGCCAGACAGGAAATTGGAGATCCACTGACACACAGATGGGCTGAGTCCCAGGTGCTCCAGCTTGGTGGAGTGTGGAGGGAATTAAGGTATTAAATGCTGAGCTATAGTCGACAAAGAGCATTTTAACATAATTCCCCCTTCTAGTGTCCAGGTGAGTGAGTAATGTGGGGAGGACCTGGGTGTGTGTGTGTGTGTAGTGTGTATGTGTGCTGTCTGGCACCATTACATGGATCAGACTTTTTTACTCAGAGTGGGAACTGGGGATCAACAACTTTTAACTGTCCTCCTGCTAAGCCCTATACATGTCAGGATTTGGTGCAAATGGTTTAGAAATTTGTGCTACATTGACTTTTCTGTGGGATCAGATCAAATAAGTTGGCCTTTGGTCCCCACAGGCATAGCCTTAGCTGCCCATGACCCTTTCACCAGTTTACTTGTATATAATTGTTAATCATTAGTATTCAATTCACCTCACTCTGGTGTTAATGATATGACTGATCGGTGTATGTTCGGCTAATTACATTGGCTTCAATGTGTCTAATGAGGTCACGAATGTTAGTGTTTGTTTGCCACCAGTGTCCAACCCCCTTCTTTTTGTGCACATGAAAAGTCATGTATATATCTACTAATTTATTCAATTGTCAAGCTTTGTTCGGCTTTGTGCTGTAGATATTGAGCGGAAATTACTTGCACTGCAGACACTGAAAGAATATTACAATATTACATGGGTGGCTGTTTTATTTATAACAAAGACCATTGATGCACTCATCCATCAGTGGCTCACAGTTAGTGACTCTGCTAGACCAGACAAATGTGATATGGATCAGATCATCCACACCAAGCCTCTGAGGCGCAGATGAGCCTATTAACATACCGGGCAGCACAAAGAGCGCCAGAGAAAGGAATTGATGGCTTCATAAATCTCCAAGTCAAAAAGATGGCTTTACCTAATAAAACATAAAAAAGCCATAACAGCATCTAATTCTGGAAACATTTTATGACCTCGCTAACAAGCCTTCTGAGAAATTTGTTAGTGAATTTAATTAAAAGTGGTACACCCATATACCATGAAATGAATTTATATAGAGTTTAAAATGAGACTTTACTATGCAAGTGGAATTTTAGTTTAGAAACTGTAAACAATATAACAGACATCAGACATGTGTCTTTACATTCATAAATACATGAATTTGGTGCAGCAAGTACCTCCTTTTGTATTTTCCTTTTTCCTCCCACTTCCCAAAAGCATCTGTGTTGGTGGATTGGCTATGCTAAATTGCCTCCAAATTTGGTGCAAATCATCTGTTCTTATCAGCAATAACCTCAATGCAGTACTGCAGGAGTTCCTATTTGTGTCTGCACAGGAGAAATCAAAAGAATAGGCTAGTTATTTTATTGAGCTCTCGAAAGAATGAGAAGCAATTTAATTTCCATTAGCTATAAACACTTTCCCAGCAATGAGCAATTTATTACCCAAAAAAGCCCAACTGACAAGGAACATTCTGTCTGAAATTTTCTCTGCTGCTGTTTTTGAAAAAGTTTTCCAGCCTACACCAAGGGGAAAAAAAACACTGCAACTTGCAAATATGCAAATATATTTAGTGCATTTAGAAAGCATCACAACTTTTCTTTGATACAATTTCACTTAAATTCATTTTCTCCCTGCAAAAAGATGGAGTAGGGTTAAGAAATAAGAATATACATGTATTCAGACCTATTGATATGACACCTGAAATTGAGGTCAGATACTGTACATCATATTTCCGTTCATCAATCTTGATGTTTCTACAGCTTAATTTGAGTTAACCTCTGGTACATTCAGGTGATTGCACATCCCTTGAGATCATCATCGAGATGATAAAGCTTAACAGCTGAGGAAAAACTAAGCCATGAGGTTAAAGAAAATGCTGGTAGACAGGAGTATGTCAGGACACAGCTTTGGGGAATGGAGCCAGTGGCCTTGATCATTTTGAAAGAGACAAAGTTCAGCACCAGAAATACCCCTCTTAGAACTGTCCATCAAGAAAAATGAAATAAACTGTACCTGTCAGAAGAACTACCACTTCTGTGTTCCAACAGTCAGAAGACCAGTTCAGTAAAAAGCTTGTGAATGGTGCTTATAGTTTGAATAAATGCATTAAAATGTAATTTCATTACATCGTGTAATGAAATCAAGTTCAAAGTAATGATACGATCTGTGTGTTAGATCTGGAGGAGATTAAGCATCTTGTGGTAAAGCATGGTGGTGGCAGCATATTAATAGGGTTTTTTAAAGCAGCAGAACTGGGAGGTTTGCCAGGAGAGAAACAAGAGAAAGATGAAAGTACAATACTGCACAAAAGTCTTGAGCCATCCCTCATTTCTTCATATTTTGCTCCCAAAGAGCTAAACCTTCTTGTATTTTTATTGCAGTCTTGAGGAATAGTTCTCCAGGTCTCCTGAAGGACTTTTTTTGGCTCTCATTTTTAGCAAGTTTTTGGCTCTCATTTTCAGTCCAGTGCCTGTACCTGAGGAGTTTCAGAGGAATGTTTTTTGTTTAAGCTTAACAGTGACCTATGAATTATTTAAGCATAAAAACAGATCTAATTTAAGGCTTAAACCAGAAAGAAAGAGGTGCAGACGATGACGGATGATCAGGCCGGTGATTAGTACACTGTTAATACTGAATGCTGAGTGGTTGTAACAGACAAGAGGGGAAATGTTGTTGCTGCTGAGGTCGTACATAAACCAACAATTTTGAAGTTGCATCTTTAGGCACTTTGAAGTCTGTCACAGGAAAAATTCATTTATTAATTTTCTATATTTTTTTTATCTTGTGCAGGGTCAGGATATGAGATGGACATGAGACGGGGCACACACACACGCACACAGACAAGGCAGAAAGCCCTTCACACTGTACTGTAGGTGCAATGCCACATTGCTAACCACAACACCACTGTACCTCGACAGTAAAACACTGTTTATTTCTCTTTTTTTTTTAATCTACACCAGTTATTTTAATGTAATTTAATATGAAATTTAATATGATATTAAATATCTCTTTAGTCAAAAAAGAATTTTGCACCTTTGCAGAATACTGTAGTGAAAATTCTTGAATAAACTCTCTTTAGAACCACAGCTTTGGACAGATTTTCAACTTCAACTGCACAGTATCCCAAGAGAACACAGTAGTGAGTTTGCTGAATGTCCTTCAGTGGTACAGTATAGCCAGAACAAGAACAAAAACCTTATTAAAAGAATGACAGGAGAACAATGAAAATACAGTAGTGGCACAGCTACAATATGTTCTTTATTCAACTTAAGAGCGCTTGAAAGAATAGAGCAAAGAGGAATCAGAGAAGATTTTCAAATCCATGTTTTTGCTAAGCTTTTAACTCACACCAAACGAAATTAATTAAATCTATTTTAGAATAGAGTTGGGTGATAAAGTATTGTAGCGTTTGTTGCCTCACTAATAGGTATAACACCAGAGGTGGGTAGAGTAGCCAAAAAAATGTACTTCAAAATAATATTACTCAAGAAGAAGTAAAAAGTAGTCATCCAAAATATTACTCAAGTCAGTGTAAAAAAGTATTCGGTGAAAAGATACTCAAGTACTGAGTAACTGTTTCAATCGTAATGTCAGATTTTTATTACTTTTTTTATTATTATAATTATATATGCTAACATTGCAACATTCAATGAAACAGTAAACTTATCGCGACAGGATTCCTCAAGCTAGAAGTCGAGTTTTTATATGCTGAAATGCCTGCGGCGGCATAGCGGGAAATGATCTTTAGTCGTGGTAGACAGGGAAAGTTTGTGTGTGGTCATGTGACTACATGTGGTTATTGTTACTACGGCTGATTGGTCAAACAGAGTCATGTGATTATTGTTGATACGTCTGATCGGTGAAACACAGTATTGTTGTAGATCCACCAGCTGCATGTGAAGAATAAATGGTTAAGAGTCGAGTGTAGACGAATTTAGTGGAGTAAGAGTAGAGTTTCTTCTTCACAAATCTACTCAAGTAAAAGTAACACGTATGGAGCAGTGAAACTACTCATAGAAGTAATTTTTTTTCATGTATGTACTTTACAAGTATAAGTTTAGTTCACCTCTTGAGGTACTTGAAGTGTACTGAAACCATGAGTAAGTTTTGAGTCGTCATTAATTTCCCCTCTGCTATAATGAACCACACTATGGAGCTAAACGTATCTATGCTAAATGCACATGTGAAAGTGGCTTTAGACACTGTTTAATATGGTGGAGGAATTAAGCAAGATAAAAAGCCCAGCCTGGCATATATCATTATTCACCACAACACCTTACCCAATAAAAACATCATCTCAAACTAAAAAATGATTTTATACTGGTTCAAGCCACCACACCAATAACCAGAACTTCATTACTATAGTTGCAGTTATTCACTGACGTACATCAGAATGAGAGATGTCGGTGATTTTGTTTATGTAAATGAAATCAACCCATGCACCTTTGTCAAGGACAAGTCACAACTTGCAGAATGTCTTTCATTAGTGTCACTTGACTTTGAGTGAACATATTTGTAGTATGAATGTTTCAGGGGTTGGATTGTAACACAGACAATTATGTACATTCAGTACAACAGCACGACCTTGAGCCAGATGTTGCCTTTATACAGTACAACAGTTCCATAAATGCCATTTGTTCTCAACAGATTACGATTTGTTTACTATATCTTGACCCAACAGACAGTTAGTGTAATTAACTGGGCTGAGAGTAGTTTTCAGCCCAGTTAATTACAGTAACTAAAAGGTGAAGAAGTTTTTACTTCTCCCTACTCCTTTTCGAACATTTCGTCTGCTTGTTGATTTATTATTATTTTATTTGTGTCATTGTTTCATGTTCGAAATAAAGTATTCAAATCAAATCAAGAAAATAAACCATGTAGGTGGAGATTTACTTTATATTTCTACATATCCTGCTTTAGAATATCTGCTTCAGAACTTGAATCCCAAATAGCATTAAATGCCAATTTTATGTGTATGTCAAATCCGTTGTTTCACAGACCAAGTAGTGCCCTCGATCGGGAGTTGTAGAGGGATTTTGGGTTCACCTACAGTACTTGTTAGAAGGTACAGTAGTAGGCCAAGAAAAAGACATATCTTTGTTTCATTTAAACTCCACCCGGTGTAGTTAAATCCCTCAGAATTCTGTGTAAAGCATTATTTTTCAGATATGAATATCAACAGACTTAAACCAACTCTGAATTATGGTTCATTATGTTTTGTGTTTGGGTGTTGTGTTAAAAACGAAATATTACTACTACTAATTATAATACAAGAGGCATACAAGAGTGCTTTTGATGCAGAACAACAGAACATTAAAAATTCACTTTATTTCTAAGTATGCTCCTGTGCTACACTAATGCCCTTATCCTAGCATTTCGCTAGTACTTGGATACCATCCAGGTAGAAAGTTTTCTCCGTACTCCAGATCCATGATCAGATTGCCTGCTCAGCCACCATGGAACTCCTTTAAATGCCCAAACATATGGAAATGTTTTATAGTGAGGTCAGGTCTGTAAGCGGGATGTGGCAATAGTTCCTATAATGTGCAAGTGGTGTTGGTGACTGACTGTGGGTAAGGTCTAAACTCTTCTAAACTGTCTTTCTTCCAGAAGTGGCAACTACTACTGTATAGTTGTATCTAAATTTGTAAGGGTCAGGTGTTCTGTTCGATGAATGTTCATGGGAACAAATACAGTGGACTCCAAGCCACCTTGGCCAGGATCGTCATTCATTGATGTTAGGAGTTCATTCTAATATTTGCACCATTCAAATCTTTTTCTGTGGCTAGGAGTCTCATCACCAAACTGGGCTTAAAGTCTTCTGTAAATGTCAATTAGTTTTACACCGTCATTCACACAAGTCCTGGTTGACTTGAACGCCCCTCATATAATATAAATATTTATACTACTATAATAATAATGATTATTATTAGTATTATTATTAGTAGTATTATTATTATTGTTGTTGTTGTTAATAATCATTATTAAGAGCATCACATCCATGCTGATATTCGGTACAACAGCACTCCCTCGTGTGTGATCTTGCTTAACTGTGATAATTAGCATAAAATTAACCTTTCCGATATGTCTCATTAAGTGTCCCATAAAATGACTTAACTCCCAGACATTTATTGCTGTGGTGTTCACTTTACCGCCGAGACACTAATATAAATGTTTAGTGCTATTGTTTACGTGCACCGGCTCTTCTCAACCATGAGCCTTTCGTGCCAGTTGATAAAGTGAGAGCAATTGATGACAGTGTGAGATTATTTGTGCTGACCTTGGCTCGGTGTGCCGTTAGTCTGGTCAAATGCAGAACTGATGCAACACCAGTGCCTCATTGTGGTTGGCCACCGGCCAGGGGATGCATATTGTAAATAACTATGAATGCAGTCTATTGATTTTGTCATTAAAATAAGACATAAGACTGATTGTTTCACAGATAAAGAACATCAGTCTTAGCTTGAAATGGTTTTGTGTGTGTGTGTGTGTGTGTGTGTGTGTGTGTGTGTGTGTGTGTGTGTGTGTGTGTGCGTGCACGCCCGTGTACTTGTTTGTGTGCTTGTCTTCTCCTTTTGTCTTTTATCTACCCTTGGTGGAACTTGTCACCTATTTAGACACAAAGATGAGAGTGAGTAGGACTGGTCTGTATTAACGGTGATTAAACGATTCAGTGTGCAAAGGCTGCGCATACCCACAACATTCTCTGAATCAGAAACAGCGCTGTCAAGCTGATTTTGAGGAGAAAACAAAGTCATACAAATCCTAATTGGCTGTGGGATTCAAGTAACCGAAGGGACTCCGATAATGATCCAGTTCTGTGTTTGCAGCCTTTGACAGCCTGCTCTGTGAGATAAATCAACACTGATGTGAATCGATTGTCATGTCTAACTGTCTGCTCTTTGCTTTTGAGCTCCTGATACAGTACATATAGCAAGGGAAATTAAAGCGATTCTATGTATTTTTGAAGACTTGTCATGTTATTAACCAAGCTTTTCATTACTTATTAGAAAGTTTCCGCATTGTGAATAAAGTCGCTTGCTGTTTATGGGGTCTGGGTTTTTATTATTAATAATTAGTAAATATTAGTATCTCGGATTCATCACAATATTAGCACACAAGCGCGACATTAATCGGAAATTGCGAATGTCTCATTAAAATGCTGTCTGCATCTTAACCCACACTTACTGCAACATATACAGACTACAGTGTACTTTACGTTAAGACATTTACACCGTTAAATGAAATGGGGAAAATTAATCCTTGTTGTTTGCCAATTCTTTTTGGCTCAATCAATGCCCCTACCTGCAAAACATAATGCTGATTAGTGCTTGATTGCAGACAAGGGCTGTTGTGCATTATTAATGAAGTCGGGATAATTGTCAAATTTTATGACATGGCGAGAGCGGGGAAAATTGGTTCCACTGCCAGCTTGAGCAATGATGAGAATTTGTCCTGCACCAATGACACTGATAGCCAGGCATTAGTCACGCCACTCCCGCAGCCACTGTAACCCGTGACAGAGCTAATGATAGTCATTTCGTAGCATGACCATGCGCTTGAATACATTTATTAGCGCATAGCATTTTGACCCTTTCTTGCATGGGACATCATTGTAAAGATTAAAATAAAAGCAAGTTCTTCACATTTAACGATTTCTGATAGTACAGTATGTAACACAACTGTATCATACGGTAATTCATGATGTGTTTTTCTAGGTTTTGGATGGGTGGAGGTAGGCATAAACGTTGTTCTGGTGTCTGCATTAATAATTCCACCTGCGTTGACCTACCGAGAGATTATGCATTCATCTGCCCCAAGGGATTCGCTAGTGAGTGCTGATGCAATCAGTGTCTGATTATTCTAATTTTCCTGTTACATAATGTTCATCCTAACTATTTATTGGGGTCCTAAGGTCCATGCATGCATGAAAAATGACCCAGTAAATATTATGGACTTCAGTATGCAGAAAAGCAGTACACTGGAAATTATTTAACTGCATAGTTAATGGGCTTGCATTAACCAAGGTAAAAGTTTACAATTTTAGAGTTATGTACTTCTGGCTGTGGTTAATGTTTTCGAGACATAGAACAATTACAATTACCACAGGGAGAACAAGCAAAATCCATGCACACAGACACAGGGTATCAAACCCAAACCCTGAAGGTGCACGGCGACAGTGCTAATCACTAAGCCACCATGCCGCCTCATTTTTATGTCATATGATCAATAATGACTTATTCTCAGGGCCTCAGTTAACCTTTTGTCTTTTTTGAATATGTACAGTATGTCAGTTGCAATTCAGTAAGTTTCTGAATTGTGTCAGGCTGTGGCTATAGTAGATCATCTGAAGAACCCTAAATATTGTCCCTTAAACCCTAATGTGATCTCATTGTTTCATGCGTTGTGTGTTATGAGCTGCTTTTCAGTTTGTGATAGTGTTGAAGAGTTATGGTATTCTTCCTGTTAGCTTAAAGCCATCTGACTATTTTCCTCTGATTTCTCTTTGCTCTCAACACCAGATGCAGAAACATTTCGTGTAAAGTCTAGAGACAGGGGTCCTGGTTGATACTCGGAGAGATGGGACTCAGTTACAGTAGGTTATGCAGAAAGAACGATTATAAAAAATAATTTAAACTTCTGAAATCATTTAAAAATAATTCCACTTCTGAAAAAAATATTTTGGACTGGCCCAGTCAAAGTTCTGACTTGAAACCAACAGAGATCATTTGGAAGAATCTGAAGAGACCTTTTCATTCTCAAAGACATGACACTCTGTCAAAATTAATCCTATTCTGCGAAAGAAAAGTGGGTCAGGATTCCTCCACAGACATTTGCAAGGCGAACATCAAATATTAGGAAGCATTTGGTTGTAGTTATTCCTCTTAAGCATGATTTCTTTTGATTTTGTTTACATTTTTAGGCTTATTAATGCTCTTATTGTGTTATATGTGCTAAAATGTAAGTATAAAAATGGAAATATACAGTAAATATGGCCAAAAGTATGTCTATACCTGAACATCTTTCCATGGATCTTAACATGGATCTGCCCCTCTTTTTCAAAGACATTTTTTCTGAACATATAAAAAAGTTCTACATCAACATAAAATCCAGTTTCAAAGATCAAATACAGTACACCTAGGCTAAAGACATTCTTCAAAACTCTGCATTTTGAATTACCTTACATTCCTTGCGTTGGGTCAGTTATAGTATCTACAGTATGTACTTTATGTACATACAGTAAAAGGTCATTTTAAAATGATCTCTGAAACACCGGTTTATTTCACCTTATATTCATATACCAGATTTTCATTTGGACAAATGTTTACATACACTGTGTTAATATTGGGTAATATTGCCTTTAAATGCTTCAAGTTGAAGCTTAGAAAATTGTTTTCGCCAATTTTTTCTGACCTGGTGTAACTAAATCAGGTTTGTTGACCTTCTCATTGGGTGCGTTCCAATTGGCCTGAAGTATACTTCACAGGGTGTTCACCCATGTTAAGTGTGATTCCAAACCACAGGGAGCGAAAATGTTCAGTTCAAAGGGAACTGCAAACGGTGTAGGGAACGAGTGAATACCATGTCTTCACTTCGCCGGAATCATTACTACAATGGTATTGCATTGAGGAAGTGACGTCTGCGTTGGTAATGTTCCAAATGGTGGAGTTTTGTTGTGGGAAGTTCCCCTCCTCGACATTCCCTGCAAACGGAGCAGGGAGTAGTGAGCACCCTGTGAAGAACACTTCAGAATGGAACGCAGTCTCTGAGACACACTTTTTTATTTCAGTCCACAAACTTTCTTTGGGATTCAGATCAGGCCTTTGTGATACAACAATGATTTTAATTCCTATTGGTCTTGGGCTAATTTGACAATTTATACTTTTGATTTGGACAAATAAACTAATTTGTATTATGTCAATATAAAAATTTTTTGTTATGATATTGTATAAGCTGAAAAGAAAGACCTTCTTCAAACCAACATGTCTTTTCTGCATTTGTTAGCAAAAGCAGAAAAGACAAATGCCGTGCCTTCTGCAAGCACTTCAGCATTGATGTTGATGTCAGAGCGGCACACAGCTACAGAACGACACAAGGATAATTCTAGTTTTTTTTTACGCTCTTTATTGACATCGTTTATTGCCCCATTATCAACTACAGTTGATGAGAAACACAGAAAGGCAACAGTAGCTAAGAGGAGTTTAGACTGCTGTGAAGTGATTGACAGACAGGTGTATGAAGACACCATGTTGCTAAACTCCTCGCCCTAGGCAGAACTAAAGCACAAGCATTGTGTATCAGTGTGTTAGCCCTGTACTTCACACATACCCATGTGAAATACATGAAAGGAAACAATCTGCCACCTTCTCTCGCTACTAATGCTTCAAAGAAGCGTGCAACTAAGTGCTTTCCCATAGTACTCCATTTTGTAAAGGAAGTATAACATGTGCTGCTTGAATTCTCCAGCGATGAGACTTCTGAAGCCTGTGGAATAAGTGAACGTCATGGTGTCTTGACTTCCATTGTCTTATTTTTGTTTGGAACTTTTAAGTTTTAAGTGAACTTATTCAAGTGATGGAATAAACATTAGTCTCTACGTATACTTATGTATTTTTCTATCCTTTAACTGCTTATAGTAATGGGAAGTTTAAATAATTTTAGTGACTCGTTCTTCGAATCTCGCTTATCAAAATGAACGAATCTTTTTTTGAGTCATTTAGTTCATTTCGTTCTTTTGATCAAAAATAAAGTAAAATGTTGCATTTTCAATAAAAAGACCCCCAATACATCTACATACACAAATTTTGGCTATAGTTCCAGTAATGAAAATATTACAATGCAGCTAAGGACATATTATAATAAACAGAATGAGTAGATCTTCCAATCTGAGTCGTTCGTTCTTTTGTCACGTGACAATAGATTTAAATAACGAATGACTCGGGACTTGAACATTTGTTGAGAACCGTTCAATTCTGTTTCCTGTGTACTGCACTGCATAGCGTCTATGGGAGTCGAAGGAATCGTTCATGAACGACCCATCACTTAGTTCTTTGTGATTTTGTGTATCCTCATTTTGTTTTATATTTTCCCTCATTAATGGACAAAAGTGTCCTC
Organism: Dolichallabes microphthalmus; assembly: GCA_026413445.1. NCBI lineage: Eukaryota > Metazoa > Chordata > Actinopteri > Siluriformes > Clariidae > Dolichallabes > Dolichallabes microphthalmus. Next base: position 6,749,134 of record JAOTQY010000031.1, read on the forward strand.
CTTACGAGAGTCATGCTGTTGGTCCACCTTTCTGTAACAGAAACAAAGCACTTTCTTTCAATGATTCCACAGATGGCTACAGTAGATGTAACTTAAGATGACAAAACAAGAAAACTCACCCCAGAAACTAAAACTTTTTTTTGACTACAGTTACAACACAACCAACAAATAAAAACTATTTTGTTGCAGTTTTACATTTGTATGTTTCTTATACAATTTGGCAACCACTTACAATCTGGAAATGTAAGAACAAATATGCATACATACATACATACATACTGTACATACTGTACATACAGTATAGTATATCTGTGTATAATATAAGAAGCAAGTTTATCCATACTGTACATACGTAGAGTATTGTGCAAAAGAGCAAGGATGTCTTCAAAAGAAGAAAAAAAGCCCAGTAAAAATAATTAATATAAGTCAGTATTTAGTATGACAATGCTTTAAGAACCCTTCAGTGCCAGGTACAATTTGTCGAGTTTTATAAGGAAATTAGCTGCTACAAAGTTTTACTGAGCATCCTGCAGAACCACACACAGTTCTTCTTAGGGCTTTAGTTGTACCTGCTTCTTTTTTGGCATACGAGATCCATCAGCTTCCTTTTTTTTGTCTGAAAAGATCTTGCTTATATAATGTGCAACTTTCTTTTCTCGAAAATAAATAAATAAATAAATACAATCTTTCAGTCTAGTTCAGTACAGTACATGCGTGAAGTCTGCTGACTAGATCATCGACTCCTTCCACAAGGAGAGTAAGTCACAAAAGGTCATCAATGAAAGCACTGGATGTTCGTAGGGAGTTGTATGGAGTAGCATATTTATGGAAAGTTGACTGGAATGGAAAAGTGTGGTAGGAAAAGATGCACAAGCAACAGGGATGGCCACACCCTTAAGAGGTCAAGCAAAGCTGATTCATTGGAAATTGTCACAAGCAGTGGAGTAAAGCTGAAGTCAATGCACGTAGAGCCACCATGTACACACATATTCAGAACTTGACAAAGGCTCAATGGTCTGAAGTCCTCTTTTCTTGCTTGAAGTCCAGTGTGAAGTTTCCACAGTCAGTGATGATTAGAGGTGCCATGCCACATGCTGGTGTTGGTCCACTGTGCATCATCAAGGCCAAAATCGATGCATCGTCTAACAGTACTTTAGAGGACTTCATGCTTCCAACTGTTGACAAGCTTTATGGAGATGGCAGTTTCCTTTTCCAGCAGGATGTAGCACATGCCCACACTGCCTTTTCCACTAACTAGTGACTTTCAGACCATGACATTACTGTGCTTGATTGACCACCAAATAACCCGACCTGATGCCCTATGGGGTATTTTCAAGAGAGAAATTGGAAACACCTGACCGAACAATACGGATGAGCCGAAGGCTGCTGAAGGCTCTAATCATTAAATCATCATCAAACTGATAAGCCGCAAAACATTTTCCAAGGTAAATCAATTTTATTTTATTACACATGTCTGCTTTCTTCCAGAGCTTCCTTTCAGGTGAAACAAAACACTGGCTCTTTTTCCTCATTATATTGGACCCAAGATAACAATTCAAACTGACTCTGTAGGAATTTCCTTTGCTACCGGTGTGACGTCAAGCATACTACTGAGATCCTTGGTCATGAAAATGTACAGAGTTGATTTTTTTAAAAATGTAGATACAAAACATTGAGGGGAAAATATTAAAAGTAGAAAAGTCATGCCTGCCCACCCTTAAACTCTTCATTTTCAAAGTTTTAAGAGGCACAAAAAGCTCCAGGGACTATTTTTTTCGTGCTTTAAACTCTCCTCATATTCCTTTTCAAAAGGTAAAAGGTGAGTTTTACCTTCCTGCTGTTGCCTTTGGCTTGTTTGCTCATTATAAGTCTAAGTCTATGTCTTATGCTTTGTAAAAGTGTGTTGTTAAAGACAGGGTACTTAGGATGGGTCCAGGGATCCCCAGGGCTTTGTGATCCATAGCCTGAGGGTCTGTGATTTTACTTATTTATTTATTTATTTATTTATTTATTATGGTAGAAGGACTATGTATTAAAGCTATTGCATTTGTTGCTATATTTATTATCCCACTTTAACTGGTCTTGTCAAAAAGGTTAGTCTAAATCATAAAAAATGAATAAATAACTGAAGCATGTCTGTACAATTTCTATTAAAAACTCTCATGTAATAACTAGAAATGGAAAACATCATAAATGGTAAAAAAAAAAGCAATGTACTGTACATGTTTAAATAATAAGCCTAATAATTAAAAGGTTAGATCAAATTATTAAATCAGTCTAAGGCTGATTTTAGGTTTATAGGTTTATACAATCAATAAATGTTAGTTTAAACATTAATTAATTAAATTAAATGAAATGAAATTGTATTTGTTTCGTGATTTACAGTACTAGTGGTTATTGTCGCAAAGTAGCTTTCCCGAATCAAAAGAAAATTATGTAAAGGAGTATGAAATGAAGAAGAAGGAGAGGAGGAAGGCGTGTTCGAAAGCAGAGAGAGAAAAGGAAAGGCAAGAGTTTAGGAGTGAAAGTAGGG
>JAOTQY010000031.1:6768729-6780249 GCA_026413445.1 Dolichallabes microphthalmus
ACCCTTTACAATGAAGATCTGTAAAGTTATTTGGATTTTTACAACATTATTGTTGAAATACACAGTCCTGAAAAAAGGGCGTTTCTTTTTTTGCTGAGTGTACAAACAAGATTTCTGCGTCAATTTTCTGATGTAAATTCATTGTAATACATAGATGATAAACTGACCGTCTGTATTGTATAGTCACTTAACCCAACGCACAGGTTGATGCACATGCAAACTGCAGATCTTATAGGAGTTTGTACATGAATTTGTCGGGGTTTGGTTTTTGTGTCATCAATAAGTTTGGCACAGCAATAGGATTATTAATTATATACCAGTATACTAGTGATAGGATCATGGGCGCTCAAGGCTCCGGACTAAAGATCTGATCCCACAGAAACGCAAAAAAGTCACACCCAGTGCACCACAACTTGGCTCAGCAGGCAAAGAGCCCAAACTCCCCAAATCCCAATCCGAAAGCTCTGGACTAACCATGGAGTCCCTGCCACCATCCTGGCACCAGACACCACACCACAACACACCCCAGAGGTCTTATGGAGTCATGCCAGGCCTATTGTTTTTGCATTGTAATCTTTTGACTGATCTGTGTTTGTGATATAGGTATAGATATTTTTAGGAGCAAAACAACGATTTGTACTGTATAGATTATATATACTCCCCAGATCCAGATATTAAATAAACTCTAAGCTATCTTTTCCATTACTGTCAATGCCTGCCTGTGTGTGTGCATGTCTGTACACATGGGAAGGGGGTGCACTGAGACAAAGAGGGGTTTCTTGGCGGCAGCTGCTATGAGTTGTGGTGGCTGCCACCCAGGACCCCAAGCAGTTAATTAGAGCTAAGGCAGCTACACGTGCCGAGCCAGAGTGACAGCACAGATTATGCACTAAATCTCAGGCATAATGAAGAATCCTGGGACATGGGAACGAGGTTTTGCAATAAATTTGCTCCTGAAAGAATCCCACAATTACCTCTGTCACCAACTGCCTATATAAGGCTTTTGAGATGTGCAAAGGTGAACGAGCCACCTGCACGTAATGAATAAAGGCCAGATTATTGTGTTATGAACCCCTGATAAATTCAGTGGAAGCTGTGTGTATTTTCATGTCACATTTGCATGTGTACTGCTACCAAAGGAAAGAAAAAAACATACAACAGCAACAACTTGTAACCCAACCTGTTATGGAATGTTTTGCATTTTAAAGTTCATGCATAAAAGGGTCGGACAGGAAGTAATGATGGTAAATGATTTTACCTCTCAGAACGCTATACCAGTACACGTCGAGTGCCCTTTTTGTGGGCCATTTTTCATTCAGACTGGACTGTCACAGACCCAAATCACAATAAGTAGTTCTGGTTTTTCTTCTGGTCGAAACCCCATCCAACCCCCGTAGTGATTGCGTGGAGATTCTAAGAGCTTTTATTTTTAACCACAATCCGACCGCTCTTTCTAAACTCTTGCTCCCACAGAGATGAGACTGCACTTAGAGTAAATGATGAAGTTGACATGATTTCATTGCTTATTTGCCCAAAAGTCATTCATTCTGCCTGCGCTAGCTAAAAGACCCTGACCCTGACTAAGGAATTGTTTGCTTCTTCTTTTTTTCCCTCTGCAGTTGTGGATGGCTTTTACTGCCTTTGTAACCCGGGTTATGCCGGATTGACGTGCGAGCAGGACGTTGACGACTGCCTCAGCAATGTGTGCGAGAACAACTCAACTTGTGTCGACTTCCATCTGGTGAGTTTGGGAAGCCGTGTTAAACCTGTGCGTACCTCAGGAAATTAAACTAGGGACATCCTGTTATTGAAAATAACCTTTGACGTGACTAGTGACTTCAATATGAAGTTTAACTTCGGTTTTGTTTGGCAAAGGGATTAAATGGAATGCCTTGTCATAGCAGTTAAGAAGCTGTGTCCTGGGAACTGACTTGGCTGACGGTACAATATACAACAGAAAGCCATCTGATTGTTTTCAATCATTCTAGATGTTTAGTTTTTTTTTCCATATCTAATATCGTATTCGATATATAACAGTGATTTCCCTTCCCAGTAAGACCTTACCGTTCCATTATCACCCAAATGAGGACGGGTCCTGTTGTGTCTGGTTCCTCTCAAGGTTTTCTCAGGGAGTTTTTCCGTGCCAACATCGCCCTCAGATTGCGCATCAGGGACAACCTCATTATTATCTAAACACATTTTTTCTCACTCATACACACTTTCATAAATTTTCTTTTCATTTTGTGAAGCTGCTTTGAGACAATTACCATTGTTAAAAGCGCTATATAAATCAAATTGAATTGAATTAAATTACATTGATTCTGTGGTGCACCCCCAAGTCAAAGATCTTACAATCGCTTTGTCCTTTGTACAGGGACACGGGGGGCCTGGAGCCACAAGGTTGGGGTCCATCCTGTGCTAATCCATTGAAGGCCACCCACACAAACAGTATACACACACACTCAATCATTCACACCACGAATAATTTGGGAACGCCAGTTAGCCTAATCTGCACATTTTTGGACTCTGGGAGGAAACCGGAGTACCCGAAGGAAACCCACCAAACACAGGGAGAACATGCAAACGCCATACCAACGTGCCACCTGACGGTCATTTCTATCCCGAGTAATTTGAATATCAGAATGTGAAAGGATTGATCTCAGTAACTACAATAGCTGGTGCAAGTGTAAGATCCTCTGAAAAATCTAGGCAATGAAAGAACAGGAATTCATGATCTTCAACTCTTCACATAATGTTTCTGCTGCAGCCACAGATTCATGTTTTTGGCCGAAAGGCTTGATGTGATACTCTAGTGTTGTTGCCTAGCCTCTTCAAGGTTTGATGTTATTTATTCTGACATGCTTTTCTGCTCACCAAATTTGTAAAAAAAATTATAATAATAAAAAAAGAGGTATTTCCTGTCAGCTTGAACCAGTCTGGACCTTCTCCTCTGGGAGCCAGAAGAACAGCTAATCACAGTATTGTTTTTGTTTGTTTGCTTGTTTGCAAAATGGGGTGTAAATTCTAAGAGACTGTAAAAAATCGCAGGATAAAATATTCAGACTAACTTAGACACCCCCCCCATTTTCATCTTTGATGTGAAAATTGCCTGGAGCACTTGACATGCATCTGCATGATTTATGCATTGTGCTGCTGCCACATGATTGGCTTATTGTAAAATTGCATGAATTGTCAGGAATGAAGAGACTGGATGTAATTGCAGGCGTTAGAGAAACTATAAACCGAACGGGAGAGCCAGCGGTACTCAGCGACACACAAAAGTGTCCCTGAGCATGTGCTAAAACTCAAGAAGGAAACTGATAGAATATGGACCTTAGGATACTATTTGACATAAAACAAGCCACAATCTAAAATGAATGAAAACACATTTTGGGAAATGTGAGCTTAGAAACGCGTAAGTAACATGAAATCAAAATAAGTGTTGGCTCGGCATGAGATGAATGAGCAGGTATTTAGGGGGTTAGGTAGGGGCAAGATGGCAATCCATCACAGAGCACACACACACACACACACACACACACACACACACACACAGACACACACACATACACACATTCACACACTACGGGCAATTTGAGAACGCCAGTTAGTCTAATCTGCATGTTTTTGGACTGTGTGTGCCATCATGCCGCCTAATCATTATTACTTCTAGTATTTTTCAGGTTTTGTCGTCCACTCTGTGTTTGTCCTTGGTTTGTTCTCTTTTGCACCATCCCTGCTTACAGCAAACAAATCTGTCCTGTTCTGTTCATTTTAGAGTCCTCCTTCTGACCCGTTCTTCATCTTCAGCACTCTCATCCATCCTTATACACATTCTGTCCTCGCTTTCTATTTTCAGTCAGTACAGTCTCTCCGCCATTCAGCATTGCTTTGTACACTTGTCTTTGTTGTTTTTCTTGTCTCGTCTCCTCTCCTCCCCTTCATGCGAGACAAACCTCTTCCATTATAAACATTATAAACAGGGTGTTAAGCCTTGTTCTTCCATGTTAAAGCATAATGGGAAACCAATGTGTCATTTATTCCTTTGAATAATGCAAGCGCGGACCCTGGGGATATTTATAGGGATATAAGTGGAGATCTGAAATGGAGGTATTTTAGGCTGTTAGTGGCAGCCCTTTACATGATATTTCTGAATACAGTAGTTGCTGCATGTCTGCAGGTTTTCCTTTTTTAACACACACACAGTACCTGTGGAGCAAACGGCACGACATGTATTAAGTATGCATGAATGCACAGCGCTAGATTAGAACATGCACAGTGGTGTAGTACTGTTGTTGACAAGAAATGTCCATATCTTTAGTAGTAGAAATGTGAGACAATTAATATAACTATATCGCTGTGTGATGTGCTCGGTGTCCATTATAGTGGCGTATGATCTTAAGGGGTCATCCACAACTTTCTGATTCACACAGATATAAATATAACATGGCACAGAGACCAAGTTCCATTTTAATGAGGCCGATTCGAAAACACACAATGAAATAAGACAATAAACTTTATGGATTAGGCAATAGCTGTAAAAATGATAATATTCTCTGTTGGAACAATAATTAAGAAGTTTAAAACATCTTGACCTGTAATGAACCTGCATGGAAGAAAATGTAAGCAGCGCAGAATGAGAAAGATGATTAAAAATGGAAGATAATATTGCCTTAGAATAACGGATGAAGCACTGGAGCATTTTCAGGGTCGCAAAGACTCTTTAAAAATTAGATGCCGTCTCTAGGCTAAGAAGCTGTTTTGAAGGTTCACCAGTAGGGTTCTCCTAGGAATGGTTGAATTTTATGGTCAGATTTTAAAAAACAACAACAAAAAAAAACAAAAAACAGAGCCTCTCTCAAAAGAGACATTACAAATATGGGATACAGAAATCATCAAATCCCTACTGTAAAATATGGTGGAGGATCTGCAATGCTGTGATGTTGGTTTTCCTTTGAAGGAGTTGGCAACTTTGTTAGGATTCATGGCATCATGGTGCCAGGAGATTTGAAATAAAAAAAATAATAAAATCTGTCTGCCTGTAAAGATACTGGCTTCTGGTTGAATTTCCCAGAAGGATGATGATCTAAAACATACATTCAAATCCACACATGCGCATACACACACACACACACACACACACACTTGTACAATCAAAAAAAAAAAAAAAAAACTGTATCCAGCTGCTGAAACGGTCATCCTAGTCCCTTAATGTAAACCCAGAGGTGGCAGAAGTACACAAGCTCTATACTTAAGCATAAAAATGAAAAAACTTAATCAAGTACAAGTACTAAAACAAGCAGATTTTTCTGGCTGCCTATCCAACCAAGTTACTGAGAAAAAGAGTCTTTAAGGTATTTTAAACAGTTGATGCTGTTGTTAAGATTTGTTTTCTGCAGAAATCTAAAATATGAATTGTCTTTACCAGAATAAAAAAATATATAAATTAGTAATGAATAAATAAATGTACAATTCATTGGCTGTGTTTAATGCATGGACCGTGGTTTAGGCCAATTCATTTAAAAGTTTAAACACAAATTGTATTAATAATTTGTCTACTTGGTTTAGACACGACTGGACAGAAAGGAGTAAACACTGCAAACATTTTAGACAAAGGACATTACATATTTCAAATGGAATATATTTCAGCACTGGTGAGTTTTATGGATAAAGAAGAGAGCAGCAGTATCTGCTCCTGCATGTTGTAGTCCATGGGAGCTGTGACTTTTCAGATTACCTTTTTTTTGATTACCTTTGTTGAAAATTAAAGGTTTCAGCTTCTGATAGCCAATTGTCTAGGGGTTGCAAAATGGCCGTTGTAAAAAAAAATAAAATAAAATAATAATAATAAAAATCAACCCAGGGAAAATGCGCCTTTTTTTTTTTTCAAAAGCAGATAAATAAAGATAACAGAGATATTACATTACTGAAACTAATGGAAAGCAGACCCTTGACATGATGCCATGACTTGCTGAGAGCGACAAGATCTGACATTAATTAAATGAGCACGAGCAGCATTGTTAGTCTTTCATTATTTCAGTTTTTCATTACTTGTTAGCTAAATTAGCTACAGTAGTTGCTACCGTTGCTAGCGTGTATAATGCAAATATCCACAATTAAACATGGGCATACTGCATCATCCAGAGTAAAGGATGCGCCAAAACTTTATAAGCCTGTTATAAAAATGACCTTTGGTTAAGAGTTCACAATTCTTTTGCTCAGTACATTAGTTAGATCACTAATCTTACAGAACCTTGACAAGGGCTTGCAAAGGGGCCAGAAGAATCTACCACACTAAGATCAAGTGGGCGGGATCCATTAACTAGGTAAACTACAATCACGGTGCGCTATTCAGTCAGTGCTTTCATAATGACCTCGTTTCTTTAAACTAGGATTGGTGGAATTTCCATGTGAGTTTGCTTAGGTCATGCTATTGTGGGAGTGACACCGTAAATGCTTACTCTACAATTATGTTAGAAAATCAGTCAATCTTCATCTGACAGGGTTTATCTAAAAATGTAGTGAGCAGAAGTAAAAAAAAATATCACATATGGAAAATTTGCAGGGAAGTCCAGCCGGAGCACACCAGACTGACACTCTATAGAAATATTTCATGTACAGTACATGTTTGTATGAGGTTGAAGATCCAATCATCAGTAATGTGTGTTTTGTGTGTGTCATAGGAAAGAGTCAGTAACAAAACAAACAGAATGGTCTAGATTGTCAGTAAAATTGAAGGTGCGTTGACTGAATCACAAAGTCCATTTATGCGCTGAGCAACACACAAGAAATCATTCTGCCTTCAAAGCTGCAGGGTGCGCAGTGAATCCAGCCATGTTCCTACCTACTTTAACTGATAACTGATAAAAATGAAAGAGGTAGCAAAACATCAAAATATTCTTTCTTTTTGGGCTACACACCTCTATGTAGTTTGGAATTTAGTTTTCCTTTAATTAAAAAATGCACGATGTGTTTAATATGACAAATATTTTAATTTGTTTGATTATCTGAAACATTAAAGTGTGACAAACATGCAAAAAAAAAAAAAGAAATCAGTAAGGGGGTAAACACGTTTTCACACCACTGTATGTTAGATTTCTTTTATAGTTTGCTTGTGGCATTACAACCAAAGATGGTTTTCCCATATTAATCCAGCTTTACCAAGAATGTCAATAATTCTGGGGCTTAGTGTTTATATAAGAACTACTGGAATAGTTAGCTTTAGCATATCAGCTAACTTCTGGGTTTCTGGGATTGAATCCCATATAGCATTGCATGAAAAGCTAGGGTGTACAATCCCTTGTCCCACACACCCGTAGTGCCCTTGATCAGGGGTTAGAGAGGAATTTGGGATTCAGCCTTGTGTTAGAACCTAGCTAGCTGTGTAGCTCCCGTTAGCTGAGAACAAAACGACATGGACAGAAGCAATTCAGAACAACTTAGAAGCAGTTATTAAGGGTTGTTTAAGATGCCAATGTTATCTGATGAGTTTTTCGTTGGTGTTGTCAGGCAGCTACCCTTCCCTCTTTTCAATACTTTTGACAAAAACGAAACATGAACAAGTGAAAAGAACCTTATTTTATTATCTTATTTTTGTGGGCAGATAATTTTGCTTACTTAACCATTTAGTTCATGAAAGAAACAAAAGCCTCTGAAAGATTTAAAATTCAAAATAAAAATGTCTAGATACTGTATAGGCGTATAATGTTTTTCCACATAATCTTATAGATAAATTTGACTTCTGTATATTCACAGTACTTTCACTTTGCTAGGTTATTTCTTCACTGATTGCTTTATGAAGGCATTTTTATTGCTCTGTTCATGATTAAGTTGACAGCTTATTTGATATGATGGAATGTTCCTTTACAAGTCCATTTGCTTTTGCGATTTAAAAACTTCTGTGCAAAGCAACAAGTAATATCAGTTGGAAACATCATAGAAGTTGAATTAAATATTAAACCTCACAAATGCATGTAACAAAGTGGTTAATAAGGCTGCACATAATGGAGGGACATCACCAGGCACTTTTTATATCCAGCGATATGGATTTAGAAAAGCTTGAGCCCATTAATAGGCACTCTATATGCTGAATGGTTGGATCATTGCGTGAGTGGTTTCAGAGGTTGTTACAACCCCACAGGCATGAAATCACTGACTATAAAATGGCCTCACCAGCATGTAATTGAGCACTTGAATGGTTCACGTTCCTGTGGCTATTATGACAGCATGCAGACTGGCGGTGCGACGTTTCAAAAAGTTGAAAATAAATAAATGGAAAAAAAAGAGAGTTGACATTAAACAGCAGATGACCCGTATAACTTCTTATTTAGTCGATTAATGTAATTTATCTTCTGTTTTTATGTATGTTGAAGTGTGCTTGATCAGGCCATTGGGTGTGGAAGAGTAGTTTTGGATAATGAAGCTCTAGCTGTGTGTTGTGTTGTTGTGTTTATTAGGCAACCTTACAGAGCAAGACAGAAATAAAGAGCCATAGTGCTTTGGATGGAAGGCTGATGTGAGGCAAATTTTGGAAAATCCTATAGAGATTGCTAAGATAAAATTTAGGAAAACACTGAAAGTTGACTTTGAAAAATGTACTTTTTCTACCCATACTGTAGTATACTATACTGGACACCTTGTTAATACTGGGTTGGGCTTCAGAACAAGGAATAGATTCAACAAGGTGCCAGAAACATTCCCTATAGATTTTGGGCGCAGTTGCTACAGATTTGGCGGCTGCACATCCATAATGCAAAGCTCCTGTTCTACCACATCCCAAAGGTGCCCTACTGTACTGAGATCTGGTGTGAAGGGCCATCTGGTGTAAGTGAACCCATTGTCATGTTCAAAAAAACTGTTGGAGATTACTTTAACTTCGTGACATGGCGTGTTATCCTGTGTTCACTAGGGAGGCTCAAAGTGTCCTAAAAAGATTATCCCCCATTCTGTACCATTATGCCACCAGCAGCAGCCTGACATTTTAATATAATGCAGAATTGATCCATGCTTTCATGAAGACTATGGCAAATTCTGGCCCTTCCATCTGAGTGTTGTGACTCATCAGAAATTGAGACTCATCAGTCCAGGCAACATTTTTCCAATCTTTTGTTGTCCAATTTTGGTGAGCCCATACAAATTGTAGCCTCAGTTTCCTGTTTTTAGCTGACAGGAGTGGCACACTGTGTAGTCTTGTGTTGATGCAGTAGATTCTCTTCAGCATACCTCAGTTGAAACAAGATGGTATTTGAGTTATTGTTGCTTTTTCTATCAGCTCGAATCAGTCTGGCCATTCTCCTATGACCTCTGTAATCAGCAAGGCATTTTTGCCCAGAGAACTGCTGCTCACTGGATATTTTCTGGTTTTCAGACTGGTAAACCCTAGACATGATTGTGTGTGAAAAGCTTTTGAAGAAATATCAGGACCAGCCCATCTGGCACCAACAAGCATGCCATGTTCCAAGTCACTTAAATCACCTTTCTCTCCTATTCTTATTCTTGGTTTAAACCTTTTGCTGAGCAGGTGTACCAAATAAAGTGGCTGGTGAGTGTACATACTTTATATCTCTTAATTTTTCCAAAACAACATTTTTATTCAGTCTCTGCACACCCCTTATCTTGGCTGGCTCCCTAAAAACAGTCACATCATGTTAAGGAACACAGTCTGTCTACCAAAAAATGTCCAAACTTTGTTATCTAAGTTGGATTTTTGCACACAATAGAACTTTTGATTTGTTTTTGCTTATGGATATATCCGTTTCATAGCAAAAATGAACATAAGCCTAATCAATTCAACCTTACTCGCTCTGTACAACTGACAGTTCAGAAAGATGTAAATGTTTGTGACTTAATAAAAGACATTAATAACAAGAAATGTGTCAGCAGATCTCACTGAATAAGCAATTATTTCCCCACCAAGGTTAGCTCAGTCAAGTCAATGGAGCAATGATAAGGATCTCGTTTAAATGCCGTGACTTTTAACTCGGGAGATGTGTCTGTTGCGAATGATACTGATAATCTAAATGACAGCTCATGCCTATTGTAAACTTATGTAAAACTTGACATTAATGTTTTTTTTTCCATAAGTAGATTATTTTGTAAATATAGCTAAGCTTGATGTCTTTAAGTAAAACTGAATTCAATAAAGAGTTGAAAATGTTACTCGATGCTTTATGCCCCGTCAAACTGCAACGAAGACCTTAAGGTTCCCACAGTGCCCTAAAAATATCAGGTTCTTAATGCGTCTATCCTATTATCATTAATTTCCTATCACACACAATCCCCCACTTACCAGGTCCGACGAGTTATTCCTATGTCTGATTAGACTGCACTACGCTTTTCATGAATCTTATCATGCGCTTACTATACTGTCATTGCATCTGGTGCGGTTGATATGAATACTATGACAGGTGAAGCGCTTTGATATAAAGTGATGATGTGAGGAATTGGATCCTGTATTTATAGTGGGTTTCCTGAACGTGACATACTGTACATTAGACGCGCTGATAACCTGCTGCCTGTGCGCCATTAACACAGTAAGCGCTAGAAGAACATAATGCAGTCTTTTACAACATGACATGGATCTACCTTTGTTATACTGTACAGTAGCATAAACCTAAAGAGGTCATTGTGAGAACTCCATTGATGTAGCAACAACTAAGTGTATAGACGGTGTTATGGGTGGGCCTCGGTGATCACCCACTTAAAAACCAGGCCATGCAGTGTTAACCCTAGGTTAAGGTTACTTATTTAATGGAATGTAATTCTGCTAGTTTTAAATTGATTGTGACCCAAATAAAAAAATGTATTGTCTACTTTGACCAATTCTTTGGACTATAATGAAATAATATTTGTGTTCAACACCAAATCTCCTGCCTTACTCATCAAAGGTAGTGTTACATTTTATCATGAATTGTCTACTTGGTTCTGTGAGTTATTCGGTATACTGATTGTACAGTACCTGTTATTCTATGCATGGTTAATTATACTTATTTCATTCATGTTTTGACTGGTACAGTGAATACACCACTTCCTACTATACATTAACACTTCTCATTTTTGTATATGGGTGCATGTATGTGTGTGATACTATGCGCCTAAGATACTGTTGTGATTTATTTTTCCCTTCTCTTTTTGCCTTTTTTTTTTGGGTCAACAATGCTACAGCTTGTAATGAACTGGGAAACCAGACACCCGGCTATAATGATGTGATTTTGGTGCATGTCACTGTAACAATATGCATAGGCACACCAGAATGACACTCTGTAGAAATATTCGTAAATATTAGTTCATGTACATTTTTGTATGAGGTTGATGATCCAATCATCAGTAATGTGTGTGTATGTGTGTGTCATAAGTAACAAAACAAATAGAATGGTCTTGATCAGGGGTACTCAAATATAAATTTGAAAGGTTCACTTACCAAATTCATAGCAGTACATTGAGTAAAACATTGTGAGAATTTGAAGGGCCATTTTCTGCAGGACAGGAACACCTGCTGCAGTAACCATCTTTGTCCAGAAG
>JAOTQY010000031.1:6905497-6920732 GCA_026413445.1 Dolichallabes microphthalmus
ACAGACTGAATTTAAGAATGCACCCCTAGGAACCTAGAACACAAACACACACACACACACGCACACACACACACGCACACACACAAGTACTAAAACCTTTCACAGTCATCCATGCTCTGCAGTACCGCTGAAAGATGACATTTTTATTTCCATGCCCAAGCTGCCCCTTTAAAAAAAAAAAAAAAAGCCTCCCACCAACATACAATCCTGGCATTGATTCATGGACCCGACTTCTTTGCGTGAGACGATGCTAAGACAGATCCTTTGGCTGGTTAAGAGAAAAGGGGAAGAGAGGCCAAATGTGAACAGCTGTACATTATCCACTCAACTCCTCCTTATAGAGTAACACATCAGTCATCTTCACTGTCAGATACAGCCCTAAATTCTTTGGCCAAATGAACAGAACAGGGAACCAAGTGCAGGTTTCTGCCAAAGCCGGCAGTCTGTTAGTCGTAAGTCAGCCATGTCCTTGGCAAGATAAGGGCAAAATGTATTGGAGTAGCATGTAATAAAAATGTAAATGTGTCCAAATAAGCAACATAACAGTGTCCCTGAAATGCATCAAAAAAATAAAAAAGTAAAATATAATATATATTATGGGCACACACACACACACACACACACACACACACACACGTGTGTGTGTGTGTGTGTGTGTGTCCATGCACGGGCAAAGAAAAAAAACTGGTCCAAGTTGTATAGAAACACTTGCTATCAGGTACCTACCAAGAGATTGAATTTATTTAATGCAGATATTGATCTTCGCCTCAGCCTGAACCGTTCAGCCCTGATGCTCTCGTGTCATGCCTGTATGTATGTTCACTCTACATTATTAGTTGTACATAGACCAGCATTATGGATCTTCTAAGACAGTGATGCTATGGATTTCTCTGCCACTTATTTTATTCATTTTTAGCCTCAGCCACAAATTCGCTTCCACCCTGCCCTTGTGGCTGCCATAAGCAGCATCATTCATTATGTAGGAATTCCTAAGAGACTTAAAATGGACATCAAAGCAAACAAGTTCAAACAGGGAACCATAAAAACAATACGCAATAAAAAAATGAAAAACAGAACGGTCTAATGCAAAAAGCAAAGCACGGAAATAATAAAAGCCTGAAAGTGAACTCTAATAGTAGTTATGTATACTGTACAGTCGCTGAGCACTTTCTTAGGAACACCTGGACACCTAGTTATTCATGCAGCCGTCTAATCAGCCAATGATGTCTCAGCAGCCCGTAAAATCATCCAGATACGGGCTGGCAGCGTCGGGTAATGTTCACGTCAATCGTCACAGAATGGGGAATTTAAATAAAAAATCTGATCTCAGTGATTTTGGCCTGTGGCAAGAATGTTGCTGCCAGATGGGCTGGTTTGAGTATTTTTATAATTGCGGATCTCCTGGGATTTTCACACACACCACATTCTGTAGTGTTTACTTAGAATAGGTCTGCAGATGAAAATGCCTTGTTGATAAGGGAGGTCAAGGGAGAATGGCCAGACAGACTGATTCAAGTGGAATGTCCCAGCGTATTTGAGTATTGATGCTAACCATGCGCATCAGTGGCCACCATTTACCCATCTTCTAATGGCTACTTCCAGCATCATAATGCAGCATGTTACAAAGAAAATAATAACTCATCATCTCAAGCTGCATGAACATGACAATGAGTTCCTTCTTCCTCAGTGGCCACCTGTGATGGTCCTATAGAACATCTATAGGAATGTGGTCTGTGAGATTCACAGCATGAAATCCTTATGATTAAAGAGACACTTCAGCATGGGCCAGCATTTCAAAAGAATATTTCTAACATCTTGTGAAATTCATGCCAATGAATGGTCACGGCTGTTTTAAGTGCAAAGCATTTTAGATTCATCACACAACAAATACAATAGCAAATATGGAATAGCACATGATCTAGCATGTCATAAAATTTAGCATTTTATTTGATATATTTTAGATGCTTTTAGTTTGCAAAATCACAACATAAATCTGTTAATTTATAATACATTACTGCAAAGTGAAATACTTTATTCTTCGCAGCATCCCAGCTTTTTGTTAGTAGGCTGTGGTCAGCCATTATACAGCACCCCATGGAGCAGACAGGGGTAAGGGCCTTGCTCAGGGGCCCAACAGCATCAGCCTTCTGATCAGGAACTCAAGACCTTAACAAACTGAGCCCCCATCACCTCTAAAAAGTTTAAATAAATCATAGCTCAAGTAGTTCTCTGGATCCACTCCATATATCTTATCAGCCGTCGGCAATAACTAACACGTTTGTTTCCTAGTTTGTCTACACCACATCCTCTTGTCTTTGCTCAACAGTACTTGTTTTTATTCATTCATTCATTCATTCATTTATAGGGTTGCAGTGAACTACCCCAGGGAGGTTAGGGGACAAGATAAGGTGCGCACACAATCCCACACTCAATCAAACACTATGTCCAACCAACAATCAGATAACAGTGCATGTCTTTGGCCTGTAGAGGAACCAGGGGTACACGGAGAAATCCACAAAACATGTGGAGGAAAAGGAAACTCTGTAGACTCAGATTAGAGATGAGATTTGAACCCCTCCATCTAAAGAAATTCTGCTTTAGGGGTTTTGCACTTCAATGGATAAAGGTATAAAGGTACAAAATGACATACAAAATGACTGTCATTCCGGTACAGACACCAATATCCTATACGTATACTTTACTGCATGTCTGCGGAGATTTGCCACAAAAGCCTTAGCCAGTGCAGACAGTTGGTTGAGGAAGGCTTGGATTCATTTGTTGTTCTAGTTCATCCCACAGGTAATCAGTGCGGATGAGGTTGGGGAAATTCACCCACACCAACTTTAACAAATAGTCTTTTAAGGACCTTCCTTTGTGAATATACGGGATGCGCCAAATATACGGTTCTGAAACTTGCGTATCTTGGACGTGCATGTGCGTTTGTCGATGCGGCAGAGCTCCAGCCGCATGTGTTCCCAGTAGTGAAAAGGAAGTTGTGTTGGGCAGTTGTTGTTGGAAATGGCTCTCTGGATGGAGGAAAAATATCCATAGTTGAGTATTATTTCCGCTCTTACGGAAATTCCCTCGATCTTACACCACCTGATGCCTACTCGTGTGGCATGTTAAAGGAGAATGTGTTCAACTGTGAAGATCCGCCAAGAACTGTGCCTGCACACACTTGGAACATTACACATACCGTGGTAAATCAACACGCCAATAGTGTGTGTATGTTAGTTTCTTTCAGGAGAAATAAACTCACAGATGACAACAAGGTGGTGATGTTCGTCTTTTCATTTCAGTACTGTATATTTTGGCGCATACATTCGGGCCTCTTACACTACGTCCAGTTCGTACCTCATAAAATACAATGTTTTATTTCCGCGCTCAGAAATCTTGTCCTATAAACAGTGTCAAAATGATAATCAGGAGGTTTGGAGAATTCACTCGGGGCCGGTAACATTTCAAACTGATTGCTCTAAGCTAATAACCTTGCATTTATGAAAGCGCCTCGCTGCAGCCGGCCCCCACTTTCAGAGAAACAAACACACTCACAAAAAGTAAATGTCATAAACAAGTCTAGATTTGTGGCAAATAAGTCACCCCCATGCAAATGGTGCGGCCCTGCTTTGCCTTGAATCGAAATGAAAGTTGCTCATGAGTCTCATAGAGTGGGAAGAGATTATTAAATTCTGCGTCGGGGAGTATTTTCTTTTGGGAAGCATTCGATAGGAGAGAAACAGGTTGGAGGAAAACGTGTTGCTGAGAAGGCATATGATTTAAACAAATATTATATAATAATAATGACCATAGCTGTGTTAAAATGTGTATGCTTGGGGTGAACTAATCTTTAGTTTTCACAGTGGTGATGCATTGGGATTTTAGGGACTCTTCATATTCTTCAGGGGCAGCAACATAGTTGTAGACAGTATGAGACCGAGAGGATGTGAAAATGAATAAATATGAAAATGTGTTTTTCATTATATGTGTTTATATCTATATTTCATGGGTGCCAGTAACTTTGTAATATCAGTATACGTGATTAAATATTATTTTTTGCAGGAGGTTCTTTTGCAGGTTTACTTTCTTTTAATTCCTCGTTGCCATTCTGTAATCCATATGCTTTTTATAAAGAATTAATACAATGAGCCACCTGTCATGGAGTGTTAGGATTATATTCTGCATGCAAGATGTAATGTCATATCAAGCTTAAACAACTGCATCTCTTTCAAAGTTAAAAATAAATAAATAAATAAATAAAAAGCAGTTTTGAAGATTAAACATAAAAATGTCATGCCTAATGAAAGTAAAATATTTCCTTCCATCCTTCTTTCATATTTTCTTTCTGTTCTAATAATAAATCTGTAAACCCTCCATAGCTTTGCACCATGTTCCCACTACATCCTTAAGAAAATTGGGTGAACATAGTAAGACCATGTAAAACTCAAAACTGGTAAGGTTGCAGTATCGTCTCCCTTTGTATGCAGCTGCCACACCTTGGAATTTTTTTGGTAGAGCTCAATAAAGGTGTAGTAATGATGTAGTAATGACATCATGGGGATTTCACTGATGTACAAGGTGAAATCAAAATGTTTAGAGACTAGTTTTGTAACACACCAACAGATGCGCAACTAGTGCTATGTTGACCACAGAAATTCTATGTGAAACTGGACAATTCAGTTCAGCAAGTTTCCAGCGATGCTGCAAGATGATTTCATTGTTGTTTTGAAGAACATCACTGGAAGACAAGCAGCAGGCGTTCAACGAGCTCCACCCTCGAAAATGTCAAACCCATTCGCAACTTGTGCATGATGATTGTCGGAGAACAATCCACAACATCGCCGCCATTGCCGGAACAGTCCAGGTAAAACTTGGGTGTATGGGTACAACCCTGAGATGAAATAGTGGAAGAGCTCATCATCTCCATGACCAAGGAAAACGAGGCAGGTCCACAGCTCAACCAAGTGTCATTGTCTTTTCTTTTTTTTTTTTGGACATTCATGGCATTGCGCATCGAGAATTCGTCTCCAGGGGACAGACCGCCAATAGCGAATTCTACTGTCAGGTTTTAATACGTCTGAGGGAGAACGTACAGCGAAAAAACAGAGCATGAAAACAGCGCTAATCTCAGAACTTTTTGATATCCCCTCATTACAACAAGCATGGGCCAGAAGGGTGAGATTGGATGTTGATCTGACTGAATTGTTCATTGGCATGTCACTGGTTTGTTCCCACAACAAACTTTTCAGGCTTTTTAAGCTTATGCTGTGACGGTGGTACATCCATGCCATGTTATAGATGATAGTGTTAAGTTTATATTACCACGTTGATGGTCTGTGTCACGTTCTGAGAATTTAGTATGAATACTGGATCCAATTCCTCACACCATGACTCCACATCAAAGCACTGCATGTGTCACGGTATGTATACCAACTCAACAGATGCAACAACAGTGCAGTAAGTAAGTGTGTGATTAGGGTCTGGTAAGAGCGTGGTGCAATCTGATTGAACATAGTGATAACTCGGTTCGATCTCAGTGGACGGTGTGAGCATGTGACACTATGATAGATGCATATAAACTTGACAAATTCACATTTTTTCCATTCTGACTTCAATATTTTTAGGATTCACAGTTTTTGTCAGAGTGGGACAGGACACTAACTCGGTATTCGCCCTGACTAGTCCTTACGTAGAATATTTGAACATATGATATTAGCCATACCTTATAATTAAACCTTATAATTTCTTTATTGCTGAACTCCTGATTAGTTTTCATTTCATTTATCTAGCATAAGTGCATGTACAGACTAGGTTTTTTTCCTGACTTATTTATATTTTTAGACAAATTATATTCCTCTCTCTCCTCCAAGAACGAAATAACTATTAGTTATGGCAGTTCATTATTTCTTCTCAGAAAGGTATACATTGAGAAAGCGTTTGAGTCAATTAACTGGTGTCTCCAGGCACCGTGTTTTTAAATTGTCACACATTATTAGGAAATAATAAACCTGGCCTCAAGTGAAGATTCAAACGTTAAATTGAATGTCTAGCTCAGTTTAGGGTCTGCCATCTCTACGATCTCTGTAGGTTGTTTTTTCAGCTGCCCACACTAGTAGCATTGTTTAAACAGTGTGGTAATAAGACTTAAGTATCTTAAGTCATCCAAAAGGGGGAATTTTATGTTTACACCTCTAAAAAGCCAGAGATGCTGGAAAAAAGCATTACACTATAATGATGTCACTGAGCGTGACGGAGTGGTTAGCACCGTTGCCTTGCACCACCAGGGTCCGGGTTCGATTCCAACCTCTGGGATGTGTACATATGCAAATTGTTCCTTCAATGTGTAAATGAGTGTGTGTGTGCCAAAAATGGATGGATTGGCTCCCCATCCTGAGATTACCCTGCCTTGTGCTCTAAAGTCCTCTGGAATAGGTTCCAGGCCCCCCATAACCCTGTATATACATGAACATTTAAGGGGCACTCTCTCTTATACATGTTTTAAGCCTATCACTCTTTGTGCTTTAAAATATTTTACAGTCAATTATTAATTTTGATGTCAGTTCAATAAATAGTTTATTTAAGTTCTTTGAAAATGGCACGTAATTAAAGAATGAGTCATTGACATGAGTGTAAGGGTTACCCCCTAGAGGGCGCCAAAACGCCCGTTTGGTTTGTGTTTTATTATGTTTTGTATTTGTAGTCTAAGTTGTGTTTGTTATGTTAAAGACTTCAGTTCCCAGGCTGCACCTCGGTCAGGTGACGCAAGCGGACACCTGAACCGAGGAAGGCAATTAAACTCCTTATAAATAGCCTGTATTTAGTTTGGTAGGTTGTCTAGCTTTGGTTACCATTTATTATGTTATGTGTTGTTGGTTTTGTTTTATTAGAATAAAGACAAGTAAGAGCTCAGGAAAGAGCCACATTACTTTTGTTTATATTTAAAAAGAAACAAATAAAGTCTTTATTTGAACCGCCAGTTCGCCTCCTCATGCCACGCACTCACCAACAGCGCATTCGTGACAATGAGTCACATTTTCCATCGACTACTTTGAGCTTGCTAGAATTCCGGTAAACTATGTAACTATGGATACGCATTATAGGTTTAAGAAGGGTTTGAAGCTGCTCAGCGTAATATTTTGGTATTTTGACTTTATTGGTTAGGTAAAATGCAGCCTACTTACATAGGAAACCTTTTCTACCATGTGCTGCATTCTTTTCCATTGTGCATAAGAACCTAACATATTCAAGTCAGAGTGAGAAATCAGGGCTGAATACAATGCTTCAAAAGTCCACCTGTGGTGGCATAACGTGCTCTTTACTCGAGTAGAATGTGTGTTGGGATGCGATAGGGATTTATGACTTGATGATGAAATCACGTGTTGTTATTGGTGTCCTGTCTGGTTTATAGAAGTAATGAGAATAAACCGCTTCATACAGTTCTGGATTTGCTACTTTGCTATAACAGAATCGGAAAAGCATGAAGAAGCAACAAACATGAGACAAAGATATGTTAATCCTTCACCCTTTCTTAGCACTCCTCAAGTGATAATGGACCGTTTTATTAACACCAGTACACTCAGAAGTGCTTATTAATGGTGTGATATATTTTTCTTCCTCCCTTTTTGCCAGATTATGTTTTAGAGTATTTGGTGGACTCTGGGGACAAAGGTAACTAGCCAGCTTGGACTTGTTTGTTTAAGTGCTTCTTGAGTGTGTATTGGTTTACTCTAGTTAATGCCATTGGAATTGAAACACAGCAGGACGACAGAATCTTCCACAGATTCGTTACAGGAATGGTTCGGACACATTATATTGCTTTACACAATATAACGATATAATTGTACATTAAGAAAATGATTTATGAAATAATGATTTCCCATGAGGAAAGAACAAATGAGACAGCCACACATAGACTAACATCTATCCTCAGGTGAAGGTCAAATAAATGCAAAAAAAATAAATAAATAAGGCAAAAAGCTACTGTATAAGCGGGTTTCCGGTGATAATAATGTGACACATTGTCCTGCAAAGTGTCTCACTGCCTATCATCTGAATATCTGATCATGTGACATTGAAGGCCAATATTCAAAGGTATTACCCTCTATTAATATGTTAGCAGTTCCAATATCATAGACGTGAATTGAAATACATCGATCAGCCATAACATTATGACCATCTGCCTAATATTGAGTAGATCCCCCTCCCCCTTTTTTTGTCACGATAACAGTGATGCACTTCAATCAATTCGATCTACACAAGTGCTTTGCTTCTATTGGATCGGAATACACAGGCCAGCTTTCGCTCCCCATGGCCCCCCATGACCCTGTTGCTAGTTCACCGACTTGCCCTCCTTGTACCACTTGCAGATCAGGTACATCCCACAAGAGTTGCTCTGATCCAGTCGTCACAGTTTAGCCCTTCTCACAGTCACTTATGCTTTCTCATTTTTTCTGCTTTTTTTTTTTTTTTTTTAATTATGAAACTCCCAAAGCTTATTTGTTTGTTTGTTTATTTATTTATTTATTGCTGACATTTTTCATGTTGATGTTTGCTTGTAGTGGAAGTCGGAGAGGGAAAGCGGAAAGACAGCAAGCTGTTGACGTTTATGAGCCTTGAAAGTGTCAGAGAGTATTTTCCGAAACTCTGATGCTCAACCAAACCACAGTACAAAAAATGTAACATTTTAGACAGCTGTGTATGCTCTTAGGGCTTGGCCATATTGTGGACATCTCTGGCATTAAAATCCTTATGATAAATCTCCTTTTTTTTTAAAGAATCTACTAGAAATAGAACATTTTAGTTTGTAAAATGTTATTTATTCTCAGTTATTTTTTAATATTTTTATATTATATGACAATTTTATAATGAATCTGAGAAAAATTGATAAACAGTTGAAAAAAACTAAACACAATCAGGGCCATGAGAACAGAAATTAGTTATTATAGTCCAAAGTACAAGTAATAGACATGGGGTGATGCATGTTAAAAGACGTGCTTCAGCATTCTGTACCAGCTGCCGGCGACAGAGAAAGGACCGGTTAATGCCGAAATAAAGGGCATTACAGAAGTCCAGTCCAATATCCTGAATAGATGGACTTACTGATGTACAGGCTTTAAACACTTTGCTGAACATGTAGGACATTCAGAACAGAATATTAGAATTATAATGTACAATTTATGAAAAGATTAAAGTATATTTAAATAACCACCTTGTTGATGTTAACAGAGATTTGATGTTGTTGATGTTTGTGTTGGATTACACATGGTACAGTAGAGCGAGTCAGTGAAATAGGTTGGATATTGCCGCAAAAATGGCACCAGTTGTAGTTGAACAAAGGCTCACTTTTTATACTGGAATAAAGGGCATCATCGGATGGGATGATTATGATCTTTTTAAAAGCCTCTACACCAGATGACCCATCCATCATCATCTTATCAGAAGAAAGAGCTTGCAGGCTAATGCACTTAGAGTAGCAAACAGTGCTGACAAAATCACTTTATATCTAATCTAAGCTGTATGTGAGTTATGTAGCCACCAGCATCCATACCGTTAGATTGGTAGAAAGCTGAAATGTCGGATTAGAAATGGTTATGGGTTAGACGTACATTTACATAAGGGCATCTTTAAGTAATACACAGTCGTCTGTGATACCCATCTCTTAATTTATTATGAAGAAAGAGGCAAATCTACAGTACAGTCAATAGTTCAATTACAGTGGAATGTGTTAGCAACATCACCTGCTACAAAATGTTTAACAAACTTTTTGTTAAAGCTGCTTAAAATTACGTATAAAATGTATAAATTCTTTGCAAGGTGATGGAAAAAAATGATTACTTTTCCCCTGACAGACACCATGTTATATTCCCTGCTACCTCTAGTACAGATTGCCATTACAGCATGTCTTGTAAACTGCCAATGGTAGCTCACTGGTTGAGGCGTTGGGCTACTTGGCTCCTGAATGGAAGGTCGAGAGTTCAAATCCCAGCATCATCGAGCTATCACTGTTGGCCCCCTTGAGCAAGATACATAACCCCTTCTTCACAGTTTCACAGATTTGTAAGTCACGTTGTAAGGGGAAATGAATCAGCCAAAGGAGATAAATGTATAAATGTCACAACTGTAGGATGAACAGATGGTCATAAACTCTATGGTCAAATTATTCATTACTCCTGATTATTATACGTACTAATACAGTATATGGGCTTTCCCCAAACTTCTGCAACAAAGTCAGAAGCACAATGTCTTTGTATGCTATAGCATTATAATTTCTCTTAGCTGGAACTGCAGTGAAAGTCTAGGAACAGATATGCCTTTTAGTTTTTTAGTTTCTTGAGAATGATCTCATATTCATCTTCTGATCTTAAACCTAAATGTCTTCCGTATTATAGCCAAAGGAAAAGATCTGCCCTGCTATTGCAGTACTTTTGTAGGGGACTGCATGAAGCCCAAACATATTGCAACATGTCGATTCCCCTGTGCACAAAGCCCTGACCTGATCCCCCGTTGAACCCCGTTGGGATGAAATGGAACTCTTACAGCACCCCATGCCTCCTCACCCAACATTAACGCCTGACTTCACTTCTGCTCTTGTGGGTAAGTGAGCGAATCCCTACTGCTGTGTTACAAAATCTAGTGGAAAGCCTTTCCAGAGAAGTGGAGATTATGATAATAGCAACACGGATCTAAAGGACCAAGAGAACGAGATGTTAAAGATGTTATAGTCAGGTGTCCACCTGATGACCCATCTACATTTGGCCATGTAGTGCTAAAATCCATATAGTGTATATGAATGTATACATCAATGTTGGACTATACATACAGGGTGGATTAAAAGTAACTAGGCATTAGAAAAAGTAACTAGGCATTAGAAATTGGTAATAAAAGTCCAGGAATTCATTGAAACAAATTGTACATTTAAATGATTAAATGGAATTTAATTAGATAGGATAATCAAGGCAAATCTTTACATTTCAACACAGGCTCCGGTGGCGTCTACCAGTTTCCTCAAATGGCCGGGGATGGAATGCACCATTTTTTATTGTCCTCAGACATACAGTGTTGCATTCCTCTCTTTCTCTGTGCAAGAACATAGTGTGCTGCGATCTTAGCTCGCTCCTGAACAGTCAAGCAGTCGGCCATCTTTATTTACATTGTATGTGCTGCCTCTCGCAGCCAAAGCCTATACTATCGACGCAGGAAATATGAAAGCCTATGGACATATGGTCTATTTAGTGACTGCTTTGATCATGGCTCCAGTGATACTACAAGCTCTATGGCCATTAAATATTGCCTAGTTAATTTTCAATCTGATATCTCAATGGGCTATAACAACGCACAATTATCAGTAGGAAAGTATTGTGTAAGGTTCCCCTTGTGCCACCGGTGGATCAAAGCCCCTTGAAACATGACTCCACAGGATGCCTGCACCAGAACGTTGACAATACATCATTTGGGTGCTGTTAGTTATGAGATGGGGCATCAATGGACTGACTTGTTTGTCTTGTGCGTTTACATAGGTACTCCATTGGGTTGGGATGTGGGGAGTTTGGAGGCCAAGATGGCGTCCTTGGGCACTTTGCCTGCCGAACTCCATGCATGGCAGGCTGTGGTGCACTTGGTGTTCTCCTGCCTTTCTATGGTGGCCAGCATTGCCTTTGTTTTTGGCGATTTGTCTTGCATTGGCTTTTCTGTGCAATCGGACCAGATGGACTGGCCTTTCCTCGCCACAGGGTACCCATAACCCTATCACCAGTTTACTGATATATAGTTGATAATAAATGTTAATGTTATGTTGTGTTAATGTTAAGGGTGACTAGTGTATATGTTTTACTGAAGTGGGATATATAACTTGATCATGTACATTTTACGAAAGTCAAAGAATGGCCAGTTATTAAGCCTTAAACTGTTCTTACATTTGATATTTTCTACCGAGATAATTTGATTAGTTTCAGATTTTTACATATCCTGATGTGAATAATACAAACAAATGTAAAAAACATTTTATTTCACGTTTTATCTTCCGTGAAATCATTTGCTTATGTTCAGTAGGTCATTAAACAGCAGACACCTGAGTTTTTCTCCCCTTCTATCTGCGTCGGGTTTTGAGCTAGGTGTGTGCGGTAGAGCCATCACTCAGAGTGACAGATGTGTTTGCATGTTGCCCATAATGCAGGGCACTAATCTCACAGTCTGCTGTGGCATTACCTCCCGCTGTTCCGAACGGCAGTGACAAACTGTGCACAGACCTTCCCTGGGAATATCCTAAAGAGCTCCAGTGTAGAAACTGTCATGAACCAGGTCACCCAATGAGTTACCGACAGCGAGAGAAAATTATCGACCAGCTTGGCTCCCATGAGCCGCAGGATCACTGTAGATCAGTGTGTGTGAATGATGTTTTCATGCGCCATGCTAATTTGGTGTAAATGCTTAGATGCAAATCAGTTTTGCTGAATTCTTTCCTGGACAGAATTCAGGCCAGGTTGAGAGGTTAAACGTTTTTATGGTTGAGCAGGTGCCTCATTATTCAGCTTGTTATCCACACCGGTAATCTAGTTCCTAACCCAGACATCCTAATGTTTTTTTATTTGGACGTTTTTCTTTTATTTTTTTTCTGGTAAAACCATCATTTCTATTTATTTTATATGTATTTCATTTTATATAAATATTTCATTTCTTGGATTCAGCACCGGAGTGGCATAATGTACCCTG
This sequence comes from Dolichallabes microphthalmus, assembly GCA_026413445.1. Lineage (NCBI taxonomy): Eukaryota > Metazoa > Chordata > Actinopteri > Siluriformes > Clariidae > Dolichallabes > Dolichallabes microphthalmus. The sequence goes on from JAOTQY010000031.1 coordinate 6,918,203, forward strand.
CTGCAGTGCAGCTCAAAGCGCATTATTAATTTATGGATTTAAAAATCCTCAATTCTGATCCTTCCTGTATCAGATATCTTCTCGGAGCAGCATCATAGACTCCGGATCAGAATATTGCTCATCTCCTTGGCCCATCTTCCAGTTCTTGCCTCGCTATGAAGCATGGTATTATTCAAAGAGTCAGACTGAGCCTTGCAGTGAAATCAGACCACTCTTGGTTCTCCAGTCACTCGGTACCAGGAAATGAGATTTGAATCAACCCCGTACAACATTTCCCGACGTCCCCGAGACGAGCCTCCATCTTCAGGTGGTGCTTGTTATTTTAAATCGGTTCTATTTACTTTGTCTTACGCTGCACAATCAATCCAGCAGCCTAAATCTCTGGCCAGATGTATGCTAACAAATTCAATGAGAGCTGACGGGATTATCGAGGTACACATCAGTCTTTTGTATCGATTGCAAAGCAGAACCATGACGTTGCACATCGGGGTGGTTTTGTATTCTCCCTGTCTCTTCATGCCGTTTCTCTCCATCCGTCTGTCTGTCTGTCCTTCTACCTATCGCACTCCCTCCTACTTTTCTATATTTTCTACCCAAGCTAGACTGAGTTGAATTAATGATGCAGCAAGAGAACATTTCGCTTGGATCCTAATGATCTCTTTCCGTTTCGTTTTTCTTTTTTTGGTCTGTGTGTGTGCAGTGATGCAGAGACCTGGTTCTGCATGTGTCCCCCGCTCTACTCGGGCAAGCTGTGTCAGTTCAGTGCCTGTGAACGTAACCCATGTGCCCACGGCGCCACCTGCGTTCCCAAGAGCAAGTTGGAGGCAGTGTGTCTGTGCCCACATGGAAGGCAAGGCCTCCTGTGTGACAAGGGTAGGTTATGATTTTTGTGGTGGTAATGGTTCGAGCTGAAGCTAATTTCATTTTATTTGTTTTATTAATTATGTTTCAGGGGGGAAAAAATGATTTATATTCCTAAGTTTTTTACCATAGTTCCATGTATGCATTATATTTTATCATGCATTCATTTATGCAAGATTCTCAATGTTTTTATTCCCTATGGCTCAAGAATAAGTGGGCACAGCGTGGTCCAATAAACACCAGGGTATATTTTAAGTGTATATGTGCCACAAAAAGAAATAAAGAAATACATTTGCTTGATGCGTATCTTTCAAAAGCTTTTAAAAACACATCCTGGTCAGAACTGCGGCGGATCCGGAGTCCATCCCAGGAATATGGGGCCTGTTGTGGGAATACACCTGGAGGAGATGGCATTTCATCGTAGAGTGGCATTTACACACAAATTCACACTGTATTTGCCTTTCGGCATGTTTTTGGGAGGTGTAGAACCTGGATGAACCCCGTGAGAACGTGAGGAGGACCTGCACACAAGTCAGCTCAGGACTGAACCGGGAAAATTGTTTCTAATAGCAACTATTAGAAACACCACTGTGCCAACCTTCCAGTTAAATTTAATTATTGTAAGCTAGAATGGAGAGAGCAAATGAAACCATGATAGATGAATTTAAATGAATTTTTAATAGGAACTTGTTTGTATCTTGTAACTTTACCCATAAGTTATCAGCCAGTGTAAATTACAGTAGTGTTTATTGATTACGCCGACCGTCTTTTTGTGTTTTTTTCACATGCAGAACTTATGGTGCATTTGCTTCTTAAGGTTGCATTTCAAACTTCTAGTTCCCAGTCTTTCCGGGAATAACAGCAGACATCAGAGCACCTATTACTATACACATTAAGAGGACAGTATTGCACAGGCTCTCTCCATCTATTAGGTCTCTCTTGCACGATCTACTGTAAAAGCTCTTATTTTGCTATAACTTAATTGGGTAGCAAGATTTAAAAGACACTTTGGCACAGCTCACCTAGGTACCGTGCCAGACACCTCTCTCTCAATTAGACAGCATAATGCCTATGCCAGCTGGAGCGCAGTAATCTTCTTGTGTTACATGGAGTGTGGGTGACATTTCAATTTAAAGCCCGGTGCCATCAGTTAACATCAAAGTCTATATCGATCAGTAGCCGAGGCTGCCGTAGCTTTCGTTGGTGCTCACGCTTCCTTTGTTTTTGCATTCATTCATTATGGGTTTGCGGAGACACTCAGAGTACAACCTGAGACGGCTCAGACGCTACCTGCTTTTCATACATTTAGGTATTTGTGTTGCTATATCTGGTATTCATGTGATCCTCTGGCATTTAATCAGTTGCTGTGACAAGAGAATCTAAGAGCTGAGGATAGAATATGTTTTATGTAATTTCATTTAATTAAAAGGTAAGGTAAGAGGTATTCATTTCAGATATAAAGTGCCATGAAAGCTGTTTTGTGTTATATTACATTCCTTTTCATTTTTTACTACATTCACTTTTCCTTTTCACTCTTTCCTACTTATCTTACTCTTACTCATCTTTTATATGAAATATGACCATAGTGAGTAAACTTTTGGGTTAAAAATGCCTCAAAATTTTTATTTTTTTGTTTGTTTTTTTATTTCTCTTGCATGACAGCCGTTCC
>JAOTQY010000031.1:6966928-6977312 GCA_026413445.1 Dolichallabes microphthalmus
AAAAAATGTTTTAGACCAATTAGGTGAAATTGAATAATTTCCCACGGCACACCTGACGATCTCTCACGGCACATTAGTGTACCACGGCACACCGGTTGAAAAACACTGTTCTATATATAACCTTAAATTTTTAGTTTGCAACTTGGGAAAGTGTTAAATATTTGCGTTTTGTGGTTTGTCACAGGCTATGGCATGTGTACCTTAATATAGAAACTAAACACAAGGCAGACATTTTTGTCCAACGGGTATTTTTTAAAAATCTACAAATAAAAGTATATGAACGAGTAAAAGTTAAAACATTAAAAATAGATTCTCTCCTATACATTGTGTCTGTTGTTTCATTGTATTGGTGCATGTTTTATATATTTGATTTAAAAGAAAATGCAACCCACTAGAAAGTCGCTTTTAATCAGCTTGTAAATAAAATCACAGAATATTGATCATCATATTATCTAAAATTTAAGCCGTCCATATAGAATTATATTTATATGGGGTCCACGGCTTAAATTTTAGATCATATGAGTAAAAACTACATTTTAAAAAGGTCAGTTATAGATTTTTCCAAAAGATTTGATATCACATAAACTGTTATTGTCGTTACCTGTTAAAAATACACTGTCTGGCCAAAAAAAAAAAATTTTTTTTTAATTAAATACATTTAAATGACTGACATTAATATTTTGTTCCACCTTCTTTAAGGTTGTGAGACATAATCAAATTGCTACTTAAACAAGCACTGAAGTGATCTCCAACCACCATCATTCATGATGTCTTCAGATAATGTTTTTTGTAGTTGACAGTTCAGCACTATCCATTCAAGTTTTTAATTAAGGGGTAGATGGTTCTTAAGTAAATTTGGTGTTTTCTTTGCTTGATGAAGGCCGATAATTTGAGCCTTCTGAAATGGCTTTTTTGAACATGCAGTATAGAAATGTATAGTGTGATGTAAATGCAAGGGGACAGAATAACTGAACTGTTGTAATAACATTTAATGAATGAATGAATGTATGCATGAAAGGGCTCCTGTGCATACAAGTATGTAAATTTGTAGATATTTAAATACTAACAGGCAAAACCTTTTAATATATACACAGAGCTCAAAGGTCCTGGCAAAGAAAGAACTCGCATTTGTGCCTGTAATTGGCTGGATGTGGTACTTTCTGGAGATTGTCTTCTGTAAGAGAAAATGGGAAGAAGATCAGAAAACAGTGGTGCAGAGCCTTCAACGCCTTAAGGATTATCCAGAGTACTTCTGGGTAAAGGTTTTCTCATAATAATATACTTTGATTCTATGTATTTAAACTGATGATACTCATTTAATGTATCCATGATGGTTAACTGCATTTTCTTCTCATTGAGCTATGATTCAACAAAAATTCCACATACATTTGAGATGCTTAAAATTTCATTAATTCCATCTGATTACAATGGGTAATTTACCTTGCCTCTACGATCAAGCTGAGGAGAGGCAGTGTACAAATGATGTATGCACATGTGTAAAAACAAAACCGTGTGACAAGCTACATAATTCTTGAGGCAGGCTGTAAGGGTTAAGAAAAAAAAAACAAAAGTTGAAAGCTTCCTGAATTAGTAACCAGGGTTACTGTAGTCCCACTAAACAAACCAGATGCTTGGAAAAATTTATTCTGGTGCTGGTGAGTTTCAGGTTATTGTATAAAATGATCAGTTCAGAATAAAGAATTTCTAAAATGATTTTCTAATCCCAGTGACAAATTGCAAGAATTAAGCTTGTGTAAAAAGGGGGTAAGATCTTGATTGTAGTTTATGAAGTTGAAGTTTTTGGCTTTGTTTAAGGAACAACAAAAACAAGTATTGTAGTCCGCATACCTCACACATTGTATTTCATACAAAGTATATGTGAACCATTGGCCGGGAAAGTGAACCATTTAATTTTAAATTAAGATCTGTAAGTTTTTTACATGAAATTATAACATGTGCACACATCATAACACATACTTTACTTATCAAGACCAATACTATTTTTGTTGTCTTAGTTCCTTCTGTACTGCGAGGGCACTCGTTTCACTCAAAAAAAGCATAAGATTAGTATGGAAGTGGCAGAAAAAAAAGGACTCCCAAAACTCAAGTACCATCTCTTGCCTCGCACCAAGGGCTTTTGTGTTACTGTTAAACACCTAAGGGGAACAGGTGAGAAACCTACATCAAATTGCCTTTGCCTGGGTAATGAAATTATCAGATAACCACAAATTTTGTTTTTAAAATGTATTGATTAATTTAAAATCTTTTTCCTCTGTAGTTACTGCTGTGTACGATTCTACACTTAATTTCAGAAACAACCAAATACCAACCTTGCTAGGAATACTAAATGGGAAAAAGTACCATGCTGATTTATATGTGAGGTAAGCCAGACTCCATTTATATTATGATGGTCATGATGACACAATGAGTACATGGTAATGATACCATTGAACAGCGTAACTAACGCCTCTTAAAGACCTGACATACTACAAGCATGGCAAAGATTGGATGTAATTCTGATTGAGTTGTTATTGGTATGTTGCTGCGTTGTTGCTATGTCCATAAACTTTACAATGACGTCTTCAGGCTTGTGCTATGACCATGGTAGGTCCATGCCATGTTTTAAATGACTTTCGTTCATATTGCCTTCTTCTGGTGCTTACCACATTTATGTATGCATGCAGCATGTCAGCAGCACGTCGATGTCACACTAAATAATGTAGTTATATATACTTAACTAGTTACAACACTCACCTCACACCATCAGTTTGTGATGAAAAGCACTGCGCAGTGTTTATACCAACCTGCCAGAGGCAATGACAATGTGTTAGCCATTGCTTAATAAATTGTTGCTGTATTTTGATTATTTTATCAGGCAGTACAAGTCTGACATTTCTATTTTCAGCACGGTTGGTTTTTGATTCTTCAGATACTGTAGAACTTGGAAAATCAATATAATTCAAAGCTTTTACATGGTGGGCTGCACTTTGCGATAATCCTTCTCAGACATTCCTTGTGTCAAGAACAGTGTGGTTTTATGTTTTCAAAAATGTATAATGTAATGTAAAAATGTGTCTGTAGCTCAAAGAATATGTGGAGAAAATATATACAGTGGACCTTGTCATACAAATGCCCTCCCTTCTGAATTTTTGCCTTAAGAATTAAAATTTAGCAAAAGGAGAGGGGGAAGGGACACATTGTATTGGCTCCAAAGTGCATCATACCACCATTAAAATGCATGGTATGCCAGATAACTGGTCATTCCAGCCCTCTATTCCACCCTACAAAATTGGGAATGACAGAAAATAGTGACGCATTGACACATTCCACTGAAGGCAACATATTTACCTAATTAATTCAGGCAAAGTTGGCAGTTCATAACTATTCTTTCAGGTTTTTGGAGAAACGATTCACTGCATTAGTTATGGTTAAAATAGCTGAAACACATTAACTTTACTATCCTATTTGGTTTTAATAGAATCAAAGTATTCCATGCTAACCTGCTATCTGCCATATTGTTTTGATTAAAGTAGGTATTTGATTAATATTTTTTTTGCTGCTTGATTAAGGCGGATTCCACTGGATACAATACCAGAGAATGAATCTGAATGTGCAATGTGGCTACACAAACTTTACCAGGAAAAGGTGAGAGAATCCCATGTTTTCTTAATGAGAAAGGTAATGGAACTGTTTTTTGAAATGCTGAAAAAATTATTGAACACCAGCTCTGTTACATTTTCAGTCTCAGTGGCCAGTATTGAACCTGTACACTTCAGGATACATTTTTAACATGGATCATATATTTTGTCTGTTCTGCTATAGGATGAGTTGCAGGAAAAATACAGTCTGACAGGTTGTTTTCCTGGCCCCATCCTGACGCCTCCGCGCCGCCATTGGGCCTTGCTTAACTGGCTATTTTGGATCGGGCTTCTCCTCTTTCCCTTATGTCTACTACTACTGCAGCTGTTCCACTCTGGGTCAGCTTTCACCATTTTCACTACAGTCGCCCTGTGCTTTGCAGGTACTGGCTTCGTCATATTAAATCTAAAAGAAATATGCCTAATACAGTATTTAAATTTAGATTCATATCAAAGGCTTTTAAATTCAGTATTAAGGTGCAAAACCATTTGGTATAGTAGCTGTTTTATCTAAAAAAAAAAAATCTAATTCAATTAATTTATAAATCCCCATGTTTCATTCGGAAGGTGATCACATGGTTTGGGAGTAAGTACAAGTCCCATTCTCTGAATTGTATTTCTGTGCATGTCACACTTAATGTCGAAAATATTGAAACAACCTAATGCTGCATGAATTAATACTGTAGGGCTTACTGCACTTAAAGGTCCTATATGTAAATTTTCTTTTTCTGTTTTGCTCTCAACAAGAAGTCAAATTATATGTAAATATGCAAGCGATATGTATCTTACTAGAAGTGTGAGCATCACTACATAATAAAGAGAAATGGGTGGACCTTTAAGCACAATAACCAGTAAATACTGTATATAACATTATTATAACAAAGGGGTGTAATGATACTAGTATTTGCATGTACAGCAGCCATAGTGTTTTTTTTTTTACATCACTTTATAAATGGAAGGAATTCAGAGTTGAGAAGAACACTCAAAGTTGACTTTCTCGGGTATGGTGGGCATTTCATGTCATGAAGGATATGCTTCCTTAATACACTGTCAAAAAAATGGGCTCACCACATTACCACAGTCATTTTCTCATCTCTTATTTAAAATTTTTTAAATGGTTTAGTAGTGATGTTACTATTCTTGCACCTTGGTGCACCTAGACATAGGTTTGTAATTTCCAGTGCATTGCTTATGTCTTCAACAAATCATGTTCAGTTTGCTAATACTTTACTAGTTTATATGTTTAAAAGTTAATTTCATAATAATTGAAAAAGTGATTTTCTTTTTTACTTTACTTTTCCAAAAACATATTGAACCATGACACAAAAACCAAGGCACATACTGAAGCATGACTTTTACGTACCATTATACCCCTAGAAGAGCATGTTATTGTTGATTAAATTATTGCATCTGGAGTAAATCTGTGTTCAGAAACAATTGCAGTTTACACAGATGTACAGTAAGTACTTACCATCGGGTCATTTTGCTAACAATTGAATAAGATTTAATATGACCCAAAATTTGTCTAAGCTTGTGTTTTGCATTTAAAATTAAGATACTTGAACGCATCATTGCATGTATACAATAAGGAATAAGGTTAACCACTATAATCAACCTTTTTTTTTTTCAGCCTCACTTGGTGTTCGCTGGATGATAGGCCAGACAGAGATTAACAGGGGCTCAAGTTATGGAAACAAAGAAGGACAACTTAATAACAATGCCTAAGGACACAAAATCACCAACAAGGACAGCAGAACTTTGATAACATCAACAGTGTGTACTCAGGAGATCAAGAGTGCCTAAGAGCAGTTTTGAACAAGACAGCAACATCAAGTGGACCAAGTCACTGGCAGCTATTCCTATTAAGTGTAAATCATCAAGTAACAATTTCATAAGAGAAAACTAATTTTTTTACATGAAAGTTCTCAAAGCTGTTTTGAAATAATTTCTTTAATTTTTCTCTAGGAATCTAATAAAAAATTAAGTAGGCAATTAATTAAAACTGACCTGTTTATTAATTCATTGCTGTATACATTGCAAACACTGTAGGAATAACACAGGACCAGAAATATTGATGCATGAGTTTAGATGGCTGCTAGGGCTTAGCCATACAATTAGCATATGCCAAGTTCCTTAAGTATTTTGTTCAAACGATGTTCTAATTGAAAACATCAAGTTAAAAGTCAAATATTTTGTCTCCAGATATTACAGTAAGGCAGTTTTGGAATAAGTTGATTTATGCTTTAAAGAGGAACTGGAAGTTTCAACTGAGTGACCCTCCTGCGCCCAAATATTATAGGAATGCCACTGGCCATTGGTAAAGGTTGACCAGTTCAGCACAACTTAAACACTGAAGTAAAGTTTAACAATTGTAAGTTAAATGCAAAATGCATAAAAAAATCCCTTGATTTAATTTTAACCTTTTAATTTTTCATTGATTTTCTCCAGGTCTTTCCCACTGTGATCATCACATTTATTATTTGTGCTTTAAGTGGGAAAATGAAAAGTGCCTTCAAATCTTTGTTTTTACCAATATGTATTCCTTGCTGCTTACCAAAAATCTGTTGTCTCCATTGAGACACTAGTGGCTTTACAATATGCTTTATACAAAAAAAAAAAATAATAAACCTTAACCTTTTTCTTACATTATGTACAATGTGACAGCTACTTACTTCCATTTGACTTAAAGCTATCAACTGGCCCTTTAAACTTGTAACTGAACATGTAAGACTTGCTCTTACATACACTGCAAAGTGTACCACCACCAATCACTAAGCTATCAATAGATTTATATTTTTCTTTGTTACTTGTTCCTTAAGTTCTTTGTACCACAGTTCCTTAAGAATACCATCCATAGTAGTGCAAGCATTTGTAAACAAAGACAGCGCAGGGACACCACTTCATCATTCTTCATCTGTGCAGACCTATAAATAAAAAGTAGCAGAAACAAGAATAAACATGGATAAATATAAAAATGTCCATTTACTAATTGTATGGTTGAATGACAATATACTGCAAAATGACAAATTAAGAATAAAAATAAATGTTCTTTACAAAAAAAAAATTTTTGTAAAGGCCTTTCTTTGCAGAAAAGAGCGGCACATAATAAACAAAATGATCTTTATCTTGATTGAGTACCAGGTTATTGTTTTGTGCCAGGTTATGAGGCACAAAACAGTACATCTGCATGCACTTTACTTGGCAACACTTCCATCACAGAAGAGAGAATGTTTATATTTAATTATTTAAAGACTCAATGAAAGAAGTAACAATGACTACATTGACTTCATTTCAGAGTGACGTAGTTTTCCATTTCAGTTCAGTTCGTGTGAACAGAACAGCACCATTATGTTATACCCTTATGTTATACCCTCACTGTGAGTCAAACCGCATAGGTGAGATAGGGGTACAAGCTATTCCTTGTATCATGAATAATGACAACGTTTATTTTTGATAAAATGCTGTATGCATTTAAAAAATAAAAGTTTTTTTTTTCTTAAAAGAAAACCAATTAATCTCATATATTTTACATTGCTGTTTAATTAAGCAAAAGTACATTTTATCCTATTACTCGGTTAATTTTTGGTATGAATACTCGATTACTAAAATATTCTACATCTACAGCCCTATCACAGTCCTCCTCTCCTCTCGCCTTCACACACACACACACAAACGGAAACACTGCTCTGTCGTGATTCTTTTCATTGGTAAAGTGCAAGTTAATTTGTTTTATTTTTACTTTATCTTTTGTATTATTATTTTTATATGAATATTTTTGGGTTGTGGAACGAATCATCAATGTTTCCATTATTTCTTATAGGGAAATTAACCTTGATATACACCTCCGGAACGCATTATGCTCTCAATCCAAGGTTTAACTGTACCTAGAAAGCCACTTGGAATTTGCCCCCAGTTGTACAATTTATGAAACCATGGCTGAGATATCATGGCTAAATATTATGTTCAGAAGAACTCAGTAAATTGTATACGAGACCGAATAGTAATATTACACAAAACTAATGTTTTGCATCATTTCTAGCCTCACAAAAAGGATTGCTCAGCATGCATATCTGGCCACAATTACTTAGATCATCATTTAGGCAGTGGAAAGTGCTATTGTGCACCCACTCCTTCACACATTACATCTAACTTGTGACAAGATGGTCGTTTTTTTTTTTTTTTAAGATAGAATAGTTAAAAAAAATAGGAAACCACCGATATCAGAAATTGTTGAAAATAAAATGTATTTCTAACACAGAGTCTGGGATTTTAAAGCAGACCTGAGTTGGTAAAACACTGCTTCAAAAAGCAAATATTGTCAAGGCACTACTTGAATGGTACTGTGTGTGCATGAGATTCAAACCTTGACGAATGGGTGATCCAGCAACACACTGGCAGTCCAACGACATTTGGGGTCACTCTCCAGACAGTGGGCCAGGAAGTCTTTCCCCTCTGTGCTCAGTTTTTCTGGAATAGGTGGCTTATGTCCCATGCCTACTTTATACATGATCTGAAAATTGTGCTCATACTCATGCCATGGTCTCTATACAGAGAAGGAAAAAAAAGCACAAAAAGATACTGTTGTAAGGTTGTTCTACTGAAGCATATTCTAGTCAAGGCAAAAAAGAGAAGTGAAAGAAAGCCCCTGGTCAATTTTATGACATAATTACATATTACATATTAGACTGCACATTTACAACGGTAGATGCTTAGAAATTCCATAAAGCTCAAAAATCATCATTATAAATATACTTAAAATATTAAAACATTTATGGCCAAATCTGATGGACTGAAATCAGACTCTGAACTGTAACTGAATTCTTAATGCCTGATTGGGGTGAAGTTGATTATTTAAGCAATAGAAAACTGAAACAGTCTCAAATTCAAGTAAATTAACTTGCATTACCCCGGTCATTTAATTAGATTTTATATTAAACAGTAGCACAAGCAACTTAAAATTGAGAAAATCCCATTATGGTACTCCTCTACCTAGGTTCAAAACAAACGTAGCATGTTCTCTATGTTATTTTATAAGTGTACAGTACTGTAGATGCAGATCAGGAAATAAATGATGTTCTGAGCTATTGTCTTTTACAGTACATCGTTTGGTGTCAAACCCAGGTGTCTTTAGTTTTACAAAAACAAAAGAACTGTCCTGGTCATAATACATTCTGTGGGAAATGTATATTTACATGCAATTTTGAATATTCATAAAACACCAAGTAATTGAAAATAAAACTGAAATGAAATTAACTGCTCAAGAATTACAAACATTTCAGTACAGCATAGCCTCATTTCCTGCAACATTTACTGATTAACAATTACGTTTATAAAAGGTTTTTAATAATTTTGTTTGATTTATCCATTAACAAAGAATAAAAATAAAAAGAAGGCAGCAGCAGGTACCTTTCCAGTGACCATCTCAATGAGAACACAACCAAGACTCCAGATATCAGCTGCACGTCCATGACCTTCACCCTTTGCCCTTGTGATGACTTCAGGAGCCATGTATGCTGAAAGATATGTAAACAAGGACAGCAGTGTGAGCACAAAATAGAAAAAGTTGCATGAACTAGCAGCACAACCACATCTGTGACCACTGTAGGATTACAAATGTATAAAATGTTTAATCTAGCTTCCAATGTAATAGTATATAAACTGAAAGAGTTATGTATATTGGGTTTTACATTTTGAGGTAAACATGGTGACATTTTTAGAAGATCAAGTCTGGTAGCCCAGGTGTCGGAGACATTAACCTTTTGTCTTTATGTACTTCCTGAGCACTGGGTAGGGTCCCAAGGTAAATGTGAATGCTAATCTCAAGGCCAGACTGGGCCTTTGTCTCTATGATAATGTGAAGGTCCGGGTGATACTGTCAGGCTGATTAGATTAGCACCTATGCATTTGAGAGCCACTGTTAAGCTGATGAGATCAGGGCTGGGGAACTTCCGTTACCAGGCCGACTCCTGTACTACACTATGCTTTGTTTAGATTGTCTCCACCTCTTTGTATCCCTCCCTCTTGTAAAGTATAAACTCTCCAGAGCTGAGTTTTAGTCAGACTTGGATGACTACAGCGAAGCTCGGCGAGTTCGCAATAAAGAGTAAGCTTGAAAGATATCCCAACGGTCTCTGATTCAACAAAGGGAAAAAAGGTCCCAACAGTGGTCATCTACAACACTGGTGGCTTTGCATATTCAGCATATGGTTTAAAGGTGAAAGAGGAGAGATCAGGATGGCCATTTTAGTTGTCCTCACTTGCGTTTCAAGTTCTCATATCAGGCATGTACTCAATGTGGGGTTTGGTCAATTCAGTGATGTATCCAGATTTTTTTGCGAGCCAATTCACGCATCACAACACTGACTCCAAAATCGTTAAAAAAAAAAAAAAAAAAAACATTTTTATTAACATATAGGTGCATCTCAATAAATTAGAATATCATCAAAAAGTTTATTTATTTCCGTAATACAATTCAAAAAGTGAAAGTCATATATTATGCAGATTCATTATAGACAGATATATTTCAAGTGTTTATTTCCTTTAATTTTGATGATTATGACCTACAGTAGTGATGCTCCGATCGATCGGCCACCGATCATGATCGCCGATATTGGCTAAAAACAGCTTGAACGGCGAACACCAAAAGCGGCGATCAAAAAAGCAGATCATTTGACGGATATTACTCGCGCGACTTTTTCACACGTGCTGCATATGGCGTTATATTCCTGCCACAATTCTGAGCGCGT
>JAOTQY010000031.1:7092489-7103148 GCA_026413445.1 Dolichallabes microphthalmus
ATTGCTTAATGCTGAACGAAAGCCATTACATCAGGTGGAAATTCTTTCCATAATTTAATTATGTTCATTCAACGAGTAATTTTTTTGAGTGTTGATGCAGACCCACCTCACCTTGAACTCTACTGTCACACCTACAGCACATCTCACCACTGTCTTACAATATATATATATATATAGTACTGTATTAAATGCATAAGTCATGTGCACAATGTAGTCTACAAATCTTTATTCAAGGAGCAATGAAATAAAAATAGTGAGGCATGAAAATTACAAATTTGAACAAGACTAAACAGGTGACTTGGAAAAAAAAAATCAGAAGTCCAGAATACTAGTACAGTAAATGGCAGCATTGGCTTAATATAATTTAAAATAAAAATCTTTGGTTTATTACCAAACACATGAAGGTAAAACACTAAAAACATGTGATTTATATGTCTTGCAATGTGCATTCTATTATTACTATGGAAAATGCTGGCTATAAAGGTTTTGTTCCAATAAAAGAAATACAGATGTTTTACATTAAGAACCCAGATTCTATTTTACATTGTGGTGGACACACTAATCAAGCACTGAATGATACTGTGTACACTTAGAACTATTTAATGTGTATTTGAAAGTAAGACAATAATTACTGTTACTAGTCATTAGTACTAGTAATAGTTGCTATTAAAATTTCTTAAGTGTGTAGCTGGTGTAATCAAATAAATAATTATATACAATCTCCTTGTGCTGAAAGCAGTATCTAGACATATTTTCATGAAATAACACAAATAATTTACAAAAGAAAATAAATCTTAATATTAACATCTCCATTGTAAATTGTTGTAAATTGTAAAAAGAATCTACATGCTTCCAAGATTACAGAATAAACAATGAAAACTACAGACTCAAAAATTAAGAGGACAAACAAACAAACATAAACTAATGAAAAGATGTAATAAAAACATCTTGTGATTAGAGTGGTGACTGCCTCAGTAAACAGAATGTGAAGTAAGTTATTTGCGTGATTGCGTCTGAGCAGACATCAACAAAAACCATACACTTTAATGACAGTTTGAACTTAAAAGGTAATCTAATCTCATAATGGAACAACTAAGTGCCATTTATCCTAAGGGATACAGAATATTTGTCCTTTAGGAAAATGTCATAAAACAGTTATGGTTCTTGGTGACGGATGTGCTGTAACCGTAAAACTGACTCAAAAAGAACTTAGTAAAAAAACAAAAAAAACATTAACCAATCAGATATGGTTATCTGCATATCATTGTCAAAATGTTTTGACTCACAGTCAGCAACATTAGAAAGTGCAGCGATGGAAAGTAGACATTTGGTATTTTTGGTTTAAAAAAGAAAGAGAAAAAGGAATAATTTCACACTACACTACCATTAGAACTGAAAATGAAATCTGATGGCAAGCCAAAAAACAGAGCTGTAGTCCCCAACTTACGAACATGATTTGTTCCGGGACCACATTGTAAGTTGGATTTGTAAGGCCGACAAAGTAAGTCTTATACGCCTTATAACATGCCAAACGGGTACTTAATCTCACACATGTGAAATGTAACAGTGTTGTCCTTTGGTTACACAAGACTGCACTTTTAAATCGCGAGGGGAATCTCGGTGATGCAGTGGGATCAGCTGATCGCATTTAAATCACCCCGAGAGGGAGGGACAATGCTATTTATTGAGTGCTTGTTTACTGGTGTTTATTGTATTCTTGGACTTCATTTAGTCTCAGAGCTGTTTTCCACTGTATTGGACTGTGAACTCTGTTTTGTTGAGGATTTTCCGAAATTAGGATTATTCACCATCAGGACAACTTTACAAGGAAAGTTATTTCCTATCATTGTGCTTCCAGACTGATTTATTGAAACCGGTGAGGCAGACAGATTTCACCTGCACTCCCACATGCACACGCACATACAACATACTGTTCCAAACTTTGGACATTTTATACATTTACTTACACACTGGAAATATTGTATATAATTGAAAATATTCATACTGTACTGTATCTGGTATTTACAAATGTTCAAATATCCATGGTCCGTTCGTACAGAATCTGCAGGGACTTACTGTACTGTATATACGCAAAGGGGAAAAAGGAGGAATTTGGAATTTCATGGCGGAAAATAATGTTATATAACACATATAGTCTACTGTAAATGTCTCCTGATTGAGGTTGTAATCAATGCTTCTTTTATTCACTATTGAATCTATGCTGCATATCTTGTTATGTATTTGGGTGGGAAGATGCATGAAATAAAAAGAAAATGCCTAGAAGATGTTGAGAACTGTGTGTGAGAGAGTGTGTGTGCGTAACTGTGTGTGAAATCATATAAGATACTCTAAAAGTACAATTTCATGGGCTGTTAAAGCACACACACACAGAGAAACACAAACGCATGCAACAGGACAAAATTAGAAAAAATGTTGACTGTTTATGAACTAGCAGAGAATATTTTAATTAAAAATGTATTATGGTGTGAAGTATATGGTGTAAAAGTGGAGCGATTTTCCATGTCCTGTGAATTGCTTCCATCAAATTTTTATGTGATTTTATGTCACCACAAAACATTCCATTTTGCTGAAATGAATCCTTAGTTACCAAGACTTGCATAGTTCAATTATCTAGGGAGAGAAAGAACTCCAATGATTATATTGCAATAGTTGGTGATCCAAAGACATAATTAATTAGGCTCATGCTGAAATGTTACTCATGCAGAGTGTTACACGTTACATCTTTAAAGTTCACCTGTGTTTAAATAAACTACACTAATTCAAGCTTAAAGTTAACAACATGTTCCACATTACTCAGATAATATTGCAAGGTGTTTAATTACTTACCATGACATTCATATTTAAGATCAGAAAAGAACACGAGTTCCTGTGAGAAGACAAACAATCCCAGTCGTCCCCCAGCAAACGTCTGATCATAGACTGGCCCTGAATCTGCCATGATATGTTTCCCCTCATATACTATCACTCTGAATAAAAGCAGATATGATAATATGTTATTAAACACAGTACTGTATATATGGTATTTTTAAAAATGCTGTAAAGTAAGAATGCTTCCAGAAGTGTTTTTATTTTTTCATTGTTATCAATTTACAAAATGCAAAGTACTGAACGTCAACAGAAGAAATAGTGACTATTATTTGGCTTCAAACCAGCATCAATTCTTACACTTGAACAAATTCAGGGATTTTGCAGGATCAGCGTCACGTGTATGATTAATCATTTATATCAAGCAGGTGCTAATTTTCATCAATTTCATATGAAGGTTGAAACACAGTCATTAACTGAAACAGAAACAGCTGTGTAGGAGACTTAAAACTGGGTGAGGATCAGTAGACCTTTGCTACTAAGGTGTGGTTGTGAAAGACAGTTTCATGTCCCAGGTCATACACCATGGCAAGAAGACTGGGGTTTCAAGCTGTTCAAGCTATTTTGAAACTTAATGCAGCAGATGAAAGACACATCATGCTTACTTCCCTTAAATATCGGAAGATGTCCAGGAGTGCAAAAAAAAAAAAAAGAGATAAAAACCAGTGGGACTCAGGTACACCCATCTATTGTCCAGAGAAGTCTAGCCAGTGGTCTTCATAAAGAATTCTGGATCAAAAAGGCATACCTCCAACATGGAAACAAGGCACAAGGCTACGTGAAAGCATATACATGAAAGCATGAAACTGAGGTGCAGAAAAATGGCAGCAGGTCAGTGATGAGTCAAAATTTGAATCATTTTTCTGAGTCTCAATGAGTCAGCAAGATGGAGGTTCCTTGAACGTTTGGAGATTTAATCAGGATTAATGCTGTCCTCAATGTTGAGAAGTACAGGCAGATATTTATCCATCATACAACACTATCAGGAAGGCGTCTGATTGGCCCCAAATTTATCCACAACAACCATAAACATAGTCATTAAGAACTCTCTTCAGCCTAGAGAACAAGGATTTCTGGAAGGGATGGTTTGGCTCTGATCAACATCATGGAGTCTGTCTGGGATTACATGAGGAGACAGAAAGATTTGAGGCAGCCCACACCCACAGAAGATATGTGGTTAGTTCTCCAAGAAGTTTGGAACAATTTACTTGCCAAGTTTTTTCAAAACTGTGTGCAAGTGTACTTAGAAGAACTGATGGTGTTTTGCAGGCAAAGGGTCGTCACACCGAATACTGATTTAATTTGAGATCTGAAAAGATCCTGATTGGAGAATGGGGCATACTGGTCTTAACTGAATATAGTGTTTGCAAAATCTTTTAGAATACAATACTTGATACAATATCTGATGTACCCAATGTATACACACACCAAAAGGCTCTTACGTTTGCCACATCCTTTTACGTCCACAATAATGTTCTTTTATCACCATATGGGAACAACAGATGTACTGTACTGTATACTGTATGCGCTCGGACGATGCCGAAATGACCTTATATCGTAGCATATCTGTACTATGATACGATTCCGTTTTTAAGCTACCAATGTTAAATGTTAAATGGAAACTGAGCAAAGAAGAGGCTGTTCATGAATTGAATTTTTTTGTATTGGATTAATTGTTTCTCAGGATCTTCAACAATCAAAACTCAAAACAAAAAATTACCACCTTGGTTACACAAAACCTTTCATTTACTAATCAGATTAAATAATCAAATTTAAAATATCCAACCAATAAGCTACTATCTTGATGTAAACACACACCTGCACCAATAGATATTAATTAGAAAAGCTAAACTGAATATTTATACTTGGATTCGTTAATATTTTCACTGATGAAATGACAGTGCTGAAGTGGTATATGTACTGTAATGTTTAACATGCTGGAGTTGTTTTAAGACAAAACTTAATCTTTATCAGAACTTCTTTTTCGATTTTTGAGTTCTGTTGTACAGAAAGACAGACAGGCAGACATGTACGTGGGCGTCAACCTGAAATAGTAATATCACTGATTGCATTAAAGCTGATCAGCTTATTTTCACCTTTAACCTTTTAACTATCTCTACAAACTCTTTTCTTTTCAACAATGTTCCTAAACAAAAACTCCTGTATGTGAGCCTCTTACCACCTTCTGGTTTGTCATGTTCATCAAACCAACTCTTATGCTACTTGTACCACTTTCAGTAAGTGCTAACCACTGCATATGTGGAACACTATATGTCCCTCGTCAAAGCTGCTCAGATCAAACTGTTCACTTGCTGCCTAATATAACCCACCCCTTCACAGGCCAATGTACTGATATAATCAATGGTCTAAAGGTTATGGGCTATTGGTTTGAAAATGTATATATGTGCTGGTTGTCACCTGATAAATCCTGTGTTAGGTCTATGAATGAGATGCCACCTATATGCAGTATAGTCTTTCCAACCGATGTTCTTTGGGTCATGCCACAGAGTGCGAACCTGGAAGAAAGTGATTATCATTTATTAAATATTTGTTCTTTTATTGATCTAATGATAAGAAGTCTATTAAGGACATGAGTAATAAGCCACACACACACACACACACACACACACACACTGTATACACACATGTATAAATATAAGTTTCTGCTTTGAGAAGATTGGCACATATTCCTCACCTGGTCAAGGGTGTCACCAGTGTGCCATAGGGCATTACGTAAGTTTTCCCCAGTGCCAGTGGTGGAGTTAACCATTTTGAGGGAGACACCGGAGATTCCAAAGGCCTTTGATGGCTTCTCTTCCCAGTATGTTTGGGTGATCTGCTTCCACATAACCACATAAAAGCGGCCACTTGACTGGTAACCAAACACAAAGCCAGCATAGTCATCATCTCTGTCTGTGTTCACATAGAAGGTGCCGCTGAAGTCCACTGCATTGAACTCATCATAGCCTAGAGAAAAAAATTCTTTATTTGAAGATACCAACCCAGCCTATGAGGCTATGAGGTACTATTTGAGAAGGTTTTAACTTACCTACTGCAATTCCTGGGTCAGAATTAGCAGTTTGGACCAGTTCTTTGCCCTGATGCTTGACTACCCAATTGGGATCGATTTGTGTGGTCCCTTTGGGATCCAAATGCACCATCTGGAACTTTCTAAAGTCAGTCATACTTATAGCATTGTTCTCTGGGCACATGTCAAAAATGTCAGGGATGCTGTCATTATCAAAATCTTCTTGGCAGTCATCACCCCGACCATCACCTATAAAAAGTTCAATTTTGTTATTTGTTGTCAATTTGCAAAAGACATAAGCAACAATTGGGACAGGCTAAAATGAAATTCCTGAATTAAATACATTTGAAAGTGTGACATCTAGTATGATTTCATAGGTTAAATTGGCTCTAAATGATTGAAAGCAGCATCTCATAGAAGCTGTCTTACTAATAAGACTCATAAGATGTGCCACAGTGGGCATGGTTGAGGTTTAAACTTCATGGATGTGACTGTCTGTATGTGGTGACATCAGACTAGACCCATGGAAATGGTTTTAGCATAAGATTAAAAGGCTGTTGTCACAAATTTGAAGAGTCTTGATTATTGTACTATAGTAAAATGCATTAACTGGCGAGGTAAAGTGTTTGTTCAGCACCTAATGAGTGAGTTCAGGTGTACGCATGAAAGAGAGAGCTCCTGGTTTAAAAGTGTTTTCATATAATTTTTTACTGGTAAGCTGATGGTAATTAATCTTCAAGTACAGTAATGCACAACAGCATTATGTGTTCATGTAACTGCAGTTTGTACCAGAGTAGTTCCAAAATGATGAACTTGGTGTTACTTTAGTGCTTGCGCCTAAATCCGCAAACAATGGAGTTAATAATTTGGGTAAAAGGTAATAACTTTTAGCGGTTACAAAAATAAGGAACAAGTGCTTAAAATACCATGGTTCAGATGAAAGTGGGTAATGAGTGACTGATAACAAACTGAATTAATGTTTAAGGACATTAATGTTTAAGGTAAGTACTGTAAGAGGGCTAGACATAAGAGCATGTGTGGATAGGCTTATCGCTCGCATGTTAAACTCATCTTTCTTTCAGCCGTTGAGTTTAACAACATCTTGTTATGTTAAGTCAGAATTGGTGTTAAAAATGTATTGTGTTTTCCATTTAGCGAGAATGTGATTGTTAAAATACAGTGATGTGTTGAGTTAAAAGCAAGTTTGTGGAATAGTTACTAGGCATAATTCATATTGAGTTTAAGGTTGTGATTAACATGATTAATGTGTAATAAGCAGTAAGACAGATTCATACACATTATCAGTGCAGGGTAAATGTGAATAAGTGAACATTGAATCGCCATCCTCATGACTTTGAATATTGTGCTTGTCTGTTACTGTCGTGAATCTGTTAAAGCAGCATAATGTGATTTTTGTCTGTTATGATTATCTCTGTTATGTAAGTTTAAAAGAGCTGTTTGTCTATTGTTTAGGTTTGATAGCAAAAGATCTGTGTCATGTAACTTAAGGTTTAGATTTAGATAAATGTGCTGCCCAAGGACGAGCACCGATTCATTCTTAAAAGTATAACATATACCACGCACGGACAGTAGTTGAACAGTTTATTTAAATGTGTAAAAATAGGATTCATAAGGTTGTTTTTAGTGATGTTCAGAATTATGCTAAGTGGCTTGATCTTTTATTTGCATGTGGAAATTGCACCAGCTTTATTTTATGAACCAAACAATATGAGGTCATGGGAACAAAAATCAGTGATGCAAGGCAAATGCTTTTTTTGGATAAGCCAGAGCAAACAAATTCAAAACAGCAATCAAGCTAAAAAAAAAAAAAGAGCCAAGAATCCATGCAATCAACAACAACCAAAACTGGGCTAAAGCAAAAATCTGAAGTGAGAACAGGAATAGGAGCAAAAACTGGAAAGCAAATGCAAGAACATAGAAAGCTTGGTGAGATCACAAGACAGCATTTTCCTAAGATAAAAATAACCACAAGGACTGTGGAATAGGGAACACCTGAGAACAATTAGGACACACGAGGCAGACAAAAATAAACAGACATGGAAGGACACAGGACAGAAACCAAAACAAACACATGTGGCAGAAGGTCAGTAAACACTGCATAATTCCAAGTCACTGTCTGTTTAAAAGTGCGCTGAACTCTACTACAGTACATGTAGTGGACTTCATGTGGCATCTTCGTGTCATCAATGTCCATGAAGGCAAGGTTGCACCAAGGTGTCTAACGATGATGGTGTGTTGGTACCAGCACAATGTGCTTTGAAACTAGGTGGTGGCTCCAGCATGACATCCTCAAAGCAAGATGGGGGATCCAGCAAGATGTTCTCAAATCCAGGTGGTGGTCGAATCACATTCAAAGATAGCACCAGAGTTTCCAACTCTGACGTTAGGAGACATGGGCAGAGCATTATATAGGAGCAGCTCAGTGGTTAAGGCATTGGACTATGGTTCGGATGGTCCCAGGTTCAAATGCCATGCCCAAGTTGTCCCTGTTGCGCCACTGAGCAAGGCCCTTAACCATCAACTGCTCAGATGTACAGTAAGATTAAAAAAAATTAAGTCACTCTGGATAAGGGCGTCTGCCAAATGCCTAACTGTAAATTATACTGTATGTGGAGCCTCTTCACCCTTGCATCCTATGCTGTTGGCCTACTGTACCTCTGTAGCTTGTGTTGTTGGCCTCCTCCTACTCCGGGACTCTCAACAGCTATAGCCCCCCACCAAAATCATACACTGGATTATAAGGAACTTCTGTCTCATCCCTTCTGACAACTCTGCAAAATTCCTGTGGCCTGCACAAATTTCACCCAGTTTTCTTCCTTCGGCCTTGGGACCACCGAGGTGTCAATAAAATTGGTACTGCAGGAGAAATCCATCTGGTGGGAATATGCAGCCACGGTTGCACTCTCTCTTCCTATCTACAGCACTTTTGATGTGGGTGAAGTTTGTGTGATGTTATTCATGGAGATTGGAGGTGGATACATTGCAGGAAAATTGTATTTAATAAGAGACGCCAAGACAAACAAATCCAAAACCCAAGTCTACAGTATGTGGTCAGTAAGCATTCAAAACAGACCTAAGTTAAAACTGGAAATGAGAACAGGAACAATCTCAAAAGGGTTATAGACATAGCTCAGTCAGATGAAAAACATGCAACATTTGGCAAAGACAAAAAGAAAACACAAGGACTTATAAGGGCACATGGAGGAATGTCAGAAAAAAAAGGATTGTGTGAAGGTGAAGAGCCCTAATATCATATGTAGCCACATGTGGAACTCTAAATTGGCCACTAAATTAGATTGTCATCGTCAGTGCATTTACCTCTATGTATGTGGGTGTGGACCAGACATGAGATGAGTCAAGCTAGACATACACAATTAGCTTGTAGCTCAAAGAGCTAACAATTTATAGAACATAGAGTTATGATATGATTGTGTTGAACATTTCAGATTCCTGGTTGATTAAGGTTGAATAATTTCGATACCAGGTTTATTACTGTATCATGTCCAGATTGCTGGTATATTTTGAGAATATTTAAATTAGGATTCTGTGATGTCCATAGCACAAAACTATCCTGTGCACCATAAATCATGACTTAATATGATGGTCATAAATTAGGAAGTTTCTGTGACACTTGACCTACCGTCTGAGTCCACTTGGTCTTTGTTGGCTACCAGCCTGCAGTTGTCTTTGTCATCAGGAATTCCATCATTATCATCATCAAAGTCACAAGCATCTCCTTTACCGTCCTTGTCATGATCTGCCTGATTGGAATTAGGAACATAAGGGCAATTGTCTAGGTTGTTTTGATGGCCATCCTCATCAATATCCTGGTTGTTGTCACACTGATCTCCTACAAGGTCATTATCTGTATCAGCCTGTTGGTATTAAACAATACATCAGAAAAAGTGGTCACATTAAACTTCTGTGAGAATATGCATACAATAAATATATAAAATGTTTGAAAGTAAAAACTATTACATAAAATATTTTGCATATTGCAATGCTTTTTATATAAAAAGTAAAAAAATTATGTAAAGTGAATATACTTTTAAAAATATGCAGCACAGTAAACATGAGAAATAAACTGAATAGAATGTGCTTCCGCAAAGAAAATATATTTCTCTATATATTAACTAAAAATATATTAATGATTATTAATTGAACAGATTTTATAATGTTAATATTACTCGTTGCTACACTAACTGATACTAACTAATAAGTAACAGAAAAAAAAGATATTCATATTCAAAACTATATTCACAATATACAGAATAATATATTGCATTATTTTACAATATATTGAAAAATACATAAGGGATTGCCACTTTTCATATATTGAGAAATATATTTAAATATATTCAAATGTATATCTAAAAGTATATAATTTTATATTCAACAATATACTTTACAATATATTGAATTTGATTAAATATATGTATTTCTTTATAATTTTTTTTTTTTTTACAATATGCTTATATGTTGTATGTAGTTTGAAGAAAATGGACTTTATGGGAATTCATCAGAGCACATTAACAAAGTAAAAGTTTGTGTATAATTCTTAAACATGCATGAAGTTTCAAGAATGTTTCACTAGAACAATTATAAGTATAAATATAATGTTTTTTGTCTTCATTGCAATATATATATACTGGTGGTGTAGTGGTTAGCACTGTCGCCTTGCACCTCCAGGGTCTGGGTTCGATTCCCCGGCCAGGCTCGATTCC